>CM042564.1:722500-767500 GCA_023630585.1 Cranoglanis bouderius | reverse complement strand
GTCACAGAACACCTGTACCTGCTTGGCGACTTCAATGCCCGAGTGGGTTCTGACCACGACTCCTGGCCCAGCTGCATCGGCCACTTCGGCATCGGCAACTGAATGAGAACAGACAGAGGCTCCTTGAGCTATGCTCCTACCATAACCTCTGCATTACCAACACGTTCTTCGCCACCAAGCCGCACTGCCGAGTATCCTGGCAGCACCCCAGATCCCGCCACTGGCACCAGCTGGACCTCGTCATCTCACGGAGACCCTCACTGAACTGCGTTCTCACCACACGCACTTACCACAGTGCCGACTGCGACACCGACCACTCCATGGTTGGCAGCAAAGTCCGTCTCCAGCCCATGCGGATCCACAGATCTAAGCAGAAAGGTCGCCCTCGGATCAACACTGCCAGAACGGCAATTCCAGATCTGTGCGAACGCTTCGCCAACTCCATCGAGGATGCCCTCAAGGACTGCCCTGCTGCTAATGCTGAAGAGAGATAGAGTCACATCCATGATGCCATCTATAACTCCGCAATGGACACCTTTGGCAAGAGAGAGAGGCAAAACCCGGATTGGTTTGAAGCTGGCATCGCTGATCTAGAGCCAGCAATCGAGACCAAAAGAGCAGCCCTGATCAACTACAAGAGGGAGCCTTCCGAGAAGACACTCACTGCACTCAGGAAGGCCAGGAACGACTCCCAACGGATCGCTCGGTGCTGCGCCAATGGCTACTGGCTCAACCTCTGTCAGAGCATCCAACTCTCTGCTGACTGTGGCAACATTCGCTACATGTACGACGGCATGAAGAGGGCCTTTGGCCCAAGCGTAAACAAGATCGTGCCTCTGAAGTCAGCTGCCGGTGAAATCATAACAGACCGCAGCAAGCAGATGGAGAGGTGGGCTGAAAACTACCAGGAGCTCTATTCGAGAGAGAACGTGGTCACAGACGCAGCTGCCGAGAGCACCGCCAACCTACCCATCATGGAGGAGCTCGACGTTCCACCCTCTGTAGAAGAACTGAGCAAGGCCATCGACTCCCTCGCCTGTGGCAAAGCTCCAGGAAAAGATGGCATCCCACCTGAAATTCTCAAGGTGGGAAAGAAGACTGCTCTCCTTCACCACCTACACCAGCTGTTGCAACAGTGCTGGGAAGAAGGGACAATGCCCCAAGAGATGCGCGACGCCAACATCGTCACTCTGTATAAGAACAAGTGTGACCGCAACGACTGCAACAACTACCGTGGAATCTCCCTCCTCAGCATTGTTGGGAAGGCCTTCGCCCGAGTAGTCCTCATCAGATTGCAGTCGCTCGCGGAGCGTGTATACCCTGAGGCACAGTGCGGGTTTAGAGCTGGAAGATCAACCATCGACATGATCTTCTCCTTACATCAGCTCCAAGAGAAATGCCGTGAACAGCGACGACCACTCTACATCGCATTCATCGACCTGACCAAGGCCTTTGACCTGGTCAGCAGGAAAGGCCTCTTCACACTGCTGCAGAAGATTGGATGTCCCCCCAAGCTCCTGAGGATGATCATGTCTTTTCATGAAGACATGCAGGGCACCGTACAGTACGACGGCTCTTCCTCAGACCCATTCCCAATCAAGAGAGGCGTGAAACAGGGGTGCGTTCTTGCTCCGACACTCTTCGGCGTCTTCTTCTCCCTGATGCTGTCTTACGCTTTCAGCCAGTCAGAGGATGGAGTGTATCTCCACACCAGAAGCGACGGCAGCGTGTTCAACCTCGCCCGCCTTCGAGCTAAGACCAAAGTGTGTCAAGTTCTCATACGAGAGATGCTCTTCGCTGACGATGCAGCTCTGACGGCACACTCTGAAGAGGCACTGCAGCGACTCATCAACCGCTTTGCACATGCATGCAGAGAGTTCGGGTTGACCATCAGTTTGAAGAAGACAAACATCATGGGCCAAGATGTGGGCAACGCCCTAAGCATATCCATCGGCAACTTCACCCTTGAAGTCGTGGAAGACTTTACTTACCTCGGCTCCACCATGTCCAGCAAGCTCTCCCTGGACGCCGAACTCAACAAGAGAATCGGCAAGGCAGCAGCAGCCATGGCTCGCTTGGCCAAGAGGGTCTGGGACAACCACACACTGACTACCAACACCAAGATGCAGGTGTACCAGGCCTGTGTGCTCAGTACTCTACTTTACGGCAGCGAATCATAGACTCTGTACTCCCACCAAGAATGCAGGCTCAACACCTTCCACCTGCGCAACCTCAGAAGAATTCTGGGGATCACCTGGCAGGACCACATCCCGAACAAGGTGGTTCTTGAGAAGGCGGGAACCCCAAGCATGTACGCACTGCTCACCCAGTGTCGCCTTCGGTGGCTCGGCCATGTCAGGCGGATGGAAGACGGGAGGATCCCCAAGGACATCCTGTACGGTGATGTGGCTCCAGATCTGCAGGAAGACCTGTTCTACACTTCAAGGATGTCTGTAAGCGAGATATGAGGGCAGGCAACATTGACCCAGAAGGCTGGGAGTCAGTGGCTGAAGACCGCAGCAGCTGGAGAAGTGCTGTGAAAGCATGCACAAAGAGGAGTGAGGAGAGAAGAGACCAGCAGTGGGAAGAGAGGAGGGAACGCAGACGGCAGAGGGCAGCATCAGTGCCCTCAAAACCAGGCGCGGTTTTCACCTGTAGCAACTGCAACAGAGCCTGCCGATCCAGGATCGGACAGTTCAGCCACAGCAGGTTCTGCAACTCAACAACAAACTGAACCATGGTGCAGAGTTCCTTTGTCTCCCGAGACAGACGGATGCCAACAACAATAATGACGTCGTGTCCTGACAGTTAACCCTGTAACAGTGATGACGACATTGATGTTATATCCAGGTGTGCATAATGACGTCGCGTCCTGACAGTTAACCCTGTAACAGTGATGACGACATTGATGTTATATACAGGTGTGCATAATGAGGTCGTGTCCTGACAGTTAACCCTGTAACAGTGATGACGTCATTGATGTTATATACGGGTGTGCATAATGACGTCGTGTCCTGACAGCTAACCCTGTAACAGTGATGACATCATTAGTGTTATATACTGGTGTGCATAATGACGTTGTGTCCTGACAACGAACCCTGTAACAGTCATGATGTCACTGATGTTATATACAGGTGTGCATAATGACGTCGTGTCCTGACAGTTAACCCTGTAACAGTCATGATGTCACTGATGTTATATACAGGTGTGCATAATGAAGACGTGTCCTGACAGTTAACCCTGTAAATGTGATTACGTCATTAGTGTTATATACAGGTGTGCATAATGACGTCGTGTCCTGACAGCTAACCCTGTAACAGTCATGATGTCATTGATGTTATATACAGGTGTACATAATGACGTTGTGTCCTGTCAGTTGTAACGTATGACGGTGCCCAAACTGATTTCTAAATTAACCCAAACGAAACATATAAAGTTTCACCACTCAGGTGACCTAGAATAACCCCGAGAGGCCTCCTTTGACCAGATGCACCTTTGAAATGCAAGAGACTCTTTGGAACCCACACAGAACTTACCCCTGCAATAAAAGAAACCTTTGATGACTTAACGGGTGTGAACGTCTGGGAAACTTCACGATTAGTTCATCAGCAGGGGTCCACCAAAACTCTGACCAATGGCCTGTAAATCTCTGATCTAATCTCAGTTTACGATCTCATAGATTAACATCGGAGCCCACCGGTCTAGCAAAGAAAACATCCTCCCTAAAGGTCACTCTGAGGTGACCAAGGACCGGTGGGACTTTAGAAGAATGCCAGCCCCCTCTTCTGGACATGCACACACTCATGCACACACACAGTGAACAGGTCTCTTGAATGTAACCTATAATCATATCCCTAGATAGTTATAATGTATTTGTATATGCATGTGTTGTGTGTCTAGATAACCTAGTTATAGTGATTTTAGATAGTTTGAGCGAGAAGCTAATTTTTAAGTTGTCTGTAACCATGTCTAATGATCCTACACTGTCCAAGATATCATAATTTCCTTCAAGTTTGGTACCAAAATCATTGTCTCATAATATGCCAATTAATGATGCATACTACAGGACGATAGGATGTATCATTCTATACTTTTCCATATTTTATCCTAATCCAAACTGAACACAAACCCCGCCTTGACATGCGACCCGCTCTGGGACAGACCAAGAAAGTTTTCCCCCAGAACTTTCTCATCTCTCTCTGGATTCGCCAGCAGCTCAGAGAGGCGTGTACATTGGCATTGTCCATAAAAGACCGCGACACGCGTCCCTCTAGGCTCTTTTCTTGCCCTTTTCTTGCTTTTTCTTGCTTCTACTTTGCTTTTCGCCTTTGCTTCCTCCTTTTCACTACTTATTCTTCTTCCTCTCCTTTCTCTCTACTTGGACTTCACTTTTCTCTCTCTCTCTCTCTCGTGGACTTGCTTTCTTCCGCCTTCCGTTTCCGGCATTCCTCCGGACTTTCCTTTGTCTCGTTAAACCATGTGGCAATTACCATATTCTTTATTCTTTGGCGAGACCCAACTCCATTCACCCCTACTCTACCGACACGGAAGATTCAGCAAACTCCTCGCTAAATCTACGAACCAAGGACCCTCGTGAACGGCATAAAATTAACGCAAGTATAACTCCAATCGATCTATAGAGATGTCCTTTAAGTCAGAGCCACCTTTGTTAAAAGGTGAATTCGAATTCATTTGCTGATTCTCGAGGTTAAACTGTTGTGTGTTCTGTCATTGTTACTTTCATCACTTTTCCTTTTGTTTCTTTCACTTACCCTGTATATATGTATTATTTGTTTATACCTAGTTGTGTATATCAGTAGTTTTTACGTAGTTATTAAAATCCATGGTTACCCCGCTGGATCGCCTGTTTTTACTCATGACAAGGTTCACCTTTAACGTTGCTCTTCACTCCGCGCTGTATTTCTGTTAACTTAGAATAAACTATGCTTCATGGCCAGAAGAATAATTTATTCTTTTAGAGTAATACGAAGATTGCCCTGGTAAGTTTGGTGGACAAACAGATCAAGCTGCTTCGCATTTAATTCTAAAGCTAGGTTACAGTAATTAATATAACATTCCCTTTCATGGTCGATTTATATCCATACTTAATCAGAACACGCTTCGATTAGAGCTATAGATACATTTCACCCATTTGAGCTAGATTCGCTACATTTTATGGTGGAGATTGTGCGAGCACGTTTTAAAAACCTTGTCTCATGAGTGAATGCGCTTCGAATCCAGCACGCCTTTGTTCGTTTCATTCTTAAATCCATATTTCGCGCGCTCAGCGAGTGAGCGTCCCGAGCTCACTCCGCTGATAACTGAAAGGCCCTAAGCTGATTTTCAGTTCAGCACGTTAATAGCGCTATATATGTGTCTGACAAATTTAGCTGCGGTTAAGTGCTTAAAGTTAAAACTGCAGTTCATAGCATTAAACTTGTGTCTGAAGACGATGAAATTGCAATACAGCACATTTTTAATTGTGTAATCGCCTGGTAAGAACGAAGAAACCTTCTTCCAGCACAGTAAAGATTGATTTGAGCGATGTTCCTCTTATCTTTCTAGAAGGCCTTATTATATTGCTAGACTCGATGCATTGCGTTGGACCAATGTTAATTCGACAGGCAATAAGTCTCTTCTGGCAGAGCTAAACCGGCGTAGCTAACCGTAAGAGGCACTGCATGTAGAAATCAGCCTCAAACGGTGATTGATATATAAACGAAGAGCCCGACACTCTGATCAAGTGTAAATTCAAACAACGGCAAAGAAATCCCGTTGTGATTTTATGTGCATGGCAGCGAAGAAATCCTGCCCACATTTCTTGTGCATAAACAGCACAAAAGGATCCCTGAGATCTAAAAAGTTCTCCATTCTCGTGATAACACATGAAATCGCCATTAAAGCCGTCCCCTAAGGAACGCGCGCCGATTTCACTTCACGTCTGAGTTAGGGCAGGTTGCAGTACCTCTGACTGAACACCAAGGGCCGCCAGCTTGGGGGCTAACCACGGTAAAACCAACCCCCCTTCTTAACTCACTATTGTGTGGGCCACTGCCGCCACCTTGTGGACCTTCTCTGTTAGGTCTATGCTATTCTCCTTTCTGCATTCACTGTTCTCTGTCTCAACCTCTCTGTCCTTTCTAGCTATCCTACTCTAGTAGGATTAGTGTTCTCAATTTTTCTCTTTCTTTCCGGTTTGTTTGTTTTATTACTCTTTTTGTTTTATTGGCTGTTTTACATTTTATTTCTCTCACCACTTTATTTTTCTTTATTAGCGCTATTAGTTTTTATTTTAATTATTAATTTTTTTTTCTCATTATTATTTTTAATTTTTGTTTATTATTTATTTTTATTTATTCATTTTAAAAAAAAATTCCTCCCTTCTCTTTTCTCTTTTCCTTCTCATCTCTTCTTTCAATTTGTAATTTTACTTAGATTTTGATTCTTTTTTTTTTCGTCTCTCCCAATTGATAACACTCTTCCACTTAAAGAATTCCTTACTGTGCATGCTTACTTAGTGTGAACTAAAACCAAGCCGAAGTAAGATTTGAATTCTAACTTTTGTGGTAGCCATTGACATCTGCCTATTCATAGGACTTCCACAGATAGAGAAGGCTTTCTCCTTACTCCCCTTCTCTTTGTTTTCCTTTAATTAGTTCAATTTTATTTGTTCTGCTTAGCTGTTGTTTGGTTATGACTGGTTTCTTCAAGCTCACCTAAAGGCATAAGCCTATGGGAACCAGCAAGGAAAAAGCTAAAACCCTAGATTTTATGACCCAAGCAGCCAGTGTCATTAGATGACCCACTAGGCTACCGCCTGTCAAAATCTTCTAATTCAGATCTGGCACACACCCACACCATTTGGCCCTTCCCAGCCACTTACGGCCAAAGACAATAAGTGTCTGGCCTACATACCACTAACTGGCTGTACCAGTTAGCCAAATTGAGACTCACCGTGTACCTAATTAAGTACGATTGCGACTAGCTAATTTGCATGGACTTGCATTTGCGTCTGTGTTGTTCTTCTCTCGTCAACAGTTGCCATGTCCCGAGCAAGCAGCCCCACTGCCCATTGGTACAACCTTGAGACGTGGCTGACTACCATGACGACTACGTTCCTGCCCAAAGCAGCACTTAAGCAGGGAGCAGCTGGACGAGGAAGTAGACAGGCTGATGGCACATGATCCCACCCAGACCTACAGCTACAAGGACTGGGCCAAGATAATCGGAAGCCTCGCTCACAACCTCCTCATCCAGACATGGCGCAGCGAGAAGAGCAACATCGACCTGGAGCAAACAGTAACAACGCTCCAGTTTCAAGTCGAAGAGGCCCGGGCCAGCCAGGCCCGCGTTCAAACTAGCCTGGTTCAGCCATCCCCCGAGACCGCGGACCAGCGCGGAACAGATTCCGAGCTACAAGAGGAAGTGGAGAGACTCCAAAAAGCCCTGCAAGACCTTCAAGCAGAGACAGAGCAAAGAGAGCAGCTGGAGAGAAAAAACAGGGATGAACTGAACAAGAAAATCCAACAAGGTGACATTCTCCTGATCAAAGCAGGGAATGAACTGGAGGAAAGGCACGCTAAGCTCAAGGCCTGCAAGAACCACCTGCTGATAGCCCGAACTGAAATCGAGACCTTGGTACACGAAAAAGACTCTCTCAAAGATGAGCTTGACACTGTTCACCGAGAATTGAAATATTCCTACTTGCTCCAGAGTGACCAGACAAGGGAGACACTCACCACGGAGTTTCCCACGACCAGTGAGCCGAGGCCTCCCGGCCACGAGCTCCTAGCTCAAAAGGGGGGTGAAAGCCCACTGCTCAAGAAGTCACCAAGCGACCATCAAGAACCCCCGTCAGCCACAAGGGGGTGGAAGCCTTTCCAGAGCATTCTTGCCACCAGTCAAGGCATAGCTCACAAAGAACTGGACAAACTGGCCAGGAACGTTCCTATGTTCACTCCAAACCCGGCAGGAGACCACGACATTCATGCCTATCTACAAGACATAGACTTTCTTTTACAGACTTTAAACAATGTGACTATGTGGGACAGATTATACTTGATCAGGATTACGTCCAGTCGTGATGTGCGGAGCTTCTTAGATCGACAACCAGAGACAGATCAGATTACCAAGAACTACGACAGGCACTGATTAAGGAGTACTCTGACCCTGAATCAGTTCAAGGGATTATTGCAGCTATGGACTTAAGACAGAGCCGGCTCGAAACCCCACAGGCCTATTACCACAGACTCCGGCGGGCCTACTTCGGGGCACGGAACGAGCCAGGAATGGAGGAGGACGTCAACTTCAGGACTCTGTTCCTCCAAAATCTGCATCCTACAGTGAACCATCACCTAGGAGTCCTAGCCTGCCCGCACAGCATGTCCACTCAACAGCTGCGGGACCTGGCCCACAAGGCCTACACTAAGCAGAAGGCCGCCTCCGAAAAGCCTGTGAAAAATCCAACTATTTACCCTGTCTCTGATCACTGCTCAGAACTGGCCCTAGAGGGTACACAAACACACTACAGTGACCGACCCTTTTACAGAGAGAGAGGACCGCTACCAGCCAGCAGAGAGCACTACAACCGAGGTGGTGCGCGTCCCAAACACCAGACTGGACGCCCTGAAAAATTCCGGGACCAGCCACGTCCAGCTAACAACCCAAAGGGCGGAGTCACATGGGAACCCCGCCGATGGCCTAGAAATGGCCGACCCTCATCGGCCCAGGAACCTAACCCAGACAAGCCTAAGTCCGAACCTTCACTAAAGCAGGACGACACGGCTACGTCTGAGTCTGCAGAGATCCTGAGAATGCTGAAGGAGATCATCCAGAATAAAGCTCGTAAATTAAATGAGAGAGACAAGCCAGACCCCTTGTGACTAAGAGCCAGGCCTGAAACCAACCTCTCTAGGGGGCCTCCGACTGAGCCAACAACACAGACTCCCGCTGATCAGCCACTAAAAACAGAAGAAACTGAGACATCACCAAGTGACAGCGTCACCCACTTACCCCCGCTGACGGCTGCAAACACAGAGCAAACTGACCCACTGCTTCACACTGCTGACCAAGACTCCAGGGTACCAGAAAGTGCTGTTTTAGTTGTCTGCCTCTCCAACGCATCACCTGACACCAGCCCCAACTGCCTATCAGTCACTACACAAGCCCCGGTGCCAAGGCTCCTGGGAAATCTGATTGAAAAGGGAGTGGCCCGGAAACTCTACCTAGCTATTACGCTGGAACATGCAGTTGAACTGGAAGCCCTGGTGGATACGGGAGCAGACCTCACTCTGATGTCATCCAAACTCTTTGACAGACTCAGAGTTGAAACTAAGAGACAGAATCAGACATCACAAAGGTGCGAGCTGAATGTACAATCATACAGCCAAAATGAGGTACAGCTTGAGCAGATAGCACCTATTCACCTAACCATCGGTCCTATGAGCCTGGTGCACCCCGTGTACATCTCACCAATGGACACTTATCCCCTTCTCGTGGGAAAAGATCTCCTAGACCGCTTTGAGCCCTTATTGGACTTCAGAGAGTTAAAAATCTGGGCTCAAGTTCGAGAACCTCTGCCTCTCCAGTCACACAGGTCACCTGAGCCAGACTGCCAGGTCACAGAGGTCACGGGAAATCCTGAGGTCACAGAGGTCACGGGAAATCCCACGGTCACAGAGGTCACGGAGGTCACAGGAAATCCCACGGGCAACCGCGGGAACACGAGGTTAGCACCAGGGCAAAGTTCAAGTCCACTACTCTGTACTCTTGGACTCAACAAAGACTCTGAGTCCTTTTGCCCCAAGGTCACGACCGGCCTGCAACTAAATGATGTGAAAACCACAGACATCGTATTGGCATTATGGGCAGACAACTCAACCATCAGCCTCACGCTGTTTAACACCCTCCTTAAGGGCATACCCGACCTTCCGTTTGTCAACAAACGCACCCGCTTTCCCTGGAACCCCTGTCTGTCAACGATGACAACTGCAAAGGGGATCTGTGCATTGAACGTGAAATGGAACAGTCGGTGCATAACCCATTACTTTCTGGTCTTACCAGACCCACCACATGATGTTTACCTTGGAGCAGACATCCTGATTCGTCTTAGGGCTCATGTGGACTTTATAAATGAGGTGGTGTGGGCCCCAATGATCTCACAGCCCCCTGTTGTTCCCGTCAACCACGAGAACCTCATGACAGGGCAGACCATTCCAGAAGTCTGCACCCTGGTCATTGAACAGGACACCGTAGTCACAGCTTACACCAAAGGGGTCACTGTTTGGCTCAACCTATGATGTGGTCAAACACTAAACCACACGCTGGGCTTCTTCCAGCCTTCACCTGAATGCTTGGAACTGGGACTTACTTTGGAAGCCACATCCCTGACTGAAGTGTCATCCCATGCAGTTTACATCCTGTTCAACAACTGAACAGCAATGGACATTAGAATTCCCAAGGCCTACCACCTGGGGTGGCTAGTGAGTTCATGACTTTGAACTGAGTTTACCAATCATTGGGCCAATTCCAGCTCCTATGGTCACAGAAGGGAGTTCGGATGACACAGTGTTGACAGCCCCCTTCAAGCTTGTCTCCATCACCTCAGTCATGCCAGTAACCACAGGAGTAGCATGCAGAATGGAGCTAACAAAGGACCAATACCTTGCAGTCTACACAGTCTCCAACCAGCCGGCCTGTGAGACTGATGAGAATACTGCCCCTCTGGCTGCTAACAAGACAAGAGACACTAGCACAGAGGAGCCCTATCCAGAATTTGAGACACAAGTCCAGCAAATTCTGAAGGATGTAGACGCCATACAAAACGATACAGACCATCAAAAACTCAGACAGGTCTTGTACAAGTTTAAAGCATCATTCGCAAAAGACTCTCTGGACTGTGGCCTCACGGGCCTCCATACGGTGCGCATCCCGACGCACCCAAATGCTCCTCCCACTTTCGTCAAGCAGTACAAGATTCCAATCGCCTCACACGAACCCGTGCAGGAGATTATCGATTCCATGCTTGAGAAAGGTGTCATTCACCCATGCAACAGCACCTATTCTGCTCCCATCTGGCCCATCCTTAAGCCAAACGGGAAGTGGCGACCCACCATTGATTACAGGAAGCTGAACCAGCAGGTGCCACTGTCACGATGGCCCATGACCCAGCTGGAGCAGGAAATACCCAGAATACAGGGAGCCACCATTTTCTCTACGCTTGACATGGCCTCAGGATTCTGGACTATACCTGTACATCCAGACGACCAACACAAGCTGGCCTTTACTTTTGGCAACCGACAGTACATGTTCACAAGGTGCCCATTCGGCTATGCCAACTCACCAGCGGAGTTCAACATCCTCTTGAACAAAGCATGCCCGGACGCCAGAATGAGAGGCAACCTCATCTACGTAGATGATGTTCTCATGAAAAGCACAACGGTGACTGATCACCTGAGAGAAATAGACTATGTACTGGACCAACTAACCACTGCCGGTGCCAAGATCGCCCTCCACAAAGGACCGTGGTGCCGAACCAAAGTCAACTATGTGGGCCTACTCATCGGATCACGGGGCATTGAACCTCAGACCAGTCACATCCAGGCCATCCAGAACATCAAGCCTCCCACTAATATCACAGAGCTACGGAGTTTTCTAGGCGTGTGCAACTACTCACGACAGTTCATCAAGAACTACTCGGACATTGCACTACCATTAACTACGCTTCTCAAAAAGGACTGCCCATTCGCCTGGACAGAGGCTCAAGCGAATGCCATGAAAGAACTTAAAGGACATTTGTGCACAGCTCCATGCCTGGCTTACCCTGATCCACAAAAAGAGTTTTATTTGGAAGCTGGATTCTCCAACCACTGTCTCAGTGCGGGTCTTTACCAAAAGCATGACCAGGACAAAAGAGTGGTTGCATATGCCAGCAAGACACTCCTTCCACCGGAGACTAAATACTCGGACTGTGAAAAGGCGCTGCTCTGCACTGTATGGGCCATACAATGTTTCTCCAACTACATTGGAGCACAAAAGGTCATCATAGAAACTTGCCACCAGCCTGTAATGTTTCTCAACAGCCAACGCATCCGAGATGGCGTGGTCACCAATTCACGCATAGCCATGTGGTTGATGGCCCTCCAGGGGTGCAAGGTTGAGGCACGATACGCCCAGAATCACAAGTCTGCGCTGGGCAACGGCTTGGCTGCATGTCAAAACTGCTCGGATGACACACATGCTGCAACACTGGACGCAGAGGGACCCCAGCAACAACAACCAACCTGTCACAGGTACTTTGAGGAGAAGGTGTGCCAAGGGATGCCTACTGCCTACGTCGATGGGTGTTCCTACAACCATGAAGGCACCTTAAAAGCTGGCGCAGGAGTGCTATGGCTAAACAACCACCCCTGTCCACCGCAACATTTCCAGTTGGGCCCTCAGTCATCACAACATGCTGAGGTAGCAGCCATCCTGATAACCCTTCAGATCGCTGCAGCCCATAACATCAGAGAACTCCTCATCTGCACAGACTCTAACTATGCAAGACTCAGTTTCACATGCCATCTTTCGGGCTGGATCACACAACATGATCATCTATTGGAAAAAGGTGAAAGGACACTCAAAACAACTAGGCCTGGATAAAGACCTGAATGACCAAACTGATGCCCTTGCCAAAATGGGCACACTACATGGAGACCTATGGTCACCTCCAGCTCAGCCACCCATCTTGAATGTGGCAGCAATAACCCGCAGCAAGCGAACCCTTCCTGCAACACCACAAGCCTCGCAGCCACTTTCGCTGGCACCACAAATCTCTAACAATGACATAGCTGATCTTCAAGCCTCAGACACCTCCATCCAAGCTATGCTGCACCACCTCTCTGACCCCTCCAACCACCTGATCACACCGTCTGACCTCACTGCTGCCCCTTCCCTCAGACGGCTGCATGAGATCAAAGACATGCTGCGTGTGACGGACAACATTCTGTGGTATGTCCCTGACGATCTCACAGCGCCAAGGCTCGTGGTGCCACAGGGCCAAAGGGGGGTCATGTTAATGTATGCCCACGACGCACCATGTGCTGGACATCACGGCACCAGAGCCACTTACGACACACTGAAGCAAGTGGCATACTGGCCCGGGATGCAGCAAGACGTGGCAGAGTACGTCAGACGGTGCCTGGTTTGCTGCCAATTCGAACCAGCAAACCCAAACCACAGAGCCCCACTGCAACGCAGAGGAGTCACATTCCCATGGTCAGACCTCCAAATAGACTGGGTGGGACCTCTGCCCAGGTCAACAAGGGGCAACAAGTACTTCCTCACAGTAGTACGCCAATTCACCAAGTGGGTAGAGTGTCTTCCAGCACCCAATGACACTGCCCAGACCACGGCATACCTACTGATAAACCATATCTTCTCCAGGTTCGGACTGCCGCTAAGGGTCAACTCTGACAGGGGCACACACTTTACAGCTTAGATCATGCAGCAGACTTGGAAGCTCCTGGGTGTACAGGCTCAACTACACATCAGCCACCACCCCATGTCCTCAGGCCAAGTGGAGCGAACCAATCGGACTGTGGTCAGCATGCTGAGGAAATACGTGTCTGCCAACCAAAAGGACTGGGATGCAAAACTTCCCCTGGTACTCATGGCCATCAGAGCCACCCCGCAGGAATCAACTTGCGTGTCTCCTGTCGAATTGATGACTGGGCAGCAAATGACCCTACCGCTGCACCTGCTGTACCAACCGGGAGACTCCAACCTTGTCACAGCCTACACCACACACCAATACCTAGATGAGCTACACCGGCACCTAAGGACGACATTTGCTTTTGCCCAACAACAGCTGCAAAGGAGCGCTGAAGGCCAGAAAGCATATTACGACGGGAAAGCATCACACCAGGAACTGAATGTGGGTGATAAGGTCTGGTACTACAACTTCACACAGCCACTCCAGACAGCCTCCAAATGACTGTCGAAGAAGCTGCTCCCCCACTGGACAGGACCGCACGAGATTGTGGACAAACTCTCCGCAGTCGCGTACAGAATCCAACTAAGGCAGGGACAGAAAGACCCAATTTTCAAATGGGTCCATCGAAACCAAATAAAGAGACATGTGGCCGCTGGCAGGGAAAGGAAAGGGGGGGCTAATATAAACTAACCCAGTCACAGTCTGCAGCGCAAGGAAACCATCCTGACCAACCAGGGACATCAACCGCTTACCTACTGCCTTGCTCTTTCTCTCTCCCTCTTTTTCCTACACTAGGATGCTGCTGTGGCTCCCCATCCTGTACCTCCAGACAACCGGAGGACAACCGCAACCAGAAATCGCCACACCAGGTCCAGCATCAGGCATTGTACTGCGAGAACAACCTGGACTCCTCATCACCAACTGCAGGACCCACACCCAGAAAGTGTACGTCCGACTCAACCCTCGCAACGTCTACCAAGCACACTACCCACGCACCGTGGCACAATACAGCTGGGCAGGCGCCCGATGGACCGAGAACGCACTCAATCACGCAGAGACTGATGTCAAGTATATGCTCACCTAACTGGAGAAAATGACTGTCACCCAAGCAGAGCTAAGCGGACACAACCGCCGTACTAAGCGGTTCTTGGGAGCTTTACTCGGAGCCACCGCTGCTGTCAGAACCCTGTTCGACATCGGCATGTCTAGTGTCAATGCAGTGAGCCTAGCCACCGTAAGGCGACACGTGGCCGAAATTCAAACCGAGATTCAACAGCTTAGAGAGCAGCTCGAGACCCAAAGTCAAACCCTACAGACCATTGGCAAAACATTAAAAGGCACTGTGGTTGTTCTCAATACTCACAGCATCCTGCTGAACCAAACTATGAACTCAATGAAGCAGTTGTTTTCAATCTTCCAAAATGATTTTGCTCAAACTCAACTGGTCACGTCCCTCATGACAGACATGCTGCGAGAGGTGAGCTCCTCCATTGACAGCTTGGCAATGGGCAGGATTCCAAGGTACCTGGTACCCCTGAGCCTCGTGCAATTGGTGCTGGCCTCTGCTACTACTGGCCCAACCGACCCTCTGCAAGCACATCTCGCTTACTCTCTGGATAGCGCCATCCCCTTACACGTCGATCCCGAACAAGGTGAAGTGGCCTTCCTCCTGAATCTACCCATCATCGAATCGAACAACATCTACAGGCTCAAAGACGTTGTCAATGTCGGGTTTTGGCAAAGCAACACCCACATTAAGATACACACCCCAGATGTGGTGGCCTACCATGACAGCAATACCCAGCTGTACCTGGCCCCAAACCTACGCATGTGTACTTTGACGAAAGATATTCACTATCTCTGTCCCAGCAAGCCTTTCCTCAGGGATAACACCGAAGGGATCTGTGGATTGCAGCCGATAAGGGGCGACACCCGCTGCCCCGCTGAGGCCAAGCCACGCACCCAAGTCATCGAAATGCAAGCCGAGATTGTGGGCAATCGGTGGCTGATCAATACTCCCTCACGTACGGCCACCCTGACCTACAATCAGCATGACACCGCCACCCGTGTCAGCCTGCCCAACCAGAGCCTGTGGATTCAAGTACCAAAAGGTGCCATCCTCCACCTCGATGACCTGGCATTGTACCACCTCCCAAGTGAAGAGTACTGGTCAGAGCAGGAAATCCCGGCCTTCTTCAAGAACCACAACCTCACACTGGATCCAGAACTGGAACTGAGGATTGAGCAAGGGGGGGCCCAGTTAATCGACCTCACTCCCCTCGAGGCGACCCTCCAAGCGCTATCCCGTTTGCCCAGCCCGACCAGTTCAACAGTGGTTCAAGCCTGGACAGCCGCTGACATGGCACTCTGTCTCTCTACGGCCATAGGCTACGCCCTGACACTAGGCCTGGCCTTTGCCCTGTCCAAACGGATCAACGCGACACGAGAATCCATGAGTAGGTGCGTGGCCGCCCTTCCTCGAGGCTTAAAACGGAGACCACGGGGAGAGGAAACCCAAGCAGAGGCTACACCCAACCTCATCGAGATGGATCCCCAACCAGGAGATCAAAAAGCGGAGGACAATTAGGAACCCCAGTAAATCAACCAGTTTGATACACTCGCCACCCGATCACCATGACGACTGTCGCCCAACGATGTCCACACAGGGACATCATTGTCCGAAAGGGGGGGCTGTAACGTATGACAGTGCCCAAACTGATTTCTAAATTAACCCAAACGAAACATATAAAGTTTCACCACTCAGGTGACCTAGAATAACCCTGAGAGGCCTCCTTTGACCAGATGCACCTTTGGAATGCAAGAGACTCTTTGGAACCCACACAGGACTTACCCCTGCAATAAAAGAAACCTTTGATGACTTAACGGGTGTGAACGTCTGGGAAACTTCACGATTAGTTCATCAGCAGGGGTCCACCAAAACTCCGACCAAGGGCCTGTAAATCTCTGATCTAATCTCAGTTTACGATCTCATAGATTAACATCGGAGCCCACCGGTCTAGCAAAGAAAACATCCTCCCTAAAGGTCACTCTGAGGTGACCAAGGACCGGTGGGACTTTAGAAGAACGCCAGCCCCCTCTTCTGGACATGCACACACTCATGCACACACACAGTGAACAGGTCTCTTGAATGTAACCTATAATCATATCTCTAGATAGTTATAATGTATTCGTATATGCATGTGTTGTGTGTCTAGATAACCTAGTTATAGTGATTTTAGATAGTTTGAGCGAGAAGCAAATTTTTAAGTTGTCTGTAACCAAGTCTAATGATCCTACACTGTCCAAGATATCATAATTTCCTTCAAATTTGGTACCAAAATCATTGTCTCATAATATGCCAATTAATGATGCATACTACAGGACGATAGGATGTATCATTCTATACTTTTCCATATTTTATCCTAATCCAAACTTAACACAAACCCCGCCTTGACATGCGACCCGCTCTGGGACAGACCAAGAAAGTTTTCCCCCAGAACTTTCTCATCTCTCTCTGGATTCGCCAGCAGCTCAGAGAGGCGTGTACATTGGCATTGTCCATAAAAGACCGCGACACGCGTCCCTCTAGGCTCTTTTCTTGCCCTTTTCTTGCTTTTTCTTGCTTCTACTTTGCTTTTCGCCTTTGCTTCCTCCTTTTCACTAACTTATTCTTCTTCCTCTCCTTTCTCTCTACTTGGACTTCACTTTTCTCTCTCTCTCTCTCTCTCTCTCTCTCTTGCGGACTTGCTTTCTTCCACCTTCCATTTCCGGCATTCCTCCGGATTCTCCTTTGTCTCATTAAACCACGTGGCAATTACCATATTCTTTATTCTTTGGCGAGACCCAACTCCGTTCACCCCTACTCTACCGACACGGAAGATTCAGCAAACTCCTCGCTAAATCTACGAACCAAGGACCCTCGTGAACGGCATAAAATTAAGGCAAGTATAACTCCAATCGATCTATAGAGATGTCCTTTAAGTCAGAGGCACCTTTGTTAAAAGGTGAATTCGAATTCATTTGCTGATTCTTGAGGTTAAACTGTTGTGTGTTCTGCCATTGTTACTTTCATCACTTTTCCTTTTGTTTCTTTCACTTACCCTGTATATATGTATTATTTGTTTGTACCTAGTTGTGTATATCAGTAGTTTTTACGTAGTTATTAAAATCCATGGTTACCCCGCTGGATCGCCTGTTTTTACTCATGACAAGGTTCACTTTTAACGTTGCTCTTCAGTACGCGCTGTATTTCTGTTAACTTAGAATAAACTATGCTTCGTGGCCAGAAGAATAATTTATTCTTTTAGAGTAATACGAAGATTGCCCTGGTAAGTTTGGTGGACAAACAGATCAAGCTGCTTCGCATTTAATTCTAAAGCTAGGTTACAGTAATTAATATAACATTCCCTTTCATGGTCGATTTATATCCATACTTAATCAGAACACGCTTCGATTAGAGCTATAGATACATTTCACCCATTTGAGCTAGATTCGCTACACAGTTAACCCTGTAAATGTGATGACGTCATTAGTGTTATATACAGGTGTGCATAATGACGTTGTGTCCTGACAGCTAACCCTGTAACAGTCATGATGTCACTGATGTTATATACAGGTGTACATAATGACGTCGTGTCCTGATAGTTAACCCTGTAATAGTGATGACGTCACTGATGTCATATACAGGTGTGCATAATGATGTTCATTCTGTCGTACCACTTTGCGTGACTCTTCCTGTATCGTTCTGTCCAGCCCGAGCTCTTTCATGCCCACTTTATCCAGAACCCTGACCATTATAGCAGTGAGGAAACTCAGCACACACAGGAGTGTCCCTGCACACACACACACACACACACACACACACACACACACACACACACAAAGCTTAATGCCTCCTTTTCACTTCCAATATATCCGTGTGTGTGTTTGTGGGTGTGTATGTGTGTGTGTGTGTGTGTGTGTGTGTGTGTGTGTGTGTGTGGTGTCTCACCCCCCCACAGTGTCCACTGCATGCCATACTGAGCCTCGAAGCCTTGAGTGAGGAAGAAGTTGAGGACGGATCCGAGTCGAGAGAAGGAGAGAGTGAGACCGTACGCTAAAGCTAACTCCTTCCCGCTGAACCAGAATGCTGTGATCCTGTTCTGTACAACTGAGAGACAGAGAGAGAGAGAGAGAGAGAGAGAGAGAGAGAGAGAGAGAGAGAGAGAGAGATCCTTACACACTCCAGGCTCAGTGATCACGGCCTCGCCATAGAGAAAGGCAGACACAAACAAACAAGGCCTCCAGAGGAAGAAAGAGTGAGCTCTCAGTGTAAGACTGGTGAGGTCGAGACAGAGGCTCACTTCCTCCTTCACTGTAACACCTTCTGTAACACAACAGAAAAATTCTCTAAACTCTTACCACAGTTTTCCGACCTACCAGAAACAAACCGAATGCAGGTGGTACTGGGGGCAGAATAACAACAAAAAAATCCAGAAAAACACATTTCAAAAAAGTTATAAATTGATTTGCATTTTAATGAGGGAAATAAGTAATTGATCCCCTATCAATCAGCAAGATTTCTGGCTCCCAGGTGTCTTTTACACAGGTACTGAGCTGAGATTAGGAGCACTCTCTTAAAGGGACTGCTCCTAATCTCAGTCTGATACCTGTAAAAAGACACCTGTCCACAGAAGCAATCAATCAATCAGATTCCAAACTCTCCACCATGGCCAAGACCAAAGAGCTGTCCAAAGATGTCAGGGACAAGATTGTAGACCTACACAAGGCTGGAATGGGCTACAAGACCATCGCCAAGCAGCTTGGTGAGAAGGTGACAACAGTTGGTGTGATTATTCGCAAATGGAAGAAACTGTCAGTCTCCCTCGGTCTGGGGCTCCATGCAAGATCTCACCTCGTGGAGTTTCAATGATCATGAGAACGGTAAGGAATCAGCCCAGAACTACACGGGAGGATCTTGTTAATGATCTCAAGGCAGCTGGGACCATAGTCACCAAGAAAACAATTGGTAACACACTACGCCGTGAAGGACTGAAATCCTGCAGCGCCCGCAAGGTCCCCCTGCTCAAGAAAGCACATGTACAGGCCCGTCTGAAGTTTGCCTGAATGATTCAGGGGAGAACTGGGTGAAAGTGTTGTGGTCAGATCTCTTTGGCATCAACTCAACTCGCCGTGTTTGGAGGAGGAGGAATGCTGCCTATGACCCCAAGTCATAACACCATCCCCACCGTCAAACATGGAGGTGGGAACATTATGATTTGGGGGTGTTTTTCTGCTAAGGGGGCAGGACAACTGCACCGCATCAAAGGGATGATGGACGGGGCCATGTACCGTCAAATCTTGGGTGAGAACCTCCTTCCCTCAGCCAGGGCATTGAAAATGACCTTAATGACTTGGAGAGGATCTGCAAAGAGGAGTGGGACAAAATCCCTCCTGAGATGTGTGCAAACCTGGTGGCCAACTACAAGAAACATCTGACCTCTGTGATTGCCAACAAGGGTTTTACCACCAAGTACTAAGTCGAAGGGGTCAAATACTTATTTCCCTCAAATCAATTTATAACTTTTTTGAAATGCGTTTTTCTGGATATTTGTTAGCAGTACCACTGGTCAGTGTTTCAGCTATGAGCTGTGTATCATTCATTCATTCATTCATTCACTCATGAATGAATGAATTAATGAGCCATATCACCCTGCAGTTCTCACCTGGTTTCTCACTGAAGCTAAGCAGGGTTGAGCCTGGTCAGTACTATATAAAGTGCTTTGAGTGTCTAGAAAAGCTCTATATAAATGTAACTAATAATTATTATTTTCATAACATTCAGATAAGTACCGTAAGTGTGTGTTTGTGTGTGTGTGTGTGTGTGTGTGTGTACGTACTGAACAGAGAGCCGTGCCCAGAGCCGAACAGCAGGCGACCCGTCAGCATGAGTGGCAGCAGGTACGGAGATCCTTTAAAATGAGAACCTAACGCAAAGATGGAGGAACCTAACACACACAGGAAGGAGAAAAGGACCACGCCGACTACACACACACACACACACACACACACACACACACACACACACACACACAGAGATATTAGAAATGTCTTACACATAGATACAAACATCTATTTATAAACTCTCTGTCTCTCTCTCTCACACACACACACACACACACACACACATACAGTGGTTGCCCAGTTTGTCGATCAGGAATCCTGCCATTATCACCACCACAGCGTTCCTGTGAAACACACACACACACACACACACACACACACACACACACACACACACACACACACACATTTAACCACAGCTCCGTGTCCGTGTGTGTGTGTGTGTGTGTGTGTGTGTGTGTCTGTACGTGTGTGTGTGTGTGTGTGTTCACTTACATCCATGCGTAGATGGCGTACAGTAGGTTGTACTCCTGCGGCGTCATGCCGAGTCCCTCCACACACTCCGTCTCATTCCCCAGTGTGGAGTTCACACACGTCAGGTTCTGCCACAGAGAGAGAGTCAGTAAGAGAGAGTGAGTGTGTGTGTGTGTGTGTGTGCATGTGTGAGTGTGTGAGTGTGTGTGTGTGTGTGTGTGTGTGCATGTGTGAGTGTATGTGTGTGTGTGTGTGTGTGTGTGTGTGTGTGTGAGTCAGTCTCTTTCTCACCCCCTGGAACTGTTGCTGTAGGACACTGGGGATGTCGAAGCAGAAGTACGAGCCGAACGTCAGCATGCAGTTAAAGAACAGCACCACGAACCGGTAGTATGCTACACACACAAACACACACACACACACACACACAGACACACACACACACACACAGACGATATCAGTACCACAAAGTACATTTAATCACTTGATATGCAAAATGGTTCCTACAGCAGACCACCCTATATAGTGCACTAGATGTGTCAATGGTCTGAGAACCAATCCAGCCATGTTCCCTACATAGGTACACTACATAGAACCAATAAAAACATGTGATTTGTTGTACAACCCGTGTAGTGTGTTATACATTTAACATAAACACTACTCCATGTACAAGCAAAATAAACAGGCACCCTATTTAGTGCACTAGATATCCATTAGGGACTTTTATGAAAGATACAGGCTATTTTTGTTTTTAGGAAACACACACACACACACACACACACACACACACACACACACACACACACACATGGTTACAGGATTTAATCACGTAATTAAAAGTAGGAACATTACCTCTCTCAGCCGGTTTCACCATTTTAACCTGTGTGTGTGAATGAGTGTGTGAGTGTGTGTGTGAGAGTGAGTGAATGAGTGTGTGTATGAGTGTGTGTGTGTGTGTGTATGAGTGTGTGTGTGAGTGAGTGTGTGTGAGTGAGTGTGTGTGTGTGAGTGAGTGTGTGTGAGTAAAATCTCCCTTTCAGCTCCTCACTGTGTCTATTATACATGTTTATGTGGGTATATATATGAGGGTACCAAGTATATTCCTGGTTCTGCGCAGCCGCACAACGCTCAAAACATGGCGCGTGAACAGCAACTGCTCTTGATTCAAGTAAGAAGTCACATGACTAGACCCTGAGGCGGTTCTTTTAGTCAGCGCTGAACACCGAGCGCTGATTGGCTGATCCGTGTTCTGTGAGGAAACTTAATTAAATCAGATTGCTAAAAAAAAAAAAAAAAGAAATTTAAAGGACTTTTGTCTGTTGAATGTACATACAAGTGTGTCAGTAACTTTGGGAAGGTCACGTGACAGTTACTGTATATTACTGTCCAGCTACAGTATATTACTTAACATACCTGTGTCTGGGAACCGTATCCCACTGTAATAATACTTTTCAATAGTCCAAAGGCTTCTAAACACTAAACAAGGTTTCTGACATGAAGCCATTTTCCTACATGGTGTGTGTGGGGAAAATTACTCATACACACTATATAGTGTCTAAAAGGTGGGATTAGCTCTATATAATTGTCTGGGGGGGGGGGGGGGGATTACTCGTATGTATTGCACTATATATCCAATAGGAGATTCAACACCCTACACCCTATATATATATATATATATATATATATATATATATATATATATATATATATATATATATATATATATATATATATACACACACACACACACACACAGTGGGTATATAAAAGAATCCCCCCCTTTAAAATAATCACATTTTGTTGCTTTTCAGCCTGAAATGAAGACAGACACAGTTTTTGTTTTATCCAGCTGTATTTACTCAGTGCAACTTATAACATCCAAGTGAAAGATATAACACCAACATGTCAGAAAAAAATATAAAAATAAATAAAAAACCAGAATCACTGAGTTGGAAAAAGGATCTTGCTAAAAATGACTTGTAAACTCAATCAGGTGTAGCTAATCACCTTCTCAATGGCACACAAAGCCATTTAACTTTCAACTGTGATCAGCTGTGGTCATTTGATTAGCTCAGCATGAAAAGAGATTTCCTGGAGCATTTTGTAGTGCAACTGAAGCAAACAATCAACTATGGGTGGCAAGGCACTATCAAAAGATCTCCGGGATAAAGTTGTGGACCGGCACAAGTTAGAAGATGGATACAAAAAAATTTCAAAGGCTTTATCAATGCCTAGAAGCACAGTGAAGTCTATTATGAAGAAGTGGAAGGTATTTGGTACAACACAGACCCTCCCTGGATCAGGAGGTCGCTCCAAACTGGATAAAAGAGCCAGGAGGAAACTGGTCAGAGAGGCTACCAAGAGGCAACAGCAACTCTGAAGCAGTTGCAGGAATTTATGACAAAGAGTGGTCATTGTGTGCAAGTGACAACAATATCACAAATTCTCCACAAATGTGACTTGTATTACTTGGCCTCAACACCAAACGATATGTCTGGCGGAAATCCAGTACAGCTCACCATCCAAATAACACCATTCCTACAGTAAAGCATGGAGGTGGTAATATCCTGTTATGGGGGTGTTTCTCTGCAGCAGGGACTGGAGCACTTGTCAGGATAGAAGGAAAATGGATGGAGCAAAATACCATCAAATTCTTGAGGAAAATCTGCTGCCCTCTGCCAGAAAGTTGTCAATGGGAAGAAGGTTTACCTTCCAACATGACAATGACCCAAAGCACACAGCAAAACTGACCACACAGTGGTTGGAGGAGAAAAAGGTGAATGTCCTTGCATGGCCTAGTCAGAGCCCAGACTTAAACCCCATTGAAAATCTGTGGAATGACTTGAAGACTGCAGTCCACAAACGGTCACCATCACATTTAACTGAACTTGAGCAGTTCTGCAAAGAAGAGTGGGCAAATATTGCAAAGTCTAGATGTGCAAAGTTAGTAGAGACATATCCCAACAGACTAAAGGCTGTAATTTAAAAATTAAGGCAAATTAAAGCAAGGGGGTGATCCTTTTTCCAACTCATTGATTGTTATTTATTATTTAATATTTTTTTTCTGACATGTTGGTGATATATCTTTCACTTGGATGTTATAAGTTGCACTGAGTAAATACAGCTGGATAAAACAAAAACTGTCCGTCTTCATTTCAGGATGAAAAGCAACAAAATGTGATTATTTTAAAGGGGGGTGATTCTTTTATATACCCACTGTAAGTAAGTATTAAGTGTATAAAATAGCTCCAAGACCCTAAATAGTGCACTGTAACTAAAAGAGATTCAGAAATTCAGCACCCTATACCTTACACAAGTATAAAACGGCTCCTATACCATGAATAGTGCGCTGTACTGTATGTACATCACTATACTTTATGCTCCTACTGGAACATCCAGACAGTAAGGCATTACAATAATCCAACCTAGAGGTGACGAAAGGATGAACTAATTTTTCTGTAGGAGGAAACCTTCAGATCCTACTGAAAATCACGAATCAATCAATATATATATATATACACACAGCCGTGGCCAAAAGTTTTGAGAATGACACAAATATGAATTTTTACAAAGTCTGCTGCCTCAGTTTTTATGATGGCAATTTGCATATACTCCAGAATGTTATGAAGAGTGATCAGATGAATTGCAATTAATTTCAAAGTCCCTCTTTGCCATGAAAATGAACTTAATCCCAAAAAAACATGTCCACTGCATTTCAGCCCTTCCACAAAAAGACCAGCTGACATCATGTCAGTGATTCTCTCGTTAACACAGGTGAGAGTGTTAATGAGGACAAGGCTGGAGATCACTCTGTCATGCTGATTGAGTTAGAATAACAGAATGGAAGATTTAAAAGGAGGGTGGTGCTTGAAATTATTGTTCTTCCTCTGTTAACTATGGTTACCTGCAAGGAAACACGTGCAGCCATCATTGCTTTGCACAAAAAGGGATTCACAGGCAAGGATATTGCTGCTAGTAAGATTGCACCTAAATCAACCATTTATCGCATCATCAAGACCTTCAAGGAGAGAGGTTCAACTGTTGTGAAGAAGGCTTCAGGGCACCCAAGAAAGTCCAGCAAGCGCCAGGACCGTCTCCTAAAGTTGATTCAGCTGCGGGATCGGGGCACCACCAGTGCAGAGCTTGCTCAGGAATGGCAGCAGGCAGGTGTGAGTGCGTCTGCACGCACAGTAAGGCGAAGACTTTTGGAGGATGGCCTGGTGTCAAGAAGGGCAGCAAAGAAGCCACTTCTCTCCAGGAAAAACATCAGGGACAGACTGCTATTCTGCAAAAAGTACAGGGATTGGACTGCTGAGGACTGGGGTAATGTCATTTTCTCTGATGAATCCCATTTCCGATTGTTTGGGGCATCTGGAAAAAAGCTTGTCCGGAGAAGAAAAGGTGAGTGCTACCATCAGTCCTGTGTCATGCCAACAGTAAAGCATCCTGAGACCACTCATGTGTGGGGTTGTTTCTCAGCCAAGGGAGTGGGCTCACTCACAATTTTGCCTAAGAACACAGCCATGAATAAATAATGGTACAAAAACATCCTCAGAGAGCAACTTCTCCCAACCATCCAAGAACAGTTTGGTGATGAACAATGCCTTTTCCAGCATGATGGGGCACCTTGCCACAAGGCAAAAGTGATAACGAAGTGGCTCGGGGAACAAAACATCGACATTTTGGGTCCATGGCCAGGAAACTCCCCAGACCTTAATCCCATTGAGAATTTGTGGTCAATCCTCAAGAGGCGGGTGGACAAACAAAAACCCACAAACTCTGACAAACTCCAAGCATTGATTATGCAAGAATGGGCTGCCATCAGTCAGGATGTGGCCCAGAAGTTGATTGACAGCATGCCAGGGCCAATTGCAGAGGTCTTGAAAAAGAAGGGTCAACACTGCAAATATTGACTCTTTGCATAAACTTCATGTAATTGTCAATAAAAGCCATTGACACTTATGAAATGCTTGTGATTATACTTCAGTAACAGTAACATCTGACAAAAAGATCTAAAAACACTGAAGCAGTAGACTTTGTGAAAATTAATATTTGTGTCATTCTCAAAACTTTTGGCCACGGCTGTATATATATATATATATATATATAAAAATGTCAGTACATGTAAAATGTGAAGATACTGTACTGTAATGTGTAGTTCAGTTATCATTGAAGGAAGAACATCTCACCTGTTTTGCTGGAAAATTTGTGTTATTGATGCAGCTGTTGAACTCTGCAAATCTGGTTTCACCAGTCAGAGATACCATGGTTTACATCATGTGTGGCCCTTATCTTATCAGAGATAATCACTGCAGAAATGCACGACATTTGCCATCATTCTGATTTGAATGTGTTTTGGGAACAGTGTGTTATGAACACATGCTGAAAAATGTTATTGCTGCTAAAGCTGGCACAACCAGATTTTAAGTTTAAAAGGGCAACTAGTTTTTCACACGGGTGATAGGAGTTGGATAGGGTTAAGTTTCACATGGGTGATAGGGGTTGGATAACTTTGATTTGCTTCAATAAAAAAATAAAATAAAATAAAAACTGTATTGTGTTTACTCAGGTTGACTTTGTTTTATGTTGTATTTCATTTGAAGATCTAAAACTATTTATGATGAGATATACACAAAAACAGAAGAAATCAGGATGGGGGCAAAAACTTTTTCACAGCACTGTATGTCTTTTTAATAAACCACTCTCTTGTCGTTACTTTCTATGGAGGTTTCAATGTTTAAACAATTTTAATAAATAAAATAAAAATAACCCCAATAAACTGTGAGCTATATGAATGGTGGGAGTGAGAAAGGACCAATTAGAATATATTACTTTGCATATTTAAACAGGAAATAAACAATATAAATATATATGACTGGACAATATGATGTGAAAATTTATTTTTACTTTTACTTTAAGTTCTTAATCAAAATAAATTCAAACTTCACAATGATCTGTAAGTGTGTGTGTGTGTGTGTGTGTGTGTGTGTGTGTGTGTGTGTCTGTGTGTGTGTGTGAGAGAGAGATACTGATCTAAATGAGCATTTAGATAAGGCCTTGGTGACAGCACACACATGGTCCGTGACTTCCTGCCAGCCAAACAGGAAGTGGACGGTCACATTCTTGTACAGCTGCAGGTACACCAGCATCTAAACAACATGGAAACACACAAACTATGACATCACACAAAACATCATCCTACCATTTATCCTTAATGTTTAAGGGTGGAGGTCTCAAATCAGCTGGAGAGACAGGAAGTTATTAGCTTAGCTTATTAGCTAATTTGGTAACTATCTGATTCATCAAACTTCTAGATAGCTAACTAGCTAGAACAAAGCTAACACCAAATAGTTGGTGTGTTATCTATCTGGTATATAACTAGCTGGCTTAGTGGGAAGCATGTTAACAAGCTAATTTGCTAAATAGCCACATAGCTAATAACAAGAGGATTTTATTACCTAGCATGCTAACTACATGATTTGCTAATTAGCCGCTGAATAACTTGCTGATTTGTTAAATATATTACCTGCTACCAGGACATGTTGTAGATTTCCCTGGTTTGCTTCCTAGCTTACTAGCATGCTAATTTGTTTCCTAGCTCAGATGTTAACTACCTAGGGTGTTAGCTAGCAAAATAGCTGGTTTGCTAATGTGCAAATTATTGTACATTGAATGTTCTAAATGGTAAAGAGTGAAGACTATGACATCATCAGTTAAAAGGTCAAGTGTTAAGTGACAGCAGGAAGTGACCTCTGACCTGGTCCTTGATGTCGATGTTCTGGAGTCCGAGTTGAGAACGTGGACACTCCTCGTCTTCATCATCGTCATCCGAGCCACCGCTGCGCACACACACACACACACACACACACACACACACACAAGGCCTTGTATAACTGTACATTACAGGACCTTATAAGTGAAGTGTGTGTGTGTGTGTGTGTGTGTACCATTGACTGTACTGTCTCCCGGTCACCAGCAGTGAAACGACTGCCCCTGTGTTTCTGTTCAGATACTCACAGAGAAGCTGAAACAGAGAATTCTCCTCCTCACAACCACCAATCAGAGCCTGAGATGGACAACAGGAAACGCATCACACCGTTACACAGCTGCTTTATATCTTCTCCTGCAGTACGGTGCCCCAACATGATGTGTCAGTGTGTGCTTCAATCATTTCTTTACACACTTACTGTTATCTTTCTGTTATTTCCTGGCTAGCATGTGTGAAAACTAGCTGAGTTACTATGTAACGTTAAAATCACCCCGATGTGCTACCAGCTAGCATGCTAACAAGCAGTGATTAGCTTCAACCACTTTATTTATAAGAAAAACTTATAACAGTGGTTTATACAACCTCTCATTAAAAACGTACAGAGACATTATGAAGAAAATGAAAGCTTGGAAGGAAGCAGCAGTGATTGGTGATGCCTCGTGTGTGTGTGTGTGTGTGTGTGTGTGTGTATGTGTGTGTATATGCGTGTGTCAACGAAGCTAGTATGAAGCTAGTACGAAGCTGAGCACATAACGTAATTTAATGTTGAATAAAAGAAATAATTCATTTTCATACAGATTTAGAAGTGATGTATATCCAATCAGACAGGCCACGCCCACAAACGCCCACAAAGGACAACAGAAGCAGCTGCTACACGCCCACAAGAAATAAAAACGTATGATTTATCGCTTGCTAGTGTGAGCGCGGGGTAATGACGCTACAGTAATAACAGAGCGGCCCACGTGAACAGGGAAGTGGACGAGGGAAAGTGTTCATAACAGAAATGAAACACAGCCCATATGTGAGGAACATGGAGGAATGTGGAGGAACATGGAGGAATGTGTTACCTGTTTGATGGACATCATCATGTCTGTGAACTCCATCTGAGTGACAACCATCAGCACCTGATCTTCCTCAACCACCCTACCATCTTCATCCTCAGTCTACACACACACACACACACACACACACACACACACACATCTGAGTCACTGTGTGTGAGGCAGTGAGAATTTCTCACCCAGATTAAAAAAATAAATAAAAATTAAATCAGAAGGCCATGGAGTCATGCTGTGGAGCATCATTCGGTTTACATGTAATCACCACGGCAACAGTTTTTGTAGTGCAACCGATATGAACGAGCATTTTTATTAAGTTACTCCTACTGGAGTAGGTCAGGAACTGCTTGCTGACAGTGGCAATCACGGAGCATGAAACCTTTAAGTGAGATCTGAAGGTTTGTAGAGTGATGGTCTTTTGTGACGAGGTTTCTGGTACAGATTTTGCATGTTATATCATTCGGATTGAGTGCTACTGTACACCCTTATCTTGAGGACTGAATAAAGAAATGAAGCGTGACGAGTAACTGTACTAATGAAATTGACTGTCCTCACAGGTGCTCATGAGACTGTACTAATGAAACTGTCTCTGTCCTCACAGGTCCTCATGAAACTGTACTAATGAAACTATCTCTGTCCTTAGAGGTCCTCATGAGACTGTACTAATGAAACTGTCTCCATTCTCACAGGTCCTCATGAGACTGTACTAATGAAACTGTCTCTATTCTCACAAGTCCTCATGAAACTGTCCCTGTCCTCACAGGTACTCATGAAACTGTACTAATGAAACTGTTCCTGTCCTCACAGGTCCCCATGAAACTGTCCCTGTCCTCACAGATCCTCATGAACCTGTCTCTGTCCTCACAGATCCTCATAAAATAGTGTTTGTCCACACAGGTCCTCACAAAACTGTCTCTGTTCTCAAAGGTCCTCACGAAACTGTCTCTGTCCTCACAAGTCCTCATGAGACTGTTCAAGTGGAACTGTCTCTGTCCTCACAGGTCCTCATTAAATTGTCTCTGTCCTCACAGGTCCTCATTAAACTGTCTCTGTCCTCACAGGTCCTTATGAGACTGTACTAATGAAACTATCTCTGTCCTCACAGGTCCTCATGAAACTGTCTCTATACTCACAGGTCCCCATGAAACTGACTCTGTCATCACAGGTCCTCATGAAACTGTCTCTGTCCTCACAGGTCCTCATGAGACTGTACTAATGAAACTGTCTCTATACTCAAAGGTCCTCATAAAACTGTCTCTGTCCTCACAGGTCCTCATGAAAAAGTCTCTGTCCTCACAGGTCCTCATGAAATTGTCTCTGTTCTCTCAAGTCCTCATGAAAAAGTCTCTGTCCTCATAGGTCCTCATGAAATTGTCTCTGTCCTCACAGGTCCTCATGAGACTGTACTAATGAAACTGTGTATCTCCTTACAGGTCCTCATGAGACTGTACTAATGAAACTGTCTCTCTCCTCAGAAGTCTTCATGAGACTGTACTAATGAAACTGTCCCTGTCCTCACAGGTTCTCATTAAACTGACTATTTCCTCACAGGTCCTCATAAAACTGTACAAGTGAAACTGTCCCTGTCCTCACAGGTCCTCATGAAACTGTCTCTGTCCTAACAGGTATTCATGAAACTGTACTAATGAAACTGTCCCTGTCCTCACAGGTCTTCATGAAACTGACTATTTCCTCACAGGTCCTCATAAAACTGATCTACTGAAACTGTCTCTGTCCTCTCAGGTCCTCATGAAACTGGCTCTGTCCTCACAGGTCCTCATGAAACTGTTCCTGTCCTCACAGGTCCTCATGAGACTGTGCTAATAAAACTGTCAATGTTCTCACAGGTCCTCATTAAACTGTACTAATGAAACTGTCCCTGGCCTCACAGGTCCTCATGAGACTGTACTAATAAAACTGTCCCTGTTCTCACAGGTACTCATGAAACTGACTATTTCCTTACAGATCCCCATGAGACTGTACTAATGAAACTGTCCCTGTTCACACATTTCCTCATAAAACAGTCTCTGTCCTCTCAGATCCTCATGAAACTGTCTCTGTCCTCACAGGTCCTCATAAAACTGTTTCTGTCCTCACAGATCCAAATGAAACTGTCTCTGTCCTAGCATGTCCTCATGAAATTGTCCCTGTCCTCACAGGTCCTCATGAAACTGTAAAAGTGAAACTGTCCCTGTCCTCACAGATCCTCATAAAACTGTACAAGTGAAACTGTCCCTGTCCTCACAGTTCCTCATGAAGCTGTCTCTGTCCTCACAGGTCCTCATGAACTGTCTCTGTCCTCAAAGGTATTCATGAAACCATACTAATGAAACTGTCCCTGTCCTCACAGGTCCTCATGAAAATGTCTCTGTCCTCTCAGGTCCTCATGAAACTGTCCCTGTCCTCACAGGTCCTCATAAAATTGTATTAAAGAAACTGTCAGTGTTCGCACAGGTCCTCATAAAACTGTCTCTGTCATCACAGGTCCTCTTGAAAGTGTCCCTGTCCTCAAGATCCTCATGAGACTGTACTATTGAAACTGTCCCTGTTCTCACAGGTCCTCATGAAACTGTCTCTGTCCTCACAGGTATTCATGAAACCGTACTAAAGAAACTGTCCCTGTCCTCACAGGTCCTCATGAAACTGTCTCTGGTCTGACAGGTATTTATGAAACTGTACTAATGAACCTGTCCCTGTCCTCACAGGTCCTCATGAAACTGTCTCTGTCCTAGCATGTCCTCATGAAATTGTCCCTGTCCTCACAGGTCCTCATGAAACTGTCTCTGTCCTAACAGGTATTCATGAAACTGTCCCTGTCCTCACAGGTCCTCATGAAACTGTCTCTGTTCTCACAGGTATTTATAAAACTGTACTTATGAACCTGTCCCTGTCCTCACAGGTCCTCATAAAACTGTCTCTGTCCTAACATGTCCTCATGAAACTGTCTCTGTCCTCACAGGTCCTCATAAAACTGTACAAATGAAACTGTCCCTGTCCTCACAGGTCCTCATGAAAATGTCTCTGTACTCTCAGGTCCTCATGAAACTGTCCCTGTCCTCACAAGTCCTCATAAAATTGTATTAAAGAAACTGTCAGTGTTCTCACAGGTCCTCATAAAACTGTCTCTGTAATCACATGTCCTCTTGAAAGTGTCCCTGTCCTCACAGTTCCTCATGAGACTGTACTATTGAAACTGTCCCTGTCCTCACAGATCCTCATGAAACTGTCTCTGTCCACACAAGTCCTCATGCAACTGTCTCTGTCCTAACAAGTCCTCATGAAACTGTGTCTATCCTCAGGTCCTTATGAGACTGTTCTAATGAAACTGTCTCTGTCCTCACAGGTCCTCATGAAACTATCTCTGTCCTCACAGGTCCTCATGAAACTGTCTCTGTCCTCACAGGTCCTCATGAAACTGACTCTGTCATCACAGGTCCTCATGAAACTGTCTCTGTCCTCCAGGTCCTCATGAGACTGTACTAATGAAAATGTCCCCGTCCTCACAGGTCCTCATAAAACTGTACAAATGAAACTGTCCCTGTCCTCACAGGTCCTCATGAAAATGTCTCTGTCCTCTCAGGTCCTCATGAAACTGTCCCTGTCCTCACAGGTCCTCATAAAATTGTATTAAAGAAACTGTCAGTGTTCTCACAGGTCCTCATAAAACTGTCTCTGTAATCACAGGTCCTCTTGAAAGTGTCCCTGTTGTCACAGTTCCTCATGAGACTGTACTATTGAAACTGTCCCTGTCCTCACAAGTCCTCATGCAACTGTCTCTGTCCTAACAAGTCCTCATGAAACTGTGTCTATACTCAGGTCCTTATGAGACTGTTCTAATGAAACTGTCTCTGTCCTCACAGGTCCTCATGAAACTATCTCTGTCCTCACAGGTCCTCATGAAACTGTCTCTGTCCTCACAGGTCCTCATGAAACTGACTCTGTCATCACAGGTCCTCATGAAACTGTCTCTGTCCTCCAGGTCCTCATGAGACTGTACTAATGAAACTCTCCCTGTCCTCACAGGTCCTCATAAAACTGTTTCTGTCCTCACAGATCCTCATGAACCTGTCTCTGTCCTCACAGGTCCTCATGTAACTGTCTCTGTCCTCACAGGTCCTCATGAAACTGTCTCTGTCATCAGGTCCTTATGAGAGTGTTCTAATGAAACTGTCTCTGTCCTCACAGGTCCTCATGAAACTGTCTCTGTCCTCACAGGTCCTCATGAAACTGTCTCTGTCCTCACAGGTCCACATGAAACTGTCTCTGTCCTCACAGGTCCTCATAAAACTGTCTCTGTCCTCACAGGTCCTCATGAAACTGTCCCTGTCCTCACAGGTCTTCATAAAACTGTCCCTGTCATCACAGGTCCTCATAAGACTGTACTAATGAAACTGTCTCTGTCCTCACAGGTCCTCATGAAACTGTCTCTGTCATCAGGTCCTTATGAGAGTGTTCTAATGAAACTGTCTCTGTCCTCACAGGTCCTCATGAAACTATCTCTGTCCTCACAGGTCCTCATGAAACTGTCTCTGTCCTCACAGGTCCTCATGAAACTGTCTCTGTCCTCATAGGTCCTCATAAATCTGTCTCTGCCCTCACAGGTCCTAATGAAACTGTCTCTGTCCTCACAGGTCCTCATGAGAATGTACTAATGAAACTGTCCCTGTTTTCACAAGTCCTCATGAAACTGACTATGTCCTCACAGGTCCTCATGAGACTGTACTAATGAAACTGTCCCTGTCCTCACAGATCCTCATGAAAGTGTCCCTGTCCTCACAGGTCCTCATGAGACTGTACTAATGAAACTGACCCTGTCCTCACAGGTCCTCATGAGACTGTACTAATGAAACTGTCCCTGTCCTCACAGGTCCTCATGAAACTGTCTCTGTCCTCACAGATCCTCATGAAATTGTCTCTGTCCTCACAGGTCCTCATGAGACTGTACTAATGAAACTGTCTCTTTCCTCACAGGTCCTCATGAAACTGTCTCTGTCCTCATAGGTCCTCATGAAACTGTCTTCAGTCTGGACACAAACTACGCACAACTTTCTGCGCATCAGAAAGCTGCATCATAAAGCATCAGAAAGCTGCATCAGTGCAGTGTTTAGCAGCCACACCACACAGCCCCGAGTCTCCCACCCTCTCCACACACACATACACACACACACACACACACACACTCCCGGGTGTGCTGTAAACACACACACACACACACACTCACACACTCCTGGGTGCACTGTAAACACACACACACACACACACACACACACACTAGCGGGTACTTTAACCCGAGTCCATGAAAAACTTACCGAGCAGCCGGAGGAAATATAAACACACACAGGGGGGTCCGCCGGAGGGGCGCAGCAGCTTCACACGCAGTCAGAAGTGCAGCGGGCAGTGCGGTGGAAATGTCTGAGCTCCATTTCTCCTCCCGGTTATTTGATGTTTCAGAGACTTCGCGTTGGGAAATCAGGGAAATCAGCGGAATCGTCGTTAGATCTGCACAGACTCTGGCAGACACCCAGGCAGCGGATAACGCACATACACACTACACTGGAGTTTACACTACATAACACACGAAGAGGAGGGGCTCCGTGTGATTGGTGGCTTTCAGCACCCAATTATCGGGATAGACCCACCCACCAGCCTCCGCATCACGACGGAATCCGTATCCAATGGTAAAGGAGAGTGCGCTTTAAGGAAGAACCAACGGGAATCAAGTTCGGTGGACAGGACAGGAAGTTCCCACACATTTAACCCCTAATTATTCACTCTTTAATTTCATGAATAGTTTATTTTAGAGTAAACACATTCCTTTATAGACCAGGAGTATTTATAAGTCACGGTAATGAAGATGATCAGCACACGAGGGGTTTATAACGTCGGTTTGATAAATGGTCACGTGGATTTGGCCCCACCTGCAGGTCAAATGATGCTCCTGCACCCAAGATCAATATTCATTGTTAACACGTCATCTGTTTATTTTTTAGTAAACACATGGCGTCCTAACGCATAATATATAATAAACTTTACTGAAATAATTTATTGATTCATTTGTGTAATACAAACAAGTAATAAAACACTTCAGGACGTGATTTTAAAGTGGAGTTACTGTTACCGCAAAACCAAATTTCCTGTAACAGCACATCCCTAACTGTTTTATTCCTCTTGACCAACAGCGATTTCACAATTAAACATATTTTAATTTATTAAAGAACGTTTATAGTTCAAATTAATGTTCATGAAATAACCCTGCTAAAAAAACAATAGAACCATCACAAAAATGGTTTCCACTACAAATACCATTACAAACCACCAGCTAACCATAAAAACCATTACATTTACATTTACATTTATAGCATTCAGCAGATTCCCTTATCCAGAGCGATGTACAAGAGTGCTTTAAATTCTCCATCAATGAATACTTCATTTCTGGTTTGTACGACTACAACGAAGTGCACTGAACACAAACCTGTTGAAAAGAGAGCAACTGTTAGGAAGTTTTTGTTTGTTTGTTTGTTTGTTTGTTTGTTTTTGAATAAGAAAACACTAATTATCAAGGGGTAAGTATTTAAGAAAGAGGAATGTCTTTAAGCATTTCTTGAAGATAGCCAGCGACTCAGCTTTTCTGACATTGATGGGAAGTTCATTCCACCACCTTGGTGCCAGAACAGAGAAAAGACAAGAGGCAGATCTACCTTGTATCCTGAGAGAGGGTGGGACCAGTCGAGCAGTGCTTGTTGACCTGAGGGAGCGTTGTGCAGTGCATGGGGTGATGAGAGCTCTAAGATAAGAGGGTGCTGTTCCACTTTTGGCTTTGTAGGCAAGCATCAATGTTTTGAATCTGATGTTTGCAGCTACTGGAAGCCAGTGAAGGGAGCGCAGCAATGGGGTGGTGTGAGAACTTAGGGAGGTTGAAAACAAGTCGTGCAGCTGCATTTTGGATCATCTGTAGAGGACGGGTGGCACTCAAAGGTAGACCTGCCAGGAGCGAGTTGCAGTAGTCTAGTCTGGAAATGACAAGAGACTGCACAAGCAACTGAGTGGCCTGTGTTGTTAGAAATGGAAGAATCCTTCTAATGTTGTAAAGGATAAACTGACAGGACCGTGTTAGATTAGTAATATGTGATGAAAAGGACAGTTGATTGTCCACGATTACCCCAAGGTTACGAGCAGTAGTTGAAGGAGAGATCATGGACTTGTCTAAGGAGATCCTGAGATCCTGGGATGGGGACGAATCTCCTCGGATGAAGAGCAGTTCAGTTTTGCTGGGGTTGAATTTCAGCTGATGAGCTGCCATCCACGATGAAATGTCCGTCAGACATGCTGTGATCCGGGCAGAAGCAATGGTGTCTGAAGGAGGGAAGGAAAAGATAAGTTGAGTATCATCAGCATAGCAATGGTAAGAGAACCCATGTGAGGAGATGACTTTGCCAAGAGAGTGGGTATAGAGGGAAAAGAGGAGAGGACCAAGTACTGAGCCTTGTGGGACACCAGTAGAGAGTCTGCGAGGTGCAGATGTTGATCCCTCCCCCCATGATACCTGATACGAACGACCTTCCAAGTATGAAGCAAACCATTGCCATGCTGTTCCCAAATTCCAAGACTCTTGAGGGTAGTCTTCTTGAGGGAGAATCTTGTGGTTGACTGTGTCAAATGCAGCAGACAGGTCAAGCAGGATGAGGACAGAGGACAGTTTGGCTGATCTGGCAGCATGAAGTTTTTCAGTGATGGCCAAGAGGGCAGTCTCTGTGAAGTGTGTTGCTTTAAAGCCAGACTGGTATGGATCTTGAAGGTGGTTCTGTGAGAGATAAAGAGACAGTTGATTATATACGGAGCTTTCAAGTATTTTAAAAAGGAAAGAGAGAAGTGATACCGGTCTGTAGTTGCTGATGTCAGAGGGATCCAGTGTAGGCTTCTTCAGGATGGGAGTAACCCGTGCTTTCTTGAATGAAGCTGGAACTTGGCCAGATGACAGGGAACCATTGATGATTGTAGAGATGAATGTCAGAAGGTCTGGCAGGATGGTCTGGAGCAATGTGGAGGGAATTGGATCCAGTGGGCAGGTGGTAGGGTTGCAGGACAAGATGACTTCTTGAATCTCTTGTGTTGCTAGGGTAGAAAAATGTGACAGAGAAGGAGAAGAGACAGAGAAATGTGACAGAGAAGGAGGAGAGACCTGTGTGAGAATAGAATTAGTCTGAGTAGAGGTGAAGGTCTTGCAGATTTCATTAATCTTCTCATCATAGAAGGAGGAAAAGTCATCTGCAGACAACGAGGAAGAAGAAGGTGAAGCTGGAGGGTTGAGAAGTGATGAGAAGATGTTGTGGAGCTTGCGAGGATCTTTGGCAGAAGCTTCAAGCTTTTCCTTGTAGAAGGCCATCTTGGCAGAAGTCACATCCAATGAGAACTGAGACAAGAGAGTGCGGTAAGAGGCAAGATCTGAGTCAAGATGCGTTTTCCTCTACCTTCTCTCTGCTGATCGCAGTTCTCTTCTACAGCTGTGCAACATGTCCGACAGCCAAGGAGCAGGGCAAGAAGTCTTCCTAGATTTGGTAAACAGAGGACAAAGATGATCCATGGTTGAGGAGAGAGAGTGTCGGAAAAAAGTTCACGCCTCGGAGGAGGACCTCCCTCCGAGCTCCGACATCCAGGGTGGAGTTGAAATCCCTCTCGGCTGTTTCAGTCTTTTTCAACTATTGTTTTACTCAAACTACTACCAATAAATTGAGACTCTTAGACTTGGATGAGAAAGAGCAAACATTGTATTAATACAATCCAAAAACATAAAAATCCATTGAGCTCAAGGAGAACAATACTCACAATACAAAACACATTTCTGTGTTATTGTAAGCAAGTACACCAACATCCACTGCATCCTCAGTGTCCTCGGTGTTCTCAAAACCTTCCTAGAAAATCCCCACTATTTATCCCTGGGCGCTGCAAAGCGCCTCCTTTCTTAATTTGCATATGCCCTGGTAAATTCCCCTTATTTTCTATTATGGCCCTTCTGGCCCCTCCTACCCTTATTTGCATCTTCCGCCGAATTCCCCTTATTTTCTATGTTTCTGGAAACTCCTCTTTCATGCGTCATTTTCTGACTCATATCCTATTTTCTGAATTTCCCCTTAATTCCAGTTTTACTCATTTCCTTGTGTCCTTTTTGGGTGTTTCCGTCTTTTGGATTCCCCCTTATTTTCGGCTTTTGGCGTCATTGGTTATTAAAAAAAACTGTCTGTATTTAATCTAAACTTCCTAGGTTTTGGCACATTCAGTAGTGGATTCCCGTGTTATCAAATACTTTATCGTTATTTTCTTTTCTAGATGCCTAAAATGTGTAAGTTCTCTTTTACTCTTCTCATTTTGTTATTTCTACTCTGCGTCCTCATCTTTACTATGCCGACTATTTTTGTAATATATTTAATGATGTTTTTTTGTGAGACTCAAGTAATGCTGTGGATATAGTTTGTAAGCTGTGTCTCTGGAGTTTTAGCAAGCTGTTTCCGCAAAACATTCCTTAAACATGACTATTACTATCTTTGTTATTGTCTGGCTACTTAGCTTGTATAACCTTAGGCAAGAGTGGGTGATTCCTACCCTAACCTACTCCTGACTCATCTATGTTTTCCTTCTAGCTCGCCCACGTGGTTCTTTCCCAACTTCTTCTGGGACATCTGAACTCGTCCTCTATCGTCGCTATCAGCTGACACACCTGGCCACCAGCATTTCCAATTACCTAGAGCAGCTTTACAGCACACCCCTACCTAATGATCCTCTGTTTCTGGTCCAAATCTCTCAAAGGGTTAAAATGGAGTCCGTATCTACACAAACACCCATATCCTTTACCAATTCTCGTTCTACTCAAACCCCTAGGTTTCTGGTGGTGACCACTTCTCAGTCTGCCCAGACTGACTGTTGCCCTCATGTGGAGGGTTGTCCATGGGACTCTAAGGCTCCCCTGTCTCCCAGTATTTTTCAGGATATGGATGAGTCAACTTTATCTACTCCTGCCTCGCCCACGGATTATTCCCCAACGAGTCCAGTTGCTCCTCCTACCATTATTCCTCTTTCTCCTCCTTCTACTCCAGTGGTTCCTGGTGCGAGGCGGGCTCTCCTTTTTCCAGACTAATCTGTACCGCCCTTTCTCAATAAACATTTCTCTTTTCCCCACTCTTGCCTCTTGGTATTTATTTGCTTTAAGTTACTACATCTATTTCTTGGCATCTTATTCTTAATGTCTTACGTCAGTTTCGTCTACTACATTGTGCCCTACAAGCTGCATTTTGTATATTATGCTGTTCATAGCTGTCTAACTATGTGCCAGATACGAACTTAACCTTCCATCCTCAGCATCAAGAGGATAGGAAAGTGTCAGTGGCTGAGTCTAAGGGTAGAGAAGAAAAGGAATCAGGGTCAGGGAGAGATGAGAGGGTGCAAGAAGCTACAGATGAAGGGGGGACAGAGTGGAGGTTCTGACAGGTTACAGAAAGGTGTTGGTAGTGAAATTTGGAAGAAATAGGAAGAAAAAGACTGAACGATACCAGGTGATGATCAGAGGTGTGAAGTGGGGTGGTGGTCATGTTCGTGGCTGTAGAAGGTCGAGTGAAGACGAGATCCAAGACATTTCCTCCTTTGTGAGTGGGTGGAGAACTGTTGAAGGTCAGTGCGAAGGAGTCCATAAGAGGCAGAAGGCAGGAGGAGAGCATCCTCTGCTTTGTGGGTGAAAGCGCCTGGGCCTGTGAGGGGAGACAACAGCAATAGGAGTGAAGCACATGACTAAACATAAAGCATAGTAGGGTTAATTTCCTAGGGGAAAGAGTCAGTTTTCAAAGAATCAGTTATTCAAAGAGACTTCTACAAACAAACGAACACCTTCAGTATATATCACTTGGCCCTGCCCTCAATTCACACCTTAAGGTAGACTGACACTATACTGATTAAACACTATAGACAAAGACTAGCCAATCAACTGTGCTAACTAGACAATCAACTGTGCTAAACAATAACAGCAACAACAACAACAACAGCTATGACTCTAGATTCAGCTAGGGTTTAAGTTACAGTACACAAAATTACAATCCTACCTTACCAGAAGAGAAGAAATTCAAGATGAGACTTAAAGCACACCATCACTGGTCCTTAATGGTATCCACTAGACATAACATGCCACCAATAGAAGGCAACAAATTACCAGTAGAGACGCACAGGGACAGTTACAGTTTTTATTAAAACCAATACAATTCCCATTAAAACCATTACAAACTCTATGAGGGTTTCTATTGGGTTTTTTTTCCAGCAGGGAGGTTAGTTCCTGTTCTTACTTGCGTTATAGCAGCTATAAACAGTCGTTCCCTCAGCAGCCATCTCTTTATTCTCTCTCTTTATTCTCTCTCTCTTTACTCTCTCTCTTTATTCTCTCTCTTTATTCTCTCTCTCGAAGTTAATAAGACAAAAAAACGCAGCTTGTCACGTTACAGAGAAACCGCAAAGAAACGTAAACTCCTCTGTCCTGAAGATGTCGGAAAACTTGCCTGACACTAGAGACTCCTTCCATAACGATTACATAAACATCTCCTTACCCTGGAGAAAAATGCACCACATCAAGGGATCCGGAGAAATCTCATTGTGTAAAGGGCAAGGCTGGAAACCACTGTTGGATGTGCGTGACCTTCGAGCCCTCAGGCGGCATTGCCTGAGAAATCGTCATGCTACTGTGATAAATATAACCACATGGGCTCGGGAGTACTTTAGAAAACTGTTGTCACTTGACACAGTCCGCCACTGCATCCAGAAATGCGACCCGAAACTCTATTACGCAAGGAGGAAGCCACACATCAACTCTATGCAGAAACGCCGGCGAGTTCTCTGGGCCCGAGCTCATCTCAGATGGACTGAAAGGCAGTGGAAACGTGTGCTGTGGTCAGATGAGTCCACGTTTCAGCTTGTTTTTGGGAAAAACGGACGTCGAGTTCTCCGTGCCAAAGATGAAAAAGACCAACCAGATTGTTATAAGCAAAAGGTGCAAAAGCCAGCATCTGTGATGGTATGGGGGGGCATCAGTCCCCACGGCCTGAGGGACTCGCATATGTGTGAAAGTACCATTGACGCAGAGGCATATTTTGGGATTTTAGAGAGACATATGCTGCCATCAAGGCAACGTCTTTTCCCAGGAAGTCCCTGGTTATTTCAGCAGGACAATGCCAGGCCTCATTCTGCACGTGCTACAACAGCGTGGCTTCGTAGACACAGAGTGCGTGTGCTTGACTGGCCTGCCAGCAGTCCACATCTGTCTCCTATAGAGCATCATAAAGAGGAGAATCAGACAATTGTGACCAAGGACTGTTGAGCAGCTGAAGTCTTGTGTCAAGCAAGAATGGGCAAAAATTCCACTTGCAAAACTGCAATAATTAGTTTCCTCAATTCCCAAACCATTAAACAGTGTAATTAAAAGGAAGGGTGATGTAACACAGCCATAAACATGCCTCTGTCCCAACTTTTATTGAGTGTGTTGAAGGCATCAAGCTCTAAATTTGTTCATATTTACAAAATACAGTTAAGTTGGTCAGTGAAAACACTGAATATCTTTTCTTTGTACTTTTGTCAGTTAATTAAAGTTTCAAGAGACTCGAAATCACAGATTTTTGTTTTATTGCATTTTAGAAAAAATCCAAACTTTTATGGAAACGGGGATAGTATATAAACCTACGCTACTGTCAGAGCTGCTGTTATAGAGAATTAATCAACACCTTCTGACCAATCACAATCCAGAATTCAACAGCAACATGGTGTAAATATATTAATAACCTAAATCCTTGTTGTTTATAAATTAATTTGTAGATTTCTAAAATATTGTATACATTTGAATATAAAGGAGGTGAGCTCAAATAATCAACTTATTAAACAAATGTCTGTTAATATAATGTAAAATTACAGTTTAAGTAATAACTGCAGGTCTGCTATCGTTTAGTATCTGTACTGTTAGGTTCCCTTTCTCTCGCTACGAAGCTAGCGGAGGCTAGTGAGTAGCATACTTCCGCATTCCGATCTCCGCATCCATTCAGAAACTCCATTGGACTTTCCATTCATAGACTCTCGTTTTGTTTACCTCCACCATGTTCTCCTTTTTTTTGGTTTGTGTCATGTCTCCACTTCCTTATTGTCATTGGTTCTTGTTTATTGAATGATCATGAGTTTCAGGTGTCTCTGATTTTGTGTGTGTTTAAAAACCCCTTTTTGTTTCCACTTCATCGCGGAGTATTAGATAGATAGTTTAGTATTGTTTCAAGCTCGTTGTTCGTAGCTCATTGTTCATGGTTCCCATACCATAGATTTCCGCTCAATGTTCGTATTCCTTAGCTCTTTGTTCGTGGTTCCCAAACCACCTCCTTGCCTCGTGTTTTTTCCCTTGTTTTGTTTTCTTCAGATGGATTACTGCCTCACTCTCTAAGGATTAACTCATTTTGGATTATTGCTGCTTTTTTCTCTCTCTGGATTATGGTTTGTGTGTTCCGTTTTTTTTGAACTTGCTGTTCCTAACAAACTGACATTTCCCCAGCACATGCATCCTGACTTCCTCTTCCTCTCGTTTACGTAACAGAATACTCCGCCAAAACATGGATGCAGCGGGGAAACTTCTGGATAACCGCGCCCCACTTTTTGTTCCCCTCCTGGATTCTATTTCTTTTTGGGCCTGTGTTCCGCCTCCTACCGCCTATGACAGTGTCTCGTGGCACCCCAGTTATTTTTTTTGTTACAGGCCCAAGGATTTTTTGTTGGTTTAGAGGGTCCAAAACCCAGTGAGGAACTATGGGCGCGGTTCCTCCTTTCCCGTTTGGTCAGCTCAGCCTGCTGGTGGGCGGAGACCCACTTTGCCAGCGGATACACCAAACTGACAACAGTTCCAGGTTTCGTGGAGCTCCTGATGCAGGAATATGGGAGCCCAGAATCTGAGTTTGACCTCAATGCCCTACTGAACTCGGTGCACCTGCCCGGGGACCAGGGCCAGTCGTTCCTGGACCACTATGAGGGGGAGTGGGCTAACAGGGCAGCCTGCACCTCTCAGCTCCTGACCCAGAAGTGCACCACCGAGGGATGCACCCGCCCAGCCACCCTCCAGTGCCCCACCTGCAGGAAACAGGGAGAAACGAGCAGCTACTTCTGCTCACCAGCAGAAGTTTTAAGGGCAGCTGGAGGGTGCACAAACAGCTCCACAGGCGGACTACCCCAGAGCTCCAGCCAAAGATCCAGCAGGAGGTCTCCTCAGTGGAACTGCATCTGGAGGTTAACGTGGCGACCTCCAGCCCCGAGCTCCAGCCGGAGGCCCAGCAGGAGGTCTCCTCAGAGGAGCTGCATCTGGAGGTTAACTTGGCGACCTCCAGCCCCGAGCTCCAGCCGGAGGCCCAGCAGGAGGTCTCCTCAGAGGAGCTGCATCTGGAGGTTAACGTGGCGACCTCCAGCCCCGAGCTCCAGCCGGAGGCCCAGCAGGAGGTCTCCTCAGCATAGCTGCCCCTGGAGGTTAATGTGGCGACCTCCAGCCCCGAGCTCCAGCTGGAGACCCAGCAGGAGGTTTTCCCAGTGGAGCTGCTCTTGGAGGTTCAGGAGGAGACCTCCACTCCTGTCCAGTTCCTGTTGGAGACCCAAGTGGGGTGCTCCATTGCAGCCCAGTTCCTGTCGGAGACCCAAGTGCGGTGCTCCATTCCAGCCCAGTTCCTGTCGGAGACTCAAGGGGGGTGCTCCACTCCTGTCCTGTTCCCGTCAGAGCTTCAAGAAGAAACCTCCTCTCCTGTCCTGCTTATACCGGAGGTCCACGAGGAGACCTCCACCCAAGCCATGTTCCTGCCAGAGGTTCAAGAAGAAACCTCCTCTCCTGTTCTGCTCATGTCAGAGGTCCACAGGATGACCTCTTCCCAAGCCCAGTCCATGTCTGAGGTCCATGGGATGACCCCTTCCCAAGCCCAGTCCATGTTTGAGGTCCATGGGATGACCTCCTTTCCAAGTTCTAGCCCATGTTTTAGCGCAAAATTAAGTCCTAGTCCATGTCCAGGTTCCAACCCTGTTCCTAGTCCAGTTTCCAACCCCATTCCTGATTTAGTTGCCAGCTCTGTTTTTGATTTAATTTCTAGTTCTGTTTTTGCTTTCATTCTCAGTTTGGTTGCTGATTTAGTTCTCAGTTCGGTTGCTGATTTAGTTCCCATCTCCATTTCCAACCCAGCACACGACTCTGTCTCCTCCTCTGTCTCCTCCTCTGTCTCTAGTTACCTTCCTAGCTCAGCTTCCAGTCCAGTTTCAGATTTTGTCTCCATCCCTGTCTCCATCCCTGTTTCCAGCCCTGTCTCCAATTTAATTTCCAGCTCCGTTTCCAGCTCTGTTTCCAATCAGGTTTTTGATTTTGTTTATGGTTCTGGATCTAACCTAGTTCTCTGTCCGGTTCTCTGTCCGGTTCTCTGTCCAGTCTCGAAGTCTGTCTCGAAGTCTGTCTCGAAGTCTGTATCGAAGTCTGTCTCGAAGTCTGTCTTGAAGTCTGTCTCCAAGTCTGTCTCCAAGTCTGTCTCGAAGCCTGTTTCCAAGTCTGCCTTGAAACCTGTCTCCCGATCTGTTTCCAAGTCTGTCTCTGATCCAGGTGCCAAAGCTGACTCCAGTCCTGGTTCCAGGACAAGCTTCAAGCTAGGCACCAAGTCAAACTTCAAGGCAAGCTCCAAGCCTAGCACCAAGTCAAGCTCCAAGTCAAGAATCACTCCAAGCTCCAAGTCAAGCACCAAGTCAAGCAACACTCCAAGTTCTCGACCAAGTTCTCAACCAGGGCTGAAGGGACAACCCGACACACTCTGCTCTGGTTTCGGGACACTGGACATCGCCAGCCTCAGGTCCTGGAGGGCAGAGGTTAGGATCCTGCCCAGGGGCCCAGGTCCGCCAAAGTGGCTAGAACTTGCGGTGCTTCAGGAGCTGCGCCTTAGGGGGGGCTCTGTTAGGTTCCCTTTCTCTCGCTACGAAGCTAGCGGAGGCTAGCTAGTAGCATACTTCCGCATTCCGATCTCCGCATCTATTCAGAAACTCCGTTGGACTTTCCATTCATAGACTCATGTAACTCATTTTGGATTGTTGCTGCTTTTTTTCTCTCCCTGGATTATGGTTTGTGTGTTCTGTTATTTTTGAACTTACTGTTCCTAATAAACTGACAGTTCCCCAGCGCATGCATCCTGACTTCCTCTTCCTTTCGTTTACGTAACATGTACATATTGCATTTGTTTTAGTTCTTAATATTTATAATATAGCTTTGGTCATATTCTCTAGAATATAAGTGTGTTTTTAGTGTAAATATATTTATAATGCAACATAACACAAATGAG
>CM042564.1:682500-717500 GCA_023630585.1 Cranoglanis bouderius | reverse complement strand
GTTATATACAGGTGTGCATCATGATGTCGTGTCCTGATAGGTAACCCTGTAACAGTGATGACGTCGTTGATGTTATATACAGGTGTAAATAATGACGTCGTGTCCTGATAGTTAACCCTGTAACAGTGATGATGTCTTTAGTGTTATATACAGGTGTGCATCATGACGTCGTGTCCTGATAGTTAACCCTGTAACAGTGATGATGTCATTAGTGTTATATACAGGTGTAAATAATGACGTCGTGTCCTGATAGTTAACCCTGTAACAGTGATTATGTCATTAGTGTTATATACAGGTGTGCATCATGACGTCGTGTCCTGATAGTTAACCCTGTAACAGTGATGATGTCATTGATGTTATATACAGGTGTAAATAATGACGTCTTGTCCTGATAGTTAACCCTGTAACAGTGATGATCTCATTTGTGTTATATACAGGTGTGCTTCATGACATCGTGTCCTGATAGGTAACCCTGTAACAGTGATGACGTCATTGATGTTATATACATGTGTAAATAATGACGTCGTGTCCTGATAGTTAACCCTGTAACCGTGATATCATTAGTGTTATATACAGGTGTGCATCATGACGTCGTGTCCTGATAGTTAACCCTGTAACAGTGATGATGACATTGATGTTATATACAGGTGTAAATAATGACGTCGTGTCCTGATAGTTAACCCTGTAACAGTGATGATGTCATTAGTGTTATATACAGGTGTGCATAATGACGTCGTGTCCTGATAGTTAACACTGTAACAGTGATGATGTCATTAGTGTTATATACAGGTGTGCATAATGACGTCGTGTCCTGATAGTTAACCCTGTAACAGTGATGATGTCATTAGTGTTATATACAGGTGTGCATCATGACGTCGTGTCCTGATAGTTAACCCTGTAACAGTGATGATGTAATTGATGTTATATACAGGTGTAAATAATGACGTCGTGTCCTGATAGTTAACCCTGTAACAGTGATGATGTCATTTGTGTTATATACAGGTGTGCTTCATGACGTCGTGTCCTGATAGGTAACCCTGTAACAGTGATGACGTCATTGATGTTATATACATGTGTAAATAATGACGTCGTGTCCTGATAGTTAACCCTGTAACCGTGATATCATTAGTGTTATATACAGGTGTGCATCATGACGTCGTGTCCTGATAGTTAACCCTGTAACAGTGATGAGGTCATTGATGTTATATACAGGTGTAAATAATGACGTCGTGTCCTGATAGTTAACCCTGTAACCGTGATGTCATTAGTGTTATATACTGTACAGGTGTGCATCATGACGTCGTGTCCTGATAGTTAACCCTGTAACAGTGATGAGGTCATTGATGTTATATACAGGTGTAAATAATGACGTCGTTTCCTGATAGTTAACCCTGTAACAGTGATGATGTCATTAGTGTTATATACAGGTGTGCATCATGATGTCGTGTCCTGATAGTTAACCCTGTAACAGTGATGATGTCATTAGTGTTATATACAGGTGTGCATCATGATGTCGTGTCCTGATAGGTAACCCTGTAACAGTGATGACGTCGTTGATGTTATATACAGGTGTAAATAATGACGTCGTGTCCTGATAGTTAACCCTGTAACAGTGATGATGTCTTTAGTGTTATATACAGGTGTGCATCATGACGTCATGTCCTGATAGTTAACCCTGTAACAGTGATGACGTCATTGATGTTATATACAGGTGTAAATAATGACGTCGTGTCCTGATAGTTAACCCTGTAACCGTGATGTCATTAGTGTTATATACAGGTGTGCATCATGAAGTCGTGTCCTGATAGTTAACCCTGTAACAGTGATGATGACATTGATGTTATATACAGGTGTAAATATTGACGTCGTGTCCTGATAGTTAACCCTGTAACAGTGATGATGTCATTAGTGTTATATACAGGTGTGCATAATGACGTCGTGTCCTGATAGTTAACCCTGTAACAGTGATGACATCATTAGTGTTATATACAGGTGTGCATAATGACGTCGTGTCCTGATAGTTAACCCTGTAACAGTGATGATGTCATTAGTGTTATATACAGGTGTGCATCATGACGTCGTGTCCTGATAGTTAACCCTGTAACAGTGATGACGTCATTGATGTTATATACAGGTGTAAATAATGACGTCGTGTCCTGATAGTTAACCCTGTAACCGTGATGTCATTAGTGTTATATACAGGTGTGCATCATGACGTCGTGTCCTGATAGTTAACCCTGTAACAGTGATGAGGTCATTGATCTTATATACAGGTGTAAATAATGACGTCGTGTCCTGATAGTTAACCCTGTAACCGTGATGTCATTAGTGTTATATACAGGTGTGCATCATGACGTCGTGTCCTGATAGTTAACCCTGTAACAGTGATGACGTCATTGATGTCATATACAGGTGTGCATAATGACATCGTGTCCTGATAGTTAACCCTGTAACAGTGATGATGACATTGATGTTATATACAGGTGTAAATAATGACGTCGTGTCCTGATAGTTAACCCTGTAACAGTGATGATGTCATTAGTATTATATACAGGTGCGCATCATGACGTCGTGTCCGATAGCTAACCCTGTAACAGTGATGTCATTAGTGTTATATAAAGGTGTGCATCATGACGTCGTGTCCTGATAGTTAACCCTGTAACAGTGATGATGTCATTGATGTTATATACAGGTGTGCATCATGACGTCGTGTCCTGATAGTTAACCCTGTAACAGTGATGATGTCATTAGTGTTATATACAGGTGTGCATCATGACGTGGTGTCCTGATAGTTAACCCTGTAACAGTGATGACGTCACTGATGTTATATACAGGTGTAAATAATGATGTCGTGTCCTGATAGTTAACCCTGTAACAGTGATGTCATTAGTGTTATATACAGGTGTGCATAATGACGTCGTGTCCTGATAGTTAACCCTGTAACAGTGATGATGACATTGATGTTATATACAGGTGTAAATAATGACGTCGTGTCCTGATAGTTAACCCTGTAACAGTGATGATGTCATTAGTGTTATATACAGGTGTGCATAATGACGTCGTGTCCTGATAGTTAACCCTGTAACAGTGATGATGTCATTAGTGTTATATACAGGTGTGCATAATGACGTCGTGTCCTGATAGTTAACCCTGTAACAGTGATGATGTCATTAGTGTTATATACAGGTGTGCATCATGACGTCGTGTCCTGATAGTTAACCCTGTAACAGTGATGATGTCATTGATGTTATATACAGGTGTAAATAATGACGTCGTGTCCTGATAGTTAACCCTGTAACAGTGATGATGTCATTTGTGTTATATACAGGTGTGCTTCATGACGTCGTGTCCTGATAGGTAACCCTGTAACAGTGATGACGTCATTGATGTTATATACATGTGTAAATAATGACGTCGTGTCCTGATAGTTAACCCTGTAACCGTGATATCATTAGTGTTATATACAGGTGTGCATCATGACGTCGTGTCCTGATAGTTAACCCTGCAACAGTGATGAGGTCATTGATGTTATATACAGGTGTAAATAATGACGTCGTGTCCTGATAGTTAACCCTGTAACCGTGATGTCATTAGTGTTATATACTATACAGGTGTGCATCATGACGTCGTGTCCTGATAGTTAACCCTGTAACAGTGATGAGGTCATTGATGTTATATACAGGTGTAAATAATGACGTCGTTTCCTGATAGTTAACCCTGTAACAGTGATGATGTCATTAGTGTTATATACAGGTGTGCATCATGATGTCGTGTCCTGATAGGTAACCCTGTAACAGTGATGACGTCGTTGATGTTATATACAGGTGTAAATAATGACGTCGTGTCCTGATAGTTAACCCTGTAACCGTGATGTCATTAGTGTTATATACAGGTGTGCATCATGAAGTCGTGTCCTGATAGTTAACCCTGTAACAGTGATGATGACATTGATGTTATATACAGGTGTAAATAATGACGTCGTGTCCTGATAGTTAACCCTGTAACAGTGATGATGTCATTAGTGTTATATACAGGTGTGCATAATGACGTCGTGTCCTGATAGTTAACCCTGTAACAGTGATGATGTCATTAGTGTTATATACAGGTGTGCATAATGACGTCGTGTCCTGATAGTTAACCCTGTAACAGTGATGATGTCATTAGTGTTATATACAGGTGTGCATCATGACGTCGTGTCCTGATAGTTAACCCTGTAACAGTGATGACGTCATTGATGTTATATACAGGTGTAAATAATGACGTCGTGTCCTGATAGTTAACCCTGTAACCGTGATGTCATTAGTGTTATATACAGGTGTGCATCATGACGTCGTGTCCTGATAGTTAACCCTGTAACAGTGATGAGGTCATTGATCTTATATACAGGTGTAAATAATGACGTCGTGTCCTGATAGTTAACCCTGTAACCGTGATGTCATTAGTGTTATATACAGGTGTGCATCATGACGTCGTGTCCTGATAGTTAACCCTGTAACAGTGATGACGTCATTGATGTCATATACAGGTGTGCATAATGACATCGTGTCCTGATAGTTAACCCTGTAACAGTGATGATGACATTGATGTTAAATACAGGTGTAAATAATGACGTCGTGTCCTGATAGTTAACCCTGTAACAGTGATGATGTCATTAGTATTATATACAGGTGCGCATCATGACGTCGTGTCCGATAGTTAACCCTGTAACAGTGATGTCATTAGTGTTATATAAAGGTGTGCATAATGATGTCATGTCCTCATAGTTAACCCTGTAACAGTGATGATGTCATTGATGTTATATACAGGTGTGCATCATGACGTCGTGTCCTGATAGTTAACCCTGTAACAGTGATGATGTCATTAGTGTTATATACAGGTGTGCATCATGACGTCGTGTCCTGATAGTTAACCCTGTAACCGTGATGTCATTAGTGTTATATACAGGTGTGCATCATGACGTCGTGTCCTGATAGTTAACCCTGTAACAGTGATGAGGTCATTGATGTTATATACAGGTGTGCATCATGACGTCGTGTCCTGATAATTAACCCTGTAACAGTGATGTCATTAGTGTTATATACAGGTGTGCATCATGACGTCGTGTCCTGATAGTTAACCCTGTAACAGTGATGACGTCATTGATGTCATATACAGGTGTGCATAATGGCGTCGTGTCCTGATAGTTAACCCTGTAAAAGTGATGTCATTGATGTTATATACATGTGTGCATCATGACGTCGTGTCCTGATAGTTAACCCTGTAACAGTCATGATGTCATTAGTGTTATATACAGGTGTGCATAATGATGTCATTCTGTCGTACCACTTTGCGTGACTCCTCCTGTATCGTTCTGTCCAGCCCGAGCTGTTTCATGCCCACTTTATCCAGAACCCTGATCATTATAGCAGTGAGGAAACTCAGCACACACAGCAGTGTACCTACACACACACACACACACACACACACACACACACACACACACACACACGGTTTAATGCCTCCTTTTTCACTTCTAACATATCTGTATGTGTGTGTGTGTGTGTGTGTGTGTGTGTGTGTGTGTGTGTGTGTGTGTGGTGTCTCACCCCCCCACAGTGTCCACTGCATGCCATACTGAGCCTCGAAGCCCTGAGTGAGGAAGAAGTTGAGGACAGATCCGAGTCGAGAGAAGGAGAGACTGAGACCATACGCTAAAGCTAACTCCTTCCCGCTGAACCAGAATGCTGTAATCCTGTTCCGTACAACTGAGAGACAGAGAGAGAGACAGAGAGAGAGACAGAGAGAGAGAGACAGAGAGAGAGAGAGACAGATCCTTACACACAGTGATCACGGCCTCGCCATAGAGAAAGGCAGACACAAACAAACATGGCCTCCAGAGGAAGAAAGAGTGAGCTGTCAGTGTAAGACTGGTGAGGTCGAGACAGAGGCTCTCTCTCTCTCTCTCTCTCTCTCTCTCTCTCTCTCTCTCTATATATATATATATATATATATATATATATATATATATATATATATATATATATATATATATATATATATATATATTTACTTATTGTTGTAATCACTACTATATTTTTATTCTATTTTTATTTTTTTAAATTATTATTCCTATCATTTTATTTTATTATTTTATTTTATTCTATCATTATTGTTGTTGTTTTTAATTCCCTTTTCTTATCTATACTGATGCTTTGGCGATATTGTATATATCCAATGATATACCCAATCATCCCAATAAAGTACTTTGAATTGAATAGAAAGAGAGAGACAGATAGAGAGACAAAGAGAGACACAGAGGGAAAGAGACAGAGAGAGAGACAGAGAGACAGAGAGAGAGACAGAGGGAGAGAGACAGAGGGAAAGAGACAGAGAGAGAGACAGAGGGAAAGAGACAGAGGGAAAGAGACAGAGAGAGAGACAGAGAGAGAGACAGTGGGAAAGAGACAGAGAGAGACACAGAGGGAAAGAGACAGAGAGAGACAGAGAGAGACAGAGAGAGAGGGTGAGAGAGACAGAGAGAGAGGGTGAAAGAGACAGAGGGAAAGAGACAGAGGGAAAGAGACAGAGAGACAGAGGGAAAGAGACAGAGGGAAAGAGACAGAGAGAGAGACAGAGAGAGAGACAGAGAGAGAGACAGAGAGAGAGACAGAGAGAGAGACACTAGTGCAAACATCGCTGCAGGATTTGTAGCATCTTGTAACAGCCTGAGGGACAACCAGAGCTAAGGAAGAGCTCTTAATCAATGACTCGCTCCACCACCACCACCCACACCCACCCTAATCCCGCCCCCCATAAACCACCCACCCACCCTAACCCTGCCTACCATCACAAACACCCACCCACCCTAACCCCGCCTACCATCACAAACCCTGACCCACCCTAACCCCGCCTACCATCACAAACCCCCACCCATCCTAACCCCACCCACCCACCCTAACCCTGCCTACCATCACAAACACCCACCCAACCTAACCCCGCCTACCACCACAAACACCCACCCTAACCCCACCTACCATTACAAACCCCCATCCATCCTAACCCCGCCTACCATCACAAACACCCACCCACCCTAACCCCACCTACCATCACAGACACCCACCCACCCTAACCCTGCCTACCACCATAAACACCCACCTACCCTAACCCTGCCTACCATCACAAACACCCACCCACCCTAACCCCGCCTACCATCACAAACACCCACCCAACCAAACCCCGCCTACCATCACAAACACCCACCCTCCACCATAAACACCCACCCAACCTAACCCCGCCTATCATCACAAACACCCACCCACCACCATAAACACCCACCCACCCTAACCCTGCCTACCATCACAAACACCCACCCACCCTAACCCTGCCTACCATCACAAACACCCACCCACCCTAACGCCGCCTACCATCCCAAACCCCCACCCATCCTAACCCCGCCTACCACCACAAAGACCCACCCACCCTAACCCCACCTACCATTACAAACCCCCACCCATCCTAACCCCACCTACCACCACAAACCCCACCCATCCTAACCCCGCCTACCACCACAAACCCCCACCCATCCTAACCCCGCCTACCACCACAAAGACCCACCCACCCTAACCGCGCCTACCATCACAAACACCAACCCACCCTAACCCCGCCTACCATCAAAAACACCCACCCACCCTAACCCCGCCTACCATCACAAACCTCCACCCACCCTAACCCCGCCTAGCATCAACACCTTGTCCCTGTGTTACCATTAATGCATATGATGTTGCATCTATTTATTAGTTTTTGCTACATATTTATCTTCTGCATCTGTAGCATCTGTTTATTCATTTATTTTTTGCTCCTATTTTTATTATTTTTAAAATTTAATTAAAAAAAAAAATTAACAATGTTTACTATGTTTTGTTCAGTTCCTACTTCTCTTGGTCTACTGTTGTATATTACTTTGGCAATACAAAAAAATATATTGTCATGCCAATAAAGCACACATTGAATTGAATTGAGAGACAGAGACAGAGAGACAGACAGATAGAGAGAGAGAGACAAAGACAGAGAGAGAGAGAGACAGAGAGAGAGAGAGATAGACAGAGAGAGAGAGAGAGAGAGACAGAGAGAGAGAGAGAGAGAGACAGAGAGAGAGATAGACAGAGAGACAGACAGATAGAGAGAGAGAGACAGAGGTGTCAGCAATACCACTGGTCAGTGTTTCAGCTATGAGCTGTGGATTGATTGATTGATTGATTGATTGATTGATTGATTGATTGATTCATTCATTGATTCATTCATTGATTGATTGATTCATTCATTCATTCCAGAGCCATATCACCCTGCAGTTCTCACCTGGTTTCTCACTGAAGCTAAGCAGGGTTGAGCCTGGTCAGTACTATATAAAGTGCTTTGAGTGTCTAGAAAAGCTCTATATAAATGTAACTAATAATTATTATTTTCATAACATTCAGATAAGTACCGTAAGAGAGAGAGAGAGAGTGTGTGTGTGTGTGTGTGTGTGTGTGTGTGTGTGTGTGTGTGTGTGTGTGTGTGTGTGTGTGTGTACGTACTGAACAGAGAGCCGTGCCCAGAGCCGAACAGCAGGCGACCCGTCAGCATGAGTGGCAGCAGGTACGGAGATCCTTTAAAATGAGAACCTAACGCAAAGATGGAGGAACCTAACACACACAGGAAGGAGAAAAGGACCACGCCGACTACACACACACACACACACACACACACACACACACGCACACACAGAGATATTAGAAATGTCTTACACATAGATACAAACATCTATTTATAAACTCTCTGTCTCTCTCTCACACACACACACACACACACACACACACACACACACACATACAGAGATATTAGAAATGTCTTACACATAGATACAAACATCTATTTATAAACTCTGTCTCTCTCTCTCTCACACACACACACACACACACACACACACACACACACACACACACACACACACACACACACACACACACACACATACAGTGGTTGCCCAGTTTGTCGATCAGGAATCCTGCCATTATCACCACCACAGCGTTCCTGTGAAACTCACACACACACACACACACACACACACACACACATTTAACCACAGCTCAGTGTCCGTGTGTGTGTGTGTGTGTGTGTGTGTGTGTGTGTGTGTGTGTGTGTGTGTGTGTCTGTACGTGTGTGTGTGTGTGTTCACACTCACATCCATGCGCAGATGGCGTACAGTAGGTTGTACTCCTGCGGCGTCATGCCGAGTCCCTCCACACACTCCGTCTCATTCCCCAGTGTGGAGTTCACACACGTCAGGTTCTGCCACAGAGAGAGAGAGAGTCAGTAAGAGAGAGTGAGTGTGTGTGTGTGTGTGTGTGTGTGTGTGTGTGTGTGTGTGTGTGTGCGTGAGAGTCAGTCTCTTTCTCACCCCCTGGAACTGTTGCTGTAGGACACTGGGGATGTCGAAGCAGAAGTACGAGCCGAACATCAGCATGCAGTTAAAGAACAGCACCACGAACCGGTAGTATGCTACACACACACACACACACACACACACACACACACACACACACAGACACACACACACACACACACACACACACACGATATCAGTACCACAAAGCACATTTAATCACTTGATATGCAAAATCCTACAGCAGACCACCCTATATAGTGCACTAGATGTGTCAATGGTCTGAGAACCAATCCAGCCATGTTCCCTACATAGGTACACTACATAGAACCAATAAAAACCTGTGATTTGTTGTACAACCCGTGTAGTGTGTTATACATTTAACATAAACACTACTCCATGTACAAGCAAAATATACAGGCACCCTATTTAGTGCACTAGATATCCATTAGGGACTTTTATAAAAGATACAGGCTATTTTTGTTTTTAGGAAAACACACACACACACACACACACACACACACACACACACACACACACACACACACACACACACATGTTTACAGGATTTAATCACATGATTAAAAGTAGGAACATTACCTTTCTCAGCCGGTTTCACCATTTTAACCTGTGTGTGTGAATGAGTGTGTGAGTGTGTGTGAGAGAGTGAGTGCATGTGTGTGAGTGAATGAGTGTGTGTGTGAGTGTGTGTGAGAGTGAGTGCATGTGAGTGAGTGTGTGTGTGTGAGTGAGTGTGTGTATGAGTGTGTGTGTGTGTGAGTGAGTGAGTGTGTGTGTGTGAGTGAGTGTGTATGAGTGTGTGTGTGTGTGAGTGAGTGAGTGTGTGTATGAGTGTGTGTGTGTGTGTGTATGAGTGTGTGTGAGTGAGTGTGTGTGTGTGAGTAAAATCTCCCTTTCAGCTCCTCACTGTGTCTATTATACATGTTTATGTGGGTATATATATGAGGGTACCAAGTATATTCCTGGTTCTGCGCAGCCGCACAACGCTCAAAACACGGCGCGTGAACAGCAACTGCTCTTGATTCACGTTCGAAGTCACATGACTAGCCCCTGAGGCGGTTCTTTTAGTCAGCGCTGAATACCGAGCGCTGATTGGCTGATCCGTGTTCTGTGAGGAAACTTAATGAAATCAGATCACTGAAAAAATAAAAATAAAAAAAATTAAAGGACTTTTGTCTGTTGAATGTACATACAAGTGTGTCAGTAACTTTGGGAAGGTCATGTGACCCTCTAACCAGCCCATTTCATACTCAGGGCTCCTAAATGTAGTGCCCTAGATATATATAGTAACATTATATATATACACACACATACACACTCTTTTTATTGTCAAATCAAAACCAACCTGAAAACAGATCGATAAAATATAGACAAGGTTTAAAATGGCGTGTCAGAGAAGCGACACTTCCAGGAGTTTTAAATGAAAGTTATTAAGTTCCCAGCACAGGCATGTACATGTACACTACAGACATGTCATGGTCATGTGACCTATTAATGATCAAGCGTGGCCACACCTCCTACAAAATGCACTTATGCTAAAGATCAGACCAGTCAGTGTGTATTACAATGAGCTTTCGTGTTTAGTGTGATGAACATGTGTACATGGTGAAGGCACGCCCATCTCTGTGATTTATACACACACCACTTATCCCATGTAAATCCATCAGAATTATTACAGAAGTCCTCCAGCTACTGTATATTACTTAACATACCTGTGTCTGGGAACCGTATCCCATTGCAATAATACTGTTCAATAGTCCAAAGGCTTCTAAACACTAAACAAGGTTTCTGACATGAAGCCATTTTCCTACATGGTGTGTGTGGGGAAAATTACTCATACACACTATATAGTGTCTAAAAGGTGGGATTAGCTCTATATAATTGTCTGGGGGGAAAAATACTTGTATGTATTGCACTTTATATCCAACAGGAGATTCAACACCCTACACCCTATATAAATACAGTGGGTATATAAAAGAATCACCCCCCTTTAAAATAATCACATTTTGTTGCTTTTCAGCCTGAAATGAAGACGGACACAGTTTTTGTTTTATCCAGCTGTATTTACTCAGTGCAACTTATAACATCCAAGTGAAAGATATAACACCAACATGTCAGAAAAAAATATAAAAATAAATAAAAAAAACAGAATCACTGAGTTGGAAAAAGGATCACCCCCCTTCCTAAAAATGACTTGTAAACTCAAGAAGGTGTAGCTAATCACCTTCTCAGTGGCACACAAAGCCATTTAACTTTCAACTGAGATCAGCTGTGGTCATTTTGATTAGCTTAGCATGAAAAGAGCTTTCTTGGAGCATTTTGTAGTGCAACTGAAGCAAACAATCAACTATGGGTGGCAAGGCACTGTCAAAAGATCTCCGAGATAAAGTTGTGGACAGGCACAAGTCAGGAGATGGATACAAAAAAAATTCAAAGGCTTTATCAATGCCTAGAAGCACAGTGAAGTCTATTATGAAGAAGTGGAAGGTATTTGGTACAACACAGACCCTCCCTGGATCAGGATGTCACTCCAAACTGGATGAAAGACCCAGGAGGAAACTGGTCAGAGAGGCTACCAAGAGGCAACAGCAACTCTGAAGCAGTTGCAGGAATTTATGACAAAGAGTGGTCATTGTGTGCAAGTGACAACATTATCACAAATTCTCCACAAATGTGACTTGTATTATTTGGCCTCAACACCAAACGGTATGTCTGGTGGAAATCCAATACAGCTCACCATCCAAATAACACCATTCCTACAGTAAAGCATGGAGGTGATAATATCCTGTTATGGGGGTGTTTCTCTGCAGCAGGGACTGGAGCACTTGTCAGGATAGAAGGAAAATGGATGGGGCAAAATACCGTCAAATTCTTGAGGAAAATCTGCTGCCCTCTGCCAGAAAGTTGTCAATGGGAAGAAGGTTTACCTTCCAACATGACAATGACCCAAAGCACACAGCAAAACTGACCACACAGTGGTTGAAGGAGAAAAAGGTGAATGTCCTTGCATGGCCTAGTCAGAGCCCAGACTTAAACCCCATTGAAAATCTGTGGAATGACTTGAAGACTGCAGTCCACAAACAGTCACCATCAAATTTAACTGAACTTGAGCAGTTCTGCAAAGAAGAGTGGGCAAATATTACAAAGTCTAGATGTGCAAAGTTAGTAGAGACATATCCCAACAGACTAAAGGCTGTAGTTTAAAAATTAAGGCAAATTAAAGCAAGGGGGTGATCCTTTTTCCACCTAATTGATTGTTATTTATTTTATATTTAATTTCTGACATGTTGGTGTTATATCTTTCACTTGGATGTTATAAGTTGCACTGAGTAAATACAGCTGGATAAAACAAAAACTGTCCGTCTTCATTTCAGGATGAAAAGCAACAAAATGTGATTATTTTAAAGGGGGGTGATTCTTTTATATACCCACTGTAAGTAAGTATTAAGTGTATAAAATAGCTCCAAGACCCTAAATAGTGCACTGTAACTAAAAGAGATTCAGAAATTCAGCACCCTATACCTTACACAAGTATAAAACGGCTCCTATACCATGAATAGTGCGCTGTACTGTATGTACATCACTATACTTTATGTTCCTACTGGAACATCCAGACAGTAAGGCATTACAATAATCCAACCTAGAAGTGACAAAAGGATGAACTAATTTTTCTGTAGGAGGAAACCTTCAGATCCTACTGAAAATCACAAATCAATCTATATATATATATATATATATATAAAAATGTCAGTACATGTAAAATGTGAAGATACTGTACTGTAATGTGTAGTTCAGTTATCACTGAAGGAAGAACATCTCACCTGTTTTGCTGGAAAATTTGTGTTATTGATGCAGCTGTTGAACTCTGCAAATCTGGTTTCATCCATCAAAGAGAGACCATGGTTTACAACATGGTCAGTAATTGTGGTCCTTATCTTATCAGAGATAATCACTGCAGAAATGCACGACATTTGCCATCATTCTGATTTGAATGTGTTTTGGGAACAGTGTGTTATGAACACATGCTGAAAAATGTTATTGCTGCTAAAGCTGGCACAACCAGATTTTAAGTTTAAAAGGGCAATTAGTTTTTCACATGGGTGATAGGGGTTGGATAACTTTGATTTGCTTCAATAAAAAAATAAAATAAAATAAAAACTGTATTGTGTTTACTCAGGTTGACTTTGTTTTATGTTGTATTTCATTTGAAGATCTAAAACTATTTATGATGAGATATACACAAAAACAGAAGAAATCAGGATGGGGGCAAAAACTTTTTCACAGCACTGTATGTCTTTTTAATAAACCACTCTCTTGTCATTACTTTCTATGGAGGTTTCAATGTTTAAACAATTTTAATAATTAAAATAAAAATAACCCCAATAAACTGTGAGCTATATGAATGGTGGGAGTGAGAAAGGACCAATTAGAATATATTACTTTGCATATTTAAACAGGAAATAAACAATATAAATATATATGACTGGACAATATGATGTGAAAATTCATTTTTATTTTTACTTTAAGCTCTTAATCAAAATAAATTCAAACTTCACAATGATCTGTAAGTGTGTGTGTGTGTGTGATGTCCCACAAGTACATGATTTATATATTAAATCTGATCAGGTCTTCTTTCAGCTGCATTTCCCACAATTCCCTAATCCAGCACCAGCTCAGGATTCTGGGAAGTCATAAACTGGTGCAGACGATTTGACAGTTCAGGTCCGATGCGCACCTCTTTATCCCTGACTCTCACAGTGAGGTCAGCCAATAATCCACGCTGCGCTTCTTCTGACCCTGCTTTCTCATAGGCCTGATTGGAGAGAGAGAGAGAGAGAGAGAGAGAGAGAGAGAGAGGGAGAGAGAGAGAGAGAGCAGATTAATTTTTTTTTCAGTTGCTAACATGCATTGGTCAAAACTGAAGTCACAACTCTTCACACAGTCAGTGAAACAGAAGTGTATGTGGACCAAACTGTGAATCATTTTTCACTGCTTTCACACAAAATGCATTCAATGACCACGTTCTCCGAAATCCATGAACTCTTTTCTCTTTCATACTCCACCACCTGCAAAACTATACATTCAACACTGTTCCCAAAACTGTTACAAACACCTTCAAATCAGAATGATGGCAAATGTCGTGCATTTCTGCAGTGATTATCTCTGATAAGATGAGGGCCACAATTACTGACCATGTTGTAAACCATGGTCTCTCTTTGATGGATGAAACCAGATGTGCAGAGTTCAACAGCTGCATCAATAACACAAATTTTCAGCAAAACAGGTGAGATGTTCTTCCTTCAGTGATAACTGAACTACACATTACAGTACAGTACAGTATCTTCACATTTCACATGTACTGACATTTCAAAATATATTGATTGTTTTGTGATTTTCAGTCGGATCTGACGGTTTCCTCCCACAGGAGGGAGAGACAGAATATTATCAGATACGCAGGAAATCGCCATAGTTGACATGGTAATTGGCAACAATGCAATAAAACTGTGGGAAATTCGGGACGGAGTGCAGCAGACAATTTTGGGAATGTGAATACGGTCATAACTGTACAACTCAGCAGTTGTACACTGAAAGAACTCCGGTATCAATATGTCCAGGTAAGATGTCTGTTCAATAACCAAACGGGTACATACACAGTTATAATGTAAAGTACTGTAAACTGTGGATTTACTGTATTTTAGAGAGTAATGGAGATGGAAGCCAGGCAAACTGTGCATGCATTCATCTTTGTGGATGAAGCCGGTGGACGCTAGGTGGTGGACCCTAGAATAATGTTACCTGTAGGAGGAGTTGGGGGGAGGGGTAGGCAGTTGCCACAGCTGCTGCCATGGTGACACTGACACGGTGGAGCTGCCGTATCTGTTGTCTCCACACCTGAGCGAGGCCCCGCCCACTATGCTCAACACTCACTCCCCCTGTCCACAAGCCGGCCATACAGACACCCAGATCAGGAACGTCCTGCAGTGTTCTGAACACACACACGATAAACATCACACGGAGATCAGGCAACAGGGTAAAGAATAGAGAACTCTGTGTGTGAGAGAGAGATACTGACCTAAATGAGCGTTCAGATAAGGCCTTGGTGACAGCACACACATGATCCGTGACTTCCTGCCAGCCAAACAGGAAGTGGACGGTCACATTCTTGTACAACTGCAGGTACACCAGCATCTAAACAACATGGAAACACACAAACTATGACATCACACGAAACATCATCCTACCATTTATCCTTAACATTTAAGGGTGGAGGTCTCAAATCAGCTGGAGAGACAGGAAGTTATTAGCTTAGCTTATTAGCTAATTTGGTAACTATCTGATTCATCAAACTTCTAGATGGCTAACTAGCTAGAACAAAGCTAACACCATATAGTTGGTGTGTTATCTATCTGGTATATAACTAGCTGGCTTAGTGCTAAGCTGTGCTCTGAGAACTTCCAGATCGCCGTGCTCGAGGTCTGGGGCTTCCAGGACGCCATGGCAACCTAACAGCCAATTAGCACATCCGGAGCGAGAATACTGCAGCCATCATTACTGAGTTGATCTTTATATCATAATATTATATTATATTAGATACAGTCAGTTGCAATCAAAATTATTTTTTATTCACAACAGCACAAATATGCAAAACAGGTGTTGTCTCAAGCACACTTGATGCAAATAATCAAGGGCTTCATTAGTTGCACCAGGTGTGCTTGAGCTGGAACACATGAAATACCTGAACTGGCTAGGGGCAGAAAATACATGAAATATCTGGACGGGGCAGAAAAAGAAAGCCATCGACGGCTTCAGTGAGCACAGTATGGCGCGTACTAAACGCAGAAGGTTTCCATGCCAGAACTCCAAGACGTACACCACCACTGACCCAAAAGCATAAAAAAAGTCGCTCAGAATCATATAAATAAGCCACAGAAGTTTTGGGATTCTGTTCTGTGGAGCGATGAAACAAAACTGGAACTTTTCGGCACGATGGATCAGCGGTATGTCTGGAGAAAGAAGAATGAAGAAAGAACACTCCGTCCACAGTCAAGCATGGTGGTGGCTTGGTGATGCTCTGGGGCTGCTTTGCGTCCTCTGGCATTGGAAACCTGCAGCGTGTGGAAGGCAAGATGGATTCATTGAAGTATCAGGAAATCCTAGGAGAAAACCTCATGCCATCTGTGAGGAAGCTGAAGCTTGGGAGTCATTGGACCTTCCAACAGGACAATGATCCCAAGCACACCTCAAATTCCACCAAGGCTTGGTTGCAGAAGAAGTCCTGGAAGATTCTACAGGGCCATCACAGTCACCTGACTTGAACCCCATAGAAAATCTCTGGTGGGATTTGAAGAAGGCGGTTGCAGCACACAAACCCAAGAACATTACTGAACTGGAGGCCACTGCTCATGAGGAATGTGTTAAGATTCCTCAGGAACGCTGCCAGAAACTGGTGTCTGGCTATACATCTCGTTTGCAGCAGGTCATAACAGCAAAAGGGTGCTCTACTAAGTACTAAAGATGCTTGCCATGAAGGGGTTGAATAATTTTGAGACTGAAGTCATAAGTTGCATTTTTAGTTGAATTTGGGGAAACCACTTGAAGCATTCGTTGTGTTGAACTATTTCAGTTGCTTTTATTTGATTTGTTCATCGCAAACAGCTGAAAGTCTGTAAATTTTGACAATAAACCTGATTTGCAATGGGGGTTGAATAATTTTGATTGCACCTGTAAAAGCACATCCTGATTCTGATCCTGAGCCTACTGTTCACTACATAGTGCACTAAATTTGGACAAATTCTTGAAACAAACTCACCAGCATACTCAAGAAAGTTTCAGAACAATAAGATAAATTATACTCAATCACAATATCAGTGTCTACTTACAGCTTCCTGTTTTCTAGTGTTTATTATTTGTGATGTCATTTCCTATGTAGCACATTAACAATATAATATTTCTGAGTTAATTATCACAATAAATTGCCATACTGACATATCGTCACACCTCTAACCAGGCTCAACAATGTTTTTCTTTTATAATCATAATTTATACGATATTGCAGTGTAACTGTCTCACAGTATCACGGTATACTATCAAACCGATATATCATCACACACAGTGGATTGACACTTGGAGAAAATACCCATAATGCACTGCAGTCTTATTATTTTGTTTTTGTTCATTTTTAAATCGCAATACATGGTATATCTATATCATTTGTTATTATTTGTTAACGCTCATTATATCTAGTTAATGCTAGTTTCAGAAATGATCTTTATTGTTCATGGTTCTTGATCATATCATCATGTTTGATGAATGTTGTACGGATGTTAGATTAACGTTAGATATTTTCTGTGTAGATTTGCCAAATGTTTATCACATAAGTTTTGTGTTTGTGAAAAGGTGTGTGTGTATTATATATGAGAAGGTTGTAACGTCTGACGGTATCAAACTGATTTCTGAATCAGCCTGGACTTGCCTGGAAGTTTCTTTTTTTCTTTGAGTTTTAAATCAATATCTGTTTAATGACCAGTCTGGCTGGGATGCCTGACCGACCCCCCCTTTCTCCTTTGACCAGATACCTTTGGAATGCTAACGAATTAACCTCCCCCCCTTTGTACACACACACACACACACACACACACACACACACACACACACAAGCTTACCTTCCACACACAATGGAAAAATCTCTCTTGAACCTAACATGTAATTATTCGATGTCCAAATAGTTTGATTGTTTTCTTATTTGCATGTATTGTGTGTTTATGTAACCAAGCTAGGATGATTTTGGATAGTTTAATGTAGAATATGATTTTAAATGTCTGTAACCATGTTTTACCTGTAATATTTTTATAAGTCCATCGAATTTGGTATGTAGTTAATCGTCTCTTGATGCTCTGATTGATTATGCACATCATATTACGATGGGATACATTATTTCATGCTTTTTCTTAATCGCATATATAATACAATTTAAACCGGCTCCTCCCAGGACATGCAAATTCAGGTCTGAGACCACACAAAGAGAGTTCATCCCGCCAATAAATCCAACTTCCTTATTGGCCAATAGCCCAGAGAAGCGTGTGCGTTGGTGTTGTCTTTAAAACAACAACACGCATTGAAACTTTTTCTCTCTTCTTCAGCTCCTCTCTTCCAGTCTCTCTTCCTGTTTTTACCGCTTCCGGCACGTGCTCTGCCTTCGGGCAGGGCACGAGGCCGGCTACCGCCTCTCTCTCTCTCCCCCGGACAAAAGATGCAACCGCCTCACGGCCCACGCCTTTTCAAACAACGAACCACCGAACCCAACGCGAACTCCTACTGGACCGCGTGCAAAACTTTGAAACCGACAACACCTAAGCCGTGCAAGTATATTTTAATTGATCTATATATATGCGTTAAAGTTGTACCCCTGTTCACAGGAGATTCTGATTCTTGCTGATTTGAAAAGGCTAATTGTTTGTGTTTTTGTCTGCCATTCCCTTCTATTTCATTACTTTCTTTCTATACCTTCTCTTTTCTTGTATATAGATGTACATATGTATTGTTTGCTTAGAGTTAGTTGTGTGTATCCATAGTTACACTTACTTATTAAAATCTATTATCATCACGCTTGATTGTCTCTGTTTTGGTCACGTGATAAGTCCCTTAAACGCTGCGAGTCTCGCTACATGCTATTTTTAATAACAAAACGGACATCCTTCCTAGCCAGAAGGATAAACTCCCTCTTTAGAGTTCATAATTCTAAAACTAGACTGCAGCTAATCCTACAAGCTGATCTAGACCAAACATATAGTCATAATTAATTATAATCCGTTGTAGTTAATTATCTATATGTATACATGCACGTACATTAATTCCCTTTCATTGCTGATGTATATTTATAACTGGTCATAACACACGTTGATTAGATATATAGATATATTTCACGCCATTTGAGCTAATTCCTTACATAAATTGGTGGAGAATACATTTTAAACGTTTCAGATTCATCTGATTCGCTACAAGGTTCTTACTTGTGAAATTGAACATATTAATGAAGTGTGTTGGGTTAGTAAAGTAATATGTATGAACATATCGTTAAAATTGTAAAAGTCTTAAAGCCGAAGTACATTGATGTTAAAATAGCATAACTGAGGCTGTGTGTGTGTGTGTGTGTGTGTGTGTGTGTGTGTGTGTTCAGCAGTATTATAATTGTGTATGTGTTATATCATTAATTAAAGCACATTACTCTGTATCATAAATGTCAAATGTCAAAGTGTTTAATAAAGTGTGTAGAGCAGACATTCTAGACATCTGATGGCATTTCCTCCACAGCATCCTGACTCTTAGTGGGTCCCAGTCTTTACAGCCCTGACTCTTAGTGGGTCCCAGTCTTTACAGCCCTGACTCTTGGTGGGTCCCAGTCTTTACAGCCCTGACTCTTGGTGGGTCCCAGTCTTTACAGCCCTGACTCTTGGTGGGTCCCAGTCTTTACAGCCCTGACTCTTGGTGGGTCCCAGTCTTTACAGCCCTGACTCTTGGTGGGTCCCAGTCTTTACAGCCCTGACTCTTGGTTAATCCCAGTCTTTACAGCCCTGACTCTTGGTGTGTCCCAGTCTTTACAGCCCTGACTCTTAGTTAGTCCCAGTCTTTACAGCCCTGACTCTTGGTGGGTCCCAGTCTTTACAGCCCTGACTCTTGGTGGGTCCCAGTCTTTACAGCCCTGACTCTTGGTGGGTCCCAGTCTTTACAGCCCTGACTCTTGGTTAATCCCAGTCTTTACAGCCCTGACTCTTGGTTAATCCCAGTCTTTACAGCCCTGACTCTTGGTTAATCCCAGTCTTTACAGCCCTGACTCTTGGTTAATCCCAGTCTTTACAGCCCTGACTCTTGGTTAATCCCAGTCTTTAAAAGTGTGATTTTGCCATCGGCTTCTTTCAAAAAAATTTTTTTGTTTTTTTTGTGGAAAACTACTTGAATTTGTGAAATTGCAATTGCACAAAATTGTTTTGCACGGTCATTCGCAGTGATGTTTGTTGGTAAATGAGATCTTTTAGCTCATGTTGAGGATACGTTGTAGATTTCCCTGGTTTGCTTCCTAGCTTGCTAATTTGTTTCCTAACTCAGATGTTAACTACCTAGGGTGTTAGCTAGCAAAATAGCTGGTTTGCTAATGTGCAAATTATTGTACAATGAACGTGGTAAATGTTAAAGAGTCAAGACTGTGATGTTATCAGAGGTAAAGGTCAAGTGTTAAGTGACAGCAGGAAGTGACCTCTGACCTGCTCGATGTCGATGCTCTGGAGTCCGAGTTGAGAACGTGGACACTCCTTGTCTTCATCATCGTCATCCGAGCCACCACTGCACACACACACACACACACACACACAAGGCCTTATATAACTGTACATTACAGGACCTTATAAGTGAAGTGTGTGTGTGTGTGTGTGTGTACCGTTGACTGTACTGTCTCCCGGTCACCAGCAGTGAAACGACTGCCCCTGTGTTTCTGTTCAGATACTCACAGAGAAGCTGAAACAGAGAATTCTCCTCCTCACAACCACTAATCAGAGCCTGAGATGGACAACAGGAAACGCATCACACCGTTACACAACTGCTTTATATCTTTTCCTGCAGTATGGTGCCCCAACATGATGTGTCAGTGTGTGCTTCAATCATTTCTTTACACACTTACTGTTATCTTTCTGTTATTTCCTGGCTAGCATGTGTGAAAACTAGCTGAGTTACTATCTAATGTTAAAATCACCCCAATTTGCTACCAGCTAGCATGCTAACAAGCAGTGATTAGCTTCAACCACTTTATTTAACACACACCTACTATAAACAACTATTTCCTGTAAAAATGGAAGAAAAACTTATAACGGTGGTTTATACAACCTCTCATTAAACACGTACAGAGACATTATGAAGGAAATGAAAGCTTGGAAGGAAGCAGCAGTGATTGGTGATGCCTCGTGTGTGTGTGTGTGTGTGTGTTTGCGTGTGTGCATGTGCATGTGCCAACGAAGCTAGTACGAAGCTGAGCACATAACGTAATTTAATGTTGAATAAAAGAAATAATTCATTTTCATACAGATTTAGAAGTGATGTATATCTACTCAGACAGGCCACGCCCACAAACGCCCACAAAGGACAACAGAAGCAGCTGCTACACGCCCACAAGAAATAAAAACGTATGATTTATCGCTTGCTAGTGTGAGCGCGGGGTAATGACGCTACAGTAATAACAGAGCGGCCCACGTGAACAGGGAAGTGGACGAGGGAAAGTGTTCATAACAGAAATGAAACACAGCCCATGAGTGAGGACCATGGAGGAATGTGGAGGAACATGGAGGAATGTGTTACCTGTTTGATGGACGACATCATGTCTTTGAACTCCATCTGAGTGATCACCATCAGCACCTGATCTTCCTCAACCACCCTACCATCTTCATCCTCAGTCTACACACACACACACACACACACACACACACCTGAGTCACTGTGTGTGAGGCAGTGAGAATTTACTGATTTACTATTTAAAAAACAAAACAAAAAAACCTTAATTTAATCACCCAGATTTAAAAAATAAATAAATAAATAAATAAATAAAACACAAAAAATTTAATCAGAAGGCCATGGTGCTGTGGAGCATCATTCGGTTTACATGTAATCACCACAGAAACAGGTTTTTGTAGGGCAACCGATATGAAAGAGCATTTTTATTAAGTTACTCCTACTGGAGTAGGTCAGGAACTGCTTGCTGACAGTGGCAATCACGGAGCATGAAACCTTTCGGTGAGATCTGAAGGTTTGTAATGTGATGGTCTTTTGTGACGAGGTTTCTGTTACAGGTTTTGCATGTTATATCATTCGGATTGAGTGCTACTGTACACCCTTATATTCAGGACTGAATAAAGAAATGGAGCGCGACGAGTTTTCTTTTGCAAAAAAGTTTCGCATAGTTCCATATAGTCTAAGACTGATAATAACAGAATTACAAAAGGGTTGTTTAACAAAGTAATTCTTATAATGAGGTAGATAAAAATCCACACCGATAGTTTTTCCCGGTTGCGTCCGTTGCGTGAGCGGCTTGAGAAGGGTCCGCTGTCATTATACAGTACGAGAGCGGCCTCTAGAGGCGAAATAAAAAACTACCGCTGACAAATTTTGTTGTGTTATTTGAAGTGTTTTTTGATTCATTTTCGACGTCTCTATTTTTATTTGTTATTTGGAGTGTTACTTTTTGGTTCAGTTTAGATGCATGTCTTTTATTTCATTTAATATTCATTAATAGTTAATACATAAATATTTATATATTTATTTCATTTAAAAAAGGTACAGTAGATTTTCATGGTACAGTCAGTACTGTTTATTTTTGTAATAAAGTTCAGCTTTATTTTAATTTGAGTGTTGTGTTTTCACTCAGTATGAATTTTATAATCGGTTATCGGCAGGTACGACCCAACTCAGTTATAAGTATCGGTAAAATCCACTATCGCTCGACCTGCAGTTATAATTGTTGATGTGGTGAAGTTTTTTGATAAAAGAGAATTATTTTACATTTATGGAAGGAGTCTCAGGTGTAAGAGCTCTCAGTCTTGCTTTCTGTTTTCTCAGTGATGACAGGCTGTGCTGCGGCGTGTGCTGCGGCGTGTTCCAGTTTGTACTGCAGTGTGTTGCAGTGTGTACTACAGCCATGGCCAAAAGTTTTGAGAATGACACAAATATTAATTTTTACAAAGTCTGCTGCCTCAGTTTTTATGATGGCAATTTGCATATACTCCAGAATGTTATGAAGAGTGATCAGATGAATTGCAATTAATTTCAAAGTCCCTCTTTGCCATGAAAATGAACTTGATCCCAAAAAAACATGTCCACTGCATTTCAGCCCTTCCACAAAAGGACCAGCTGACATCATGTCAGTGATTCTCTCGTTAACACAGGTGAGAGTGTTAACAAGGACAAGGCTGGAGATCACTCTGTCATGCTGATTGAGTTAGAGTAACAGACTGGAAGCTTTAAAAGGAGGGTGGTGCTTGAAATTATTGTTCTTCCTCTGTTAACTATGGTTACCTGCAAGGAAACACGTGCAGCCATCACTGATTTGCACAAAAAGGGATTCACAGGCAAGGATATTGCTGCTAGTAAGATTGCACCTAAATCAACCATTTATCGGATCATCAAGACCTTCAAGGAGAGAGGTTCAACTGTTGTGAAGAAGGCTTCAGGGCGCCCAAGAAAGTCCAGCAAGCGCCAGGACCGTCTCCTAAAGTTGATTCAGCTGCGGGATCGGGGCACCACCAGTGCAGAGCTTGCTCAGGAATGTCAGCAGGCAGGTGTGAGTGCGTCTGCACGCACAGTAAGGCGAAGACTTTTGGAGGATGGCCTGGTGTCAAGAAGGGCAGCAAAGAAGCCACTTCTCTCCAGGAAAAACATCAGGGACAGACTGCTATTCTGCAAAAAGTACAGGGATTGGACTGCTGAGGACTGGGGTAATGTCATTTTCTCTGATGAATCCCCTTTCCGATTGTTTGGGGCATCTGGAAAAAAGCTTGTCCGGAGAAGAAAAGGTGAGCGCTACCATCAGTCCTGTGTCATGCTAACAGTAAAGCATCCTGAGACCACTCATGTGTCGGGTTGCTTCTCAGCCAAGGGAGTGGGCTCACTCACAATTTTGCCTAAGAACACAGCCATGAATAAAGAATGGTACAAAAACATCCTCAGAGAGCAACTTCTCCCAACCATCCAAGAACAGTTTGGTGATGAACAATGCCTTTTCCAGCATGATGGGGCACCTTGCCACAAGGCAAAAGTGATAACGAAGTGGCTCGGGGAACAAAACATCGACATTTTGGGTCCATGGCCAGGAAACTCCCCAGACCTTAATCCCATTGAGAATTTGTGGTCAATCCTCAAGAGGCGGGTGGACAAACAAAAACCCACAAACTCTGACAAACTCCAAGCATTGATTATGCAAGAATGGGCTGCCATCAGTCAGGATGTGGCCCAGAAGTTGATTGACAGCATGCCAGGGCCAATTGCAGAGGTCTTGAAAAAGAAGGGTCAACACTGCAAATATTGACTCTTTGCATAAACTTCATGTAATTGTCAATAAAAGCCATTGACACTTATGAAATGCTTGTGATTATACTTCAGTAACAGTAACATCTGACAAAAAGATCTAAAAACACTGAAGCAGTAGACTTTGTGAAAATTAATATTTGTGTCATTCTCAAAACTTTTGGCCACGGCTGTACGGTGCGCTGCGGTGTGCTACAGTGTGTGCTACAGTGTGTGCTACAGTGTGTGCTACAGTGTGTGCTACAGTGTGTGCTACAGTAGTAGAGGTAGTGTTATACATACAGGAGAATTTACATTCGGTAGTTTTCTGCTCCAGCTGACGGAGTGTGTGAGGTTGTGCTCCTCTATGCGGTTCCTCCACTCCAAACCAGCCAGTGTACTCATCAACACATCACACCCAGAGTCCTGCAACAACACTACACACACACACACACACACACACACATTCTTCACAGTGAGCTGGAGGTAATGAGGAGTTGTTTCTGTCCATTTCTACATCCTCTCCACCGTATCTGTATCTGTGCCGTGAGCTTGCCGGCGTCCTATTGGTGGATTTCACACACACACACACACACACACACACACTCTCGATCTCGAGCTCTGGGGTCAGCTGTCTTTGTTTACAGTGACTCTAAATCAGCCGATAAACTTGCGCTTGTCACGGTACACGTCCTAAAACCGTCCAAACTCACGACCAGAGGGTTCTATAGGAGAACCTCTCCCAAATCTGGGAGAACATCTGCGTAAAGCCGACTGTAGAAATGCATCCTGCCCTTAATGTGAGTATATACTTTATTTACTTTATTTAATATTATTGTTCATATTAACATTACTAATATACAGTTTATCAGCTCCACACACCAACACAGGACACACGGTGGGTATATAAACAAACTGTACATCTATGTGTTACTCTGCACAAACGATTGGCACCCCTCTACCTGGTCGATCTTATTGGGACCACCACTGCGCAGATGATTTTGAGTGGTGGTGTGTGTGTGCATGCGTGCGTGCGCGTGCGTGTGCGCGCATGCGTGTGTGTGCGTGCGTGTGTGTGTGCGCATGCGTGTGTTACCAGTTACATAGTGATGGTGGAGACAATATCTGCCTGTTATTTTACAATGAGTGACAGGAAGGGTGCCAATACTTTAGATCTGGACCTGTTCGTGATGATGATGAAGATGATGAAGGGTACCTGGGTGGATGCTGACAGTGACGGTCTTTAAATACTCCTCAGGTTTGAGACTTTTCACTCTCTCAGCTGCCTCCTTCTTCCTCTTCTGCTCCTCTCTCTCTCTCTCCTGCTTCTGCCTCTCTCTCTCCTGCCTCTGCCTCTCTCTCTCCTGCCTCTGCCTCTCTCTCTCCTGCCTCTCTCTCTCCTGCTTCTGCCACTCTCTCTCCTGCTTCTGCCTCTCTCTCTCCTGATTATGCCTCTCTCTCTCCTGATTCTGTCTCTCTCTCTCCTGATTCTGTCTCTCTCTCTCCTGCTTCTGCCTCTCTCTCTCCTGATTCTGCCACTCTCTCTCCTGCTTCTGCCTCTCTCTCTCCTGCTTCTGCCTCTCTCTCTCCTCTCTCCGTCTCTCCTCGCTGTTCTCCCCCCGGTTTCCTCTCCTCCTTCCGCCGGCACTGGGGCTCCGGACAGCGGGGGCAGGTGTAGGCTCTACCAGGCTCTTGGCGCTCTGTGTGCGGCTCTGCGCGCTCTCCGGCTCCGCGGCAGTATCAGGCTCCGCGGCAGTACCGGGCTCCGCGGCAGTACCGGACTCCGCGGCAGTACCGGGCTCCGCGGCAGTACCGGGTTCCTCGGCAGTACCGGGCTCCGCGGCAGTACCGGGCTCGTGCTCTGCCTCCGAGTCGGAAATCTCCCAGGTCTGAACTGTCTTTAACTCCGACATGGTGTGATTAGTAACCGCGGATCCTTCCTGCGCGTGATCAGTGTGCGTTTACCCTGCGCTGTACACACACCTGTGCTCCTCACTGCGCATGCGTAATAAGAAGCGCCATTTCGGGGTTTAAATAAAATGACGGGTCTTTATAAGGGACAACCCTCAGCTGTAATCCTACTGCGTGTCTTTATTTATTTATTTAACATTAAGCTGAAGGTAAATACCGTCCCCTACTGGACTGGAGTGACTCTAATTCCTCCCTCATGTTCCTGTTCCTCTTTAACATTTGAAATAAATTAAACAGTGCTGTGCTAATATTTAGTGATTTCATCTGTTATATATTTTGTGACTTTATAGATTTGACTAAGATTATTATTATTATTTTTTTTTTACAGTAATGCACACTCAGAAAGGGTGATCAACTAAACTGTACCATTCCTTCTCACAGGGGTGGAACCCTGAAGTGTTCACCAACTTTTACCTAGAAAGTGGATGTATCTTTATAATAAGTCATTATGGTCCGATTGTGTACCTTAAATCATTGCTAAAGGTGGATTTTATCCAGGTTTCCAGGTGATAAATATATTTTAAAGGTACAAAATATAAGGGCACCGTCCCAGTGATGAGGAAAGGTGCAGTTAATACCATATTGTTTTCTGAGAGTGTTATTGTGTGTGTGTGTGTGTGTGGTGTTTCTCAGCTTAGTACAGGTGCATCTCAATAAATTAGAATGTCGTGGAAAAGTTCATTTATTTCAGTAATTCAACTCAAATTGTGAAACTCGTGTATTAAATAAATTCAATGCACACAGACTGAAGTAGTTTAAGTCTTTGGTTCTTTTAATTGTGATGATTTTGGCTCACATTTAACAAAAACCCACCAATTCACTATCTCAACAAATTAGAATATGGTGACATGCCAATCAGCTAATCAACTCAAAACACCTGTAAAGGTTTCCTGAGCCTTCAAAATGGTCTCTCAGTTTGGTTCACTAGGTAAGCCACAAACATTCATTGCCAAATTAGCTGGCTGTTCACAGAGTGCTGTATCCAAGCATGTTAACAGAAAGTTGAGTGGAAGGAAAAAGTGTGGAAGAAAAAGATGCACAACCAACCGAGAGAACCGCAGCCTTATGAGGATTGTCAAGCAAAATCGATTCAAGAATTTGAGTGAACTTCACAAGGAATGGACTGAGGCTGGGGTCAAGGCATCAAGAGCCACCACACACAGACGTGTCAAGGAATTTGGCTACAGTTGTCGTATTCCTCTTGTTAAGCCACTCCTGAACCACAGACAACGTCAGAGGCGTCTTACCTGGGCTAAGGAGAAGAAGAACTGGACTGTTGCCCAGTGGTCCAAAGTCCTCTTTTCAGATGGGAGCAAGTTTTGTATTTCATTTGGAAACCAAGGTCCTAGAGTCTGGAGGAAGGGTGGAGAAGCTCATAGCCCAAGTTGCTTGAAGTCCAGTGTTAAGTTTCCACAGTCTGTGATGATTTGGGGTGCAATGTCATCTGCTGGTGTTGGTCCATTGTGTTTTTTGAAAACCAAAGTCACTGCACCCGTTTACCAAGAAACTTTGGAGCACTTCATGCTTCCTTCTGCTGACCAGCATTTTGAAGATGCTGATTTCATTTTCCAGCAGGATTTGGCACCTGCCCACTCTGCCAAAAGCACCAAAAGTTGGTTAAATGACCATGGTGTTGGTGTGCTTGACTGGCCAGCAAACTCACCACACCTGAACCCCATAGAGAATCTATGGGGTATTGTCAAGAGGAAAATGAGAAACAAGAGACCAAAAAATGCAGATGAGCTGAAGGCCACTGTCAAAGAAACCTGGGCTTCCATATCACCTCAGCAGTGCCACAAACTGATCACCTCCATGCCACGCCGAATTGAGGCAGTAATTAAAACAAAAGGAGCCCCTACCAAGTATTGAGTACATGTACAGTAAATGAACGTACTTTCCAGAAGGCCAACAATTCACTAAAAATGTTTTTTTTTTTTATTGGTCTTATGAAGTATTCTAATTTGTTGAGATAGTGAATTGGTGGGTTTTTGTTAAATGTGAGCCAAAATCATCACAATTAAAAGAACCAAAGACTTAAACTACTTCAGTCTGTGTGCACTGAATTTATTTAATACACGAGTTTCACAATTTGAGTTGAATTACTGAAATAAATGAACTTTTCCACGACATTCTAATTTATTGAGATGCACCTGTATTAATACTTACTTTTTCTTCTGCTTCGCTCGGTTATGTTACTTAATCTGATTTCAGTCTTCTGATTATTAAACATGTGCCGTTTCCCTTTTCCATCCTCTGACTTGTCTCAGCTCCACTTCTCCATTTCAAAACACCCTTTACAACAACATCCTCTAAACTCATCATAATAAATAACGCACATAGTAAAATAAGACTCTTCCCCCCTTTGACTGAAATAGTTCTCATATTTTAGATATTTGATATTAATTATGATTGGGATTTTAAAAAATGCAAATAAACAAACAAATGGAAAAAAAAACTGACACTGTAATGTATCTGATTTTTAAAAATGTGTTTATTTATTTACTTATTCATTTCTTTATTTAAGATTTGGGATAATTTGGGTCTAAGAAGCTGTAGATTAGCACATAAATGTAAACAAGTTAAATAAATAAATCAGTTCAACATAACGGAACAAATATATTGATGTGTTTCAGTCATTTATACAGTCAGTATAAGAGGAAGTGTGTGTGTGTGTGTGTGTGTGTGTGTGTGTGTGTGTGTGTGTGTGTGTGTGTGACTTTAAGAATCAGTATCAGGAGGAAATAAACAATTAAAACATCAATCGTGGTTAATAAAACACGACATGTAACTGCGCAGATGCCGGGTGAACAGCAGGGGGCAGTAAACACACACACAATCATACAACCACACGAAGAGCGCGAGGAAGAAACCGGTCCGGAATCAACCAATCACACGCTCCTTTACCTGTGATGTCACATGATTGCGGAAGTCATGGATGTAAACGGTGGTAAGATGCCCGTTTTATCACATTTTATTTAAACTGTAGAGGTTTAAAGGGTAACATTCTCTCAGGGCTGTTATGATGGAATTAAACGATAATTAGTGATAAAATGGCCGCTTTAATAAGCTTTACTTCTTTATCAGAAGTGTAACAGTCACCTCTGATCACTATTGCACAATTATTGATATTTTTAATTTTATTACTTTTTTAATTTGTCTATATACTTGGCTTTGCTTTTGCAAATATGTATGAAATGAAATGAAATGAAAATAAATAAATACATTTCGATGCGTTTTAGCGCCTGACATCGCGCATGCGTATTAGGGTTGCCCGGTATGACAGTGTTGTATTGTTAAGAGCATATAAAATATAACTATAAACAAAAACACTGATAATATTAAAAATGTTTATAACACACTCAGACAGATTAAAACGATAATTTGTAAAAGTGTGTTTTAATTTTGATGTAATAACTGAGAGGAAGCACAACTGCATCTCACCTTCAAACCAGTCCTCTCACCAAACTGACAAAATGGCCGCCATATCACTGTTAATCATATTATTATAAATACAGAATAGCTGTGAGGCATAGATCTGTGTATGAGAGACGGCCACCTCGTGTGTGTGTGTGTGTGTGTGTGTGTGTGTGTTAATATACAGTTCCTCATGAACATCACAGAGAGGGCAACACTGGGGACTAGGCAGAGTTTTGATGATGATGATGATGGGGATTGTATTCGTCATCTCTCTCTCTCTCTCTCTCTCTCTCTCTCTCTCTCTCTCTCTCTCAGACAGGGGGAATCTGGAGAAGGTGCACCACGTGGTGTTGGTTCTGTCGGGTAAAGGGGGAGTGGGGAAGAGCACCATCACCACAGAGTTAGCGCTCGCTCTGTTACACGCAGGGAAGAAGGTAAACACACACCGAGCGGTATGCAAGAAAGAGTAAGAGGAAGTATTGTGAGATAAAGTGATCCAAGTTTGGCAGAATAAACTAACAAAAAGTCATAATTTTGTAACTATACAGTCAATAGTTTGAGATAATAATTAAAAGGTTTGAGATAAGTTTGAGGTGTGTGTGTGTGTGTGTGTGTGTGTGTGTGTGTGTGTGCAGGTGGGGGTGTTGGACGTGGACCTGTGTGGGCCGAGTATCCCCCGCATGCTGGGTGTGAGTAAGCATGAGGTCCATCAGTGTGACACGGGCTGGGTCCCCGTGTGTGTGGAGCGTCTGTCCCTCATGTCCATCGCCTTTCTGCTGGACGACCCCAACGACGCCATTATCTGGAGAGGACCCAAAAAGAGCGGTCTGACCCCTGACCTTCCACCCCATTACCATGTCCGATCTGTCTTATCTCTCTCAGAGCTGTGATGTGAGTTTCTTTCCTCCTCTCTTACTGGTCGATGTCTGTTTGTCTCTCAGCCCTGATTGGTCAGTTTGTGAGTGACGTGGCGTGGGGGGAGCTGGACGTGTTGCTGGTGGACACACCCCCAGGCACGTCTGACGAGCACCTGGCCGTCCTGGAGAACCTGAAAAAACACAGAGTGGATGGAGCCATACTGGTCACCACACCACAGGTACATGTACACACACACACACACACACACACACACATAATGATATACCAAAACTGTATGTAATACATCTGTTGTGTGTGTGTGTGTGTGTGTGTGTGTGTGTGTGAGGCGGTATCTACGGGAGACGTACGGCGTGAGATCACCTTCTGTAAGAAGACGGGCGTGAAGATTTTGGGGATAGTGGAGAACATGAGCGGCTTTGTGTGTCCTCACTGCACTGTAAGATACACACACACACACACACACACACACACACACACACACACACACACACACACAGAGGCCTACCTGAACAACATTAATTGGACCTGTAATAAAGACAGAAATCCAAAGACACTGTTTCCCTATCACACCTGATCCACTCATTACACGTGTGTGTGTGTGTGTATGTGTGTGTGTGTGTGTGTGTGTGTGTGTGTGTGTGTGTGTGTGTAGGAGTGCACCAGTATCTTCTCTAAAGGAGGAGGAGAGGAACTCGCCAAACTCACTGGATCAAAGTTCCTGGGTGAGTACAGAAAACATTGGTAACCGGGGGCACAAACTTTTGCACTTAAGTGTGTATACATATTGTTTGTGTGTGTGTGTGTGTGTGTGTGTGTGTGTGCGTGTGAAGGCTCGGTGCCGTTGGACCCTCTCCTGAGTGCGAGTGTGGAGGAAGGTGGTGATTTCCTGCAGGCGTTTCCAGACAGCGCCACCTACAGCTCCATCAGAGACATCGCAGATACGCTGCTGACCAGCCTGGAGCACTGACACCCTTCATCATCATCATCATCATCGTCATCATCATCGTCATAGTCGCTGTAGTGACAGAACAATATACAGGAGCAGGACTGTGGAAACACTGACTCTAACACACACACCACAGTGTTAAAGTGTGTGTGACTTACAAACATGACAAACCTCGGTTCTCGACTTGTGTACCTGCTGAGAGTAAAGTACACACACACACACACACACACACAGCTTCTCTCATATCTGTGCTTGTATCATGGTTTTGAAGGTGTGTGTGTGAGCTTACAGTGTATAAAGACACATTTCTAATAGAGAACTAGCTGAAGTGTGTATTTTATGTGTTCACCTCTCACCAGGGTTTTTCATCATCAGTGTTTTTGTTGTTCTTCAGTTGTGTTGTGTGTATGCGCTGATAGTGGTAGAGCTCCAACAGTTCCTCCAAATGTTCCTCCAATAGTACTGACAAAAGATCCTTCAACAGTTCCTCCAACAGGTCCTCCTGTAGTTCCTCCAACAATTCCTCCATCAGTTCCTCCAGTAGTTCCTCCAAAAGTTCCTCAACAGTTCCTCTGGTGTTGCTCTTTATGCTTAGGACTGGGGGACGTGATACAAATATCATATCACAATGTATTGTAGAAAAGACATTTCTACAGTACATGATACGTTTCATGGTATTTAGGTTTGCTAGTAATGCCTGAGCAGTACAGTCACGTAGCATCAAACCACTGTTTGAATGTTTTGTACAAAAAAAATAATAATTTTTCCATATTTAAAAAGTTTTTATTTATTAAAAAAATTTAACACTGAAAATAACTGTAAATTTAACTGTAAATAAGCTTCAGTACACCAGAGGTTTCTTTCTTCTTCAGGACATTGCAAACTGTTGTACTGGTTAAACCCAGTGTTTGTGCAGTGCCCCTGATAGATGTTCCCTCTTTTCTTAGCTTCAAAATGGCTCGCTTTTCTCCCACAGCCAGCTCTCTGATCTTCATGTTGGTTTATCTTTTTAAACCCAGGGCTCAGACCATGAGTAGACATTCAGAGCTATTGACTGTTTAAACAATCGATCTAACGGGAAACACCTGTCACATGTTCCAATATTTTTGATCACCTGAAGAAGAAGAAGAAAAAAAACGGGTGGGTTCAGACAAAAGGTGCCGTGTTCTGAGTAGTGGAACACATCGGGTGTAAATATCAGGAAATGAAGCTGAAATTCAGATCGATCTTCTCGTATTCATTTAATTTTTTATTTTTTTTTTAAAATCTCAAACCCAAATGTCTAGCGAAAACAATGGATTTGGCCTTGCTGTTCCAATACTTTTGGAGGGGACTGTGTATCGATATTGATGATATCCCAGCGCTTTGTCCAGCTGATCCCACTGAACTTTGCTGCTCTGTTCGAGCTCGGTGACGTGGAAATGTGAACCATTACAGCGCAGATATTTCCACTAAAGCCTAAATAAATAAGTATTAAACTAAGGTGACCCAAATACCTAACCCTAAACTTATCACCACAAACCGTAACCTTAACCAGTGTGCTCAGTTTGGGAACCAGACCTGCTCGAGGTTCAGGTTTCAGCAGACCTGCTAACATCAGCATTTTCCTTCTTCTTTTCCTTTCGGCTGTTCCCTTCAGGGGTCGCCACAGCGAATCATCTGCCTCCATCTAGCCCTATCCCCTCTATCCTCTTCTCTCAGACCGACTACCTTCATGTCCTCCTTCACTACATCCATAAACCTCCTCTTTGGTCTTCCTCTCGGCCTCCTGCCTGGCAGCTCTAACCTCAGCATCCTTTTACCGATATATTCACTCTCCCTCCTCTGAACATGTCCAAACCATCTCAACCTGGCCTCTCTAACTTTGTCTCCAAAACATCTCACAACCTCTGATGTACTCATTCCTGATCCTATCCATCCTCATCACGCCCAAAGAGAACCTCAACATCTTCAGCTCTGCTACCTCTAACTCTTCCTCCTGTCTTTTCCTCAGTGCAACTGTCTCCAAACCATACAACATCGCTGGTCTCACTACTGTCCTGTACACCTTTCCTTTCATTCTTGCTGGTACTCTTTTATCACACAACAGACCTGACACTTTTCTCCACCCATTCCAACCTGCCTGCACACGCTTCTTCACCTCTTTTCCACACTCCCCATTGCTCTGGACTGTTGACCCTAAGTACTTAAAATCCTGCACCTTCTTTATCTCTTCTCCCTGTAACCTCACTGTTCCACTTGGATCCCTCTCATTCACACACATGTATTCTGTCTTGCTGCGACTAACCTTCATTCCTCTTCTCTCCAGAGCAAACCTCCACCTCTCTAGAGTTTCCTCCACCTGCTCCCTGCTCTCACTACAGATCACAATGTCATCCGCAAACATCATAGTCCATGGAGATTCCTGTCTGACCTCATCTGTCAGCCTGTCCATCACCACCGCAAACAAGAAGGGGCTCAGAGCCGATCCTTGATGCAGTCCCACCTTCACCGTGAACTCCTCTGTCACATCTACCGCACTCCTTACCACTGTCCTACTGCTCTCATACATGTCCTCCACTGTCCTACTGCTCTCATACATATCCTCCACTGTCCTACTGCTCTCATACATGTCCTCCACTGTCCTACTGCTCTCACACATGTCCTCCACTGTCCTACTGCTCTCACACATGTCCTCCACTGTCCTACTGCTCTCACACATGTCCTCCACTGTCCTACTGCTCTCACACATGTCCTCCACTGTCCTACTGCTCTCACACATGTCCTCCACTGTCCTACTGCTCTCACACATGTCCTCCACTGTCCTACTGCTCTCACACATGTCCTCCACTGTCCTACTGCTCTCATACATGTCCTCCACTGTCCTACTGCTCTCATACATGTCCTATTTTCCATAAGAACCAAAGAACATTTTAATGTCTGCTGGAATCAATCACTCAAACACGCAGAAGATAAATAAATACAGCAGATGAACCAATCGTCATATGAATCTGAAATGATTGACAGGTGCGTAGGTGTTTTGAACTCTCCGATATTAGCTACCCCCTCCCCCCCAAGTAAGCCCCGCCCCTTCCCCATCTCACAACTCAATTTTCCTGCTTGAAACATGCTCTGATGCAGCATCCTCTCCTTGCGTCTCAGTGAACAGAGAACGTTTAGAGTTCGTTAATGTTAAATAAAATAAATAAAGTGTGTGAGTTAAACGTTAAACACACACTCGGCTAACGCCGGCTACGTACCGAGGTATCTCAGATGCTCTGAAAGTATCAGCAAAAAGCATTTCACGGTTTCTATGCTGAACCTCAGACAAGCGAGTTCTTAAAGAAC
>CM042564.1:642500-677500 GCA_023630585.1 Cranoglanis bouderius | reverse complement strand
GAGTTACATTTATATACCTTTACATTTACGGCATTTGGCAGACGCCCTTATCCAGAGCGACTTACATTTTATGTCATTTATACAACTGAGCAGTTGAGGGTTAAGGGCCTTGTTCAAGGGCCCACAATGGCAGCTTGGCAGTGGTGAGGTTTGAACTCATAACCTTCTGAGCAGTAGTCCAAACATCTTAACCACTGAGCTACCACAACTTTGAGGAGGAGTTGCTGTAGGCCTCTTGGTAGCCTCTCTGACCAGTTTCCTCCTGGCTCTTTCATCCAGTTTGGAGCGACGTCCTGATCCAGGGAGGGTCTGTGTTGTACCAAATACCTTCCACTTCTTAATAATAGACTTCACTGTGCTTCTAGGCATTGATAAAGCCTTTGAAATTTTTTTTGTATCCATCTCCTGACTTGTGCCGGTCCACAACTTTATCCAGGAGATCTTTTGACAGTGCCTTGCCACCCATAGTTGATTGTTTGCTTCAGTTGCACTACAAAATGCTCCAGGAAAGCTCTTTTCATGCTGAGCTAATCAAAATGACCACAGCTGATCACAGTTCAAAGTCAAATGGCTTTGTGTGCCATTGAGAAGGTGATTAGCTACACCTTATTGAGTTTACAAGTCATTTTCAGGAGGGGAGTGGTCCTTTTTCCAGCTCTGTGATTCTGGTTTTTAAATTTCTTTCTGACATGTGTTGGTGTTATGTCTTTCACTTGGATGTTATAAGTTGCACTGAGTAAATACAGCTGGATAAAACAAAAACTGTGTCTGTCTTCATTTCAGGCTGAAAAGCAACAAAATGTGATTATTTTAAAGGGGGGGGTGATTCTTTTCTATACCCACTGTATAATCACCCACCCATCCACTGCTTGTATTTCCTCATTTGCAAGTTTCTTTGGATAAAAGCATCTGCTAAATGAATAAACTGTAAATGTAAGATGTATCTATCCATCCACCTGTATGAGGTGTTGAGTGCTCACCTGGCTCAGGTGTTAATGAGGACTGACCCAGAGCCCAGTCTAACTGTAATGTTGGGAAAACCTCAGGTCCTGATCAGACCGCACTTCTAAACAACCTCCACTAGCTAATATTTACTAAAGGACACTAAGATCAGCTGTACGACCTCTGACCTTTCAAATGTTAGAGAATAACACAACACATAGAGCACATCATTATGGCTTTAGTTCCCCCCCCACACACACACCCACCCCCCCCCACACACACACACACCCACACCCCCCCCACACACACACACACACACACACCCCCCCCCACACAGCGACTGTAAAACATCCTACTGAATCAGCAGATTTGATAACCGACATTACCTCTCATGTCACACACGGCTTCTTAGCCAATCAAAACGAGGCCATTGTGCAAAAACCCAGCATTATGAAAGGACAGGACAGGAACCAGCAGGATTGTGAAATGTATAAAATTACCCCGGGGGGAAACTCCATGTCTTAACTTCGGCGGTTTACTAACTAACTTATTACTGTGATTTATTAATAATACTACACTACTGTTCAATTCTGATTGGTCAGAAGGTGTTGATTAATTCTCTATAGCAGCATCTCTGACAGCAGCGCAGGTTTATATTAATGCGCTCGTTCTGATACGTTACGGTTTCTATAGTAACGGCTCGTTCACAGGGACGTGTCCAGCTCTACCGGTGATAAACGAAATAAAAACGTGTGTAATCGTTGATATGGTGAAGTTTTCTGTAAGGAGAAGTTTATTTCACATTTAGGGAAGGAGTCTCCAGTGTCGGGACTTCGTAACAGTCAGAGGTAAAGCTGTAAGACGTTACGGTTTGTGTATCTGCATAAGAGAAGCAGTGGATGGTGAGGGAACGACTGTTTATAGCTGCTATAACGTGAAACTAATGTAATTATAAACTGATAAAGTATGACGTGTAACTGAAAAAAATCAACTGCCGACAAACTGCTGTGCTATAAAAGAATAAAACACTCTGGGTGGATTATTTTCCTAGAACAGCACATCCCGAAGTGTATATAATTCCCTACATAATCAGTATTTATTATTTACGCTAATAATAATTAGTGCATTAGACCTAATAATGATGGATGTGTATCACATTTTCTCCTAGTAAACTGACACAACACTGCTGACAAAGTGCCATTCGCAGTAGATATACATCCAGTTTACCTGATATAGACTTTAATTTGAATATTTAATGAATGAATGAATAAATAAATAAATAAATATAATTAATCTAATTAACATAATGACAGTGTCACCTGGAATATTTGCATGATGACATAACCGCACTGTAACAGTCTAATTCAATATTATAATGACTCTCTATACATCACATATATGTACTGGGACACCAAACAAACGCTAATAGAGATGTATTTAAAAAAAAAAAAAGGTTAAATGTTTATATTAATGATATAATAGTGTAAAATGTTAATTACCGCTGAACACCATGGCTGCAGAGGCGCCCATCACGGCGAAGAAAGGCGAGTACGCAGGCGCTGACATCCTCTAAAACACTAAAATTATTAATAATACTGCACAGAAACTGGAGGTTTTAAACAGATATATTACTCAGCTTTATCCTAAAAGGAGGTCAAAAGCCAAAAGAAGAGTGGTGTTCTCTAAATTAAACTGATATACAGACGGGAAAGGAGGCGGAACAAACTCCGACACCGGCTCAGGAAGACAAAATGGCGACACGTCAGAAAACATCGCACTGCGTTTTTATTTTTCTTTCCCTATCCGTATTCCGCAAATCCATGCTGCGGTCTGATTGGCTCTTGAATTCCCACCTCCTATACGAGGATTGGGTAGTGGCTAGTTCGTGCTTAAGAGCCCTCCGTCGATTGGACGGTGAAGACAACAACTCTAGCGAAAGACGGTTATGTATTTTGAATAAACATTTCAAATAAAAAGGCGTGACACATTTACTCATTTTCTTTCATTTAAATGTTATGTTTTCATCTATGGTGCTGGTTGGTTAAATGAGGTCATTTGATGGTTGCTATGGTGACCCGACGACTTCTTTTAACTGTCCAATCAGCGGTCCGCTCGTGAGTATGAGCTACTCGAAGCAGAAGGCAGGACTGACTGATTTTTCCCCCCCAGTACGGGTAGGAGCTAGCAGGTGCTATGCTGAGTCAGATGAGGGAAATACAGTGTATATTGCAATAAAATAAGTCACAGATGAGCTGTATAAAATTATATTCAGTAGTAACGTCAATATTATAACAGATAATTCCATCTTGTGACATGCCGAGATATTTAATCCGATGTGTATGTTTGAGAACACCCCTATATGTGTCGGGAATGGTTCGTTCCGTTTTGATGCCTCACACATGAATGTCGAAATAAAGATGATTACAGTGTGATTTTCTGGGTGTGAACACTTTTTTTTATTTACAATTTTTATTCAGTGCTCACAAATAGGTTGTAAAGAATATGTATGCGTACTCCTGATGTTGCTCAGCCTGACAATATAAAAAAGAAAATATATTTGTGATTATCACTATACTAATGTTCTGTATACTCACTATACTAAGTTTAAATGAACTAAATTACTCTTTGGAAATAACTCCACAGTGTAGGGTGAGGCATAATGATGAGAAGAGCTTCTTCAGTCCAGTCCTTTTATCCTGTACCTGCTCAGGAACATACCTGAGCAGGTAATACAGGCTAGACAGAGCTCATTCACCTGTTCAGGTGTGCTAGGCGCAGAGAATCCTGAGTCAAATTGAAGTTTAATGTTCAAATGCTATTCAAAATAAGTTATATGAGATAAAAGATCTCATTTACCAACAAACATCACGGCGAATGACCGTGCAACAAAATTTTGTGCAATTGCAATTTCACCAATTCAAGTAGTTTTCCACAAAAAAAGCACAAAAAACAAAAAAAAATTCTCAAAAAAGCCAATGGCAAAATCACACATTTTTGGCATTAACCAAGAGTCAGGGATGTAAAGACTGGGATTAACTAAGAGTCAGGGCTGTAAAGACTGGGATTAACCACGAGTCAGGGCTGTAAAGACTTGGACTAACTAAGAGTCAGGGCTGTAAAGACTGGGATTAACCACGAGTCAGGGCTGTAAAGACTGGGATTAACTAAGAGTCAGGGCTGTAAAGACTGGGATTAACCAAGAGTCAGGGCTGTAAAGACTGGGATTAACCAGGAGTCAGGGCTGTAAAGACTGGGATTAACCAAGAGTCAGGGCTGTAAAGACTGGGATTAACCAAGAGTCAGGGCTGTAAAGACTGGGATTAACCAAGAGTCAGGGCTGTAAAGACTTGGACTAACTAAGAGTCAGGGCTGTAAAGACTGGGATTAACCACGAGTCAGGGCTGTAAAGACTGGGATTAACTAAGAGTCAGGGCTGTAAAGACTGGGATTAACCAAGAGTCAGGGCTGTAAAGACTGGGATTAACCAGGAGTCAGGGCTGTAAAGACTGGGATTAACCACGAGTCAGGGCTGTAAAGACTGGGATTAACTAAGAGCCAAGGCTGTAAAGACTGGGATTAACCAAGAGTCAGGGCTGTAAAGACTGGGATTAACCAAGAGTCAGGGCTGTAAAGACTGGGATTAACCAAGAGTCAGGGCTGTAAAGACTGGGATTAACCAAGAGTCAGGGCTGTAAAGACTGGGATTAACCACGAGTCAGGGCTGTAAAGACTGGGATTAACTAAGAGTCAAGGCTGTAAAGACTGGGATTAACCAAGAGTCAGGGCTGTAAAGACTGGGATTAACCAAGAGTCAGGGCTGTAAAGACTGGGATTAACCAAGAGTCAGGGCTGTAAAGACTGGGATTAACCAAGAGTCAGGGCTGTAAAGACTGGGATTAACCAAGAGTCAAGGCTGTAAAGACTGGGATTAACCAAGAGTCAGGGCTGTAAAGACTGGGATTAACCAAGAGTCAGGGCTTTAAAGACTGGGATTAACCAAGAGTCAGGGCTGTAAAGACTGGGATTAACCAAGAGTCAAGGCTGTAAAGACTGGGATTAACCAAGAGTCAGGGCTGTAAAGACTGGGACCCACCAAGAGTCAGGGCTGTAAAGACTGGGACCCACCAAGAGTCAGGGCTGTAAAGACTGGGATTAACCAAGAGTCAGGGCTGTAAAGACTGGGATTAACCAAGAGTCAGGGCTGTAAAGACTGGGATTAACCAAGAGTCAAGGCTGTAAAGACTGGGATTAACCAAGAGTCAGGGCTGTAAAGACTGGGACCCACCAAGAGTCAGGGCTGTAAAGACTGGGACCCACCAAGAGTCAGGGCTGTAAAGACTGGGATTAACCAAGAGTCAGGGCTGTAAAAACTGGGATTAACCAAGAGTCAGGGCTGTAAAGACTGGGATTAACCAAGAGTCAGGGCTGTAAAGACTGGGATTAACCAAGAGTCAGGGCTGTAAAGACTGGGATTAACCAAGAGTCAGGGCTGTAAAGACTGGGATTAACTAAGAGTCAGGGCTGTAAAGGCTGGGATTAACTAAGAGTCAGGGCTGTAAAGACTGGGATTAACTAAGAGTCAGGGTGCTGTGGAGGAAATGCCATCAGATGTCTAGAATGTCTGCTCTACACACTTTATTAAACACTTTATTGACATTTATGATACAGAGTAATGTGCTTTAATTAATGATATAACACATACACAATGATAATACTGCTGAACACACACACACACACACACACACACACACACACACACACACACACACACACACACAGCCTCAGTTATATGTTATTTTAACATCAACGTACTTCGGCTTTAAGACTTTTACAATTTTAACGATATGTTCATACATATTACTTTACTAACCCAACACACTTCATTAATATGTTCAATTTCACAAGTAAGAACCTTCTCATACATAACACACACACACCTTTTTCACAAACACAAAACTTATGTGATAAACATTTGGCAAATCTACACAGAAAATATCTAACGTTAATCTAACATCCGTACAACATTCATCAAACATGATGATATGATCAAGAACCATGAACAATAAAGATCATTTCTGAAACTAGCATTAACTAGATATAATGAGCGTTAACAAATAATAACAAATGATATAGATATACGATGTATTACGATTTAAAAATGAACAGAAACAAAATAAGACTGCAGTGCATTATGGGTATTTTCTCCAAGTGTCAATCCACTGTGTGTGATGATATATCGGTTTGATAGTATACCGTGATACTGTGAGACAGTTACACTGCAATATCGTATAAATTATGATTATAAAAGAAAAACATTGTTGATCCTGGTTAGAGATGTGACGATATGTCAGTATGGCAATTTACTGTGATAATTAACTCAAATTAAAAAATATTATATTGTTAATGTGTTACATAGGAAATGACATCACAAATAATAAACACTAGAAAACAGGAAGCTGTAAGTAGACACTGATATTGTGATTGAGTATAATTTATCTTATTGTTCTGAAACTTTCTTGAGTATGCTGGTGAGTTTGTTTCAAGAATTTGTCCAAATTTAGTGCACTATGTAGTGAACAGTAGGCTCAGGATCAGAATCAGGATGTGCTTTTACAGGTGCAATCAAAATTATTCAACCCCCATTGCAAATCAGGTTTATTGTCAAAATGTACAGACTTTCAGCTGTTTGCGATGAACAAATCAAATAAAAGCAACTGAAATAGTTCAACACAACGAATGCTTCAAGTGGTTTCCCCAAATTCAACTGAAAATGCAACTTATAATGACTTCTCCAGTCTCAAAATTGTTCAACCCCTTCATGGCAAGCATCTTTAGCACTTAGTAGAGACCCTTTTGCTGTTATGACCTGCTGCAAACGAGATGCATAGCCAGACACCAGCTTCTGGCAGCGTTCCTGAGGAATCTTGAGGTTTTGCTTGGGATCGTTGTCCTGTTGGAAGGCCCAATGACGCCCAAGCTTCAGCTTCCTCACAGACGGCATGACGTTTTCTCCTAGGATTTCCTGATACTTCAATGAATCCATCTTGCCTTCCACATGCTGCAGGTTTCCAGTGCCAGAGGATGCAAAGCAGCCCCAGAGCATCACTGAGCCACCACCATGCTTGACTGTGGACAGAGTGTTCTTTCTTCATTCTTCTTTCTCCAGACATACCGCTGATCCATCGTGCCGAAAAGTTCCAGTTTTGTTTCATCGCTCCACAGAACAGAATCCCAAAACTTCTGTGGCTTATTTATATGATTTTGAGCGACTTTTCTTGTGCTTTTGGGTCAGTAGTGGTGAACGTCTTGGAGTTCTGGCATGGAAACCTTCTGTGTTTAGTACACACCATACTGTGCTTCAGGTATTTCATGTGTTCCAGCTCAAGTACACCTGGTGCAACTAATGAAGCCCTTGATTAGTTGCATCAAGTGTGTTTGAGACAACACCTGTTTTGCATATTTGTGCTGTTGTGAGGGATTCTACTCAGGGGGTTGAATGATTTTGAGACTGGAGAAGTCATTATAAGTTGCATTTTCAGTTGAATTTGGGGAAACCACTTGAAGCATTCATTGTGTTGAACTATTTCAATTGCTTTTGTTTGATTTGTTCATCGCAAACAGCTGAAAGTCTGTAAATTTTGACAATAAACCTGATTTGCAATGGGGGTTGAATAATTTTGATTGCAACTGTATCCAATATAATATAATATTATGATATAAAGATCAACTCAGTAATGATGGCTGCAGTATTCTCTCTCCGGATGTGCTAATTGGCTGTTAGGTTGCCATGGCGTCCTGGAAGCCCCAGACCTCGAGCACGGCGATCTGGAAGTTCTCAGAACACAGCGGTGGATTGTCGAAGGTGGTGCAACAACCCGTCCGGCCGTGATTCAGCTCTGAGTCGATATACAGCGCATTCCCCTCACCACCTCCTGCACCATAACAACAACAGTACACAACAACTGTAGTAAACATGTTCATGCTGATGACCAAGTTCATTGTTCTGAATTTCCCACTCTGTAGCTCATCTCCCTCTATCACAGGAGAAATCACCAATCTGGGACAGTGAAAGTTAAAACATATTACCATACTCAGTTACTGTTACACAATATAAGTTAGCATAGAGTTAGCTAGATTGTTACGATGCATTCCACTTTGCAATCACAAATTCACTATGCACACACAGGAAGTGTTCTTTTGTGATGCCACTGTGTGATGTTATAGTGTATGTTATAGTGTGATGCCACTGTGTGATGTTATAGTGTATGTTATAGTGTGATGCCACTGTGTGATGTGATTGTGTGATGCAGACCTGCAAAGTCACAAGAGGTGAAAAAGGTGACATGTTTACGAATTAAATCCCTGTAGGGGGGTATTGGGGCACCCTCCCCTAGAAGAAACTTTCTGTGATTTTAACATGTAAACAAAGCATTCTGGTGCACTCTGACAAGAAAACAAGGGGACAAGACACTGTGTGATGTTATTGTGTAATGACTGGGTGATGCCACTGTGTGATGTTGTGAAATGCCACTGTGTAATGTTATTCTGTAATAACACTGGGTGATGCCACTGTGTGATATTGTGATGTCACAGTGTGATGCTGTTGTGTGATGCCACAGTGTGATGTTGTGTGATGCCACAGTGTAATGTTGTGTGATGCCACAGTGTGCTGTTGTTGTTTGATGCCACAGTGTGATGTTATTGTGTGATGCCACAGTGTGATGTTATTGTGTGATGCCACAGTGTGATGTGTGATGCCACAGTGTGATGTTGTTGTGTGATGCCACAGTGTGATGTGTGATGCCACAGTGTGATGTGTGATACCACAGTGTGATGTTGTTGTGTGATGCCACAGTGTGATGTGTGATGCCACAGTGTGATGTGTGATGCCACAGTGTGATATTGTGTGATGCCACAGTGTGATGTTGTGTGATGCCACAGTGTGATGTTGTTGTGTGATGCCACAGTGTGATGTGTGATGCCACAGTGTGATGTGTGATGCCACAGTGTGATGTGTGATGCCACAGTGTGATGTGTGATGCCACAGTGTGATGTTGTGGGATGCCACAGTGTGATGTTGTGGGATGCCACAGTGTGATGTGTGATGCCACAGTGTGATGTTGTGGGATGCCAGAGTGTGATGTTGTTCTGTGATGCCACAGTGTGATGATGTTGTGTGATGCCTAAGTGTGATGCCACTCACCGATGATGATAGAGTCAAAGTTTCCTGCCATGAACATGGACGTGTTACGAGCATTCAGGTGAAAGTGTCGGGCGGCAAGGAACGGCGAGAGGTGGGTGGAGTCAGTGCCAGAGTTGGGTGGAGCCTCCACAGGGAGTGAGTGTATGTTCTCATCAGCATCTGCAGCGTTAGCATCGGCTGCACGATCGGACGCAGAGCTGGCCAACTCTGGATGTTTAATGATGACCCACTCATAACGCTCTATCTCAGGCTTCATCTGCACACACACACACACACACACACACACACACACACACACACAAAATTAGCATAGAAATAACATTATGAAGCATGCCATTCATAAACTCTCTGTCCACTTTATTGGGAACACCTGTAGACCTGCAGGTATGCAGTTATCCAATCAGCCAATCATGTGGCAGCAGCACCGTGCATAAAATCATGCAGATGCAGGTCAAGAGCTTCAGTTAATGTTCACATCAAACATCAGAATGAAGAAAAGTGTGATCTCTGTGACTTTAACTGTGGTGTGGATGTTGGTACCAGATGGGCTGGTTTGAGTATTTCAGAAACTGCTGATCTCCTGGGATTTTCACACACAACAGTCTCTAAAGTTTACACAGAATGGTGGGAAAAACAAAAAACAATGAGTGAGTGACAGTTCTGTGGGAGGAAACGCCTTGTTGATAAGAGAGATCACAGGAGAATGATCAGACTGGTCTGAGCTGCCAGGAAGGATATAATAACTCATATAATCACTCTTTATAACTGTGGTGAGCAGAAAAGCATCTCAGAACACAGAACACATCAAAACTTGAGGTGGATGAGCTTCAACAGCAGAAGACCACATCAGGTTCTACTCCTGTCGGCCAAGAACAGGAATCAGAGGCTATCATGGGCCCAGACTCACCCAAACTGGACAGAAAAAAAATCACCTGGTCTTTTTCCAGTCTGCAGCTGTCCAGTTTGCGTGAGTCACAGAGATCACACACCACTCTTCTTCATTCTGATGTTTGATGTGAACATTAACTGAAGCTCGTGACCTGTATATGCACTGTGCTGCTGCCACATGACTGGCTGATTGGATAACTGCATAAATGAGCAGGTCTACAGGTGTTCCTAATAAAGTGGACGGAGAGTGTATAGTGATAATTCTTGCCTTTCTCTTAGACAGCAGCATTTTAAATTTAGAATTTTTAAATCACAAATGTATTTAATTAAAATCAACATCTAAGTGGGACACATGACTTAATGATGTTAATGATGGCAACAGCACCATCATGAGGTCATAATGACACTGAGGAACACACACACACACACACACACACACACACACACACACACACACACACTTCCTAAGGAGTACATATCTAATATATATGTATAGAGTGTATGTCATTAATATAGTGATCATGTGATCAGTGAGGTGACTCACCTTAAAGACGAAACACTCGCCCGTCCCAAAGAAGCTCAGTGTGTTTCCTCCTCGCTTCCTCTCTTCCCAGTCTGTGGTTAGGAACGCCCCGCACACCTAACACACACACACACACACACACACACACACACACACACACACACCAATCATATACCTTTCTGAATCATCAGACATCATCGTCATAATGAAAATGTTTCCATGACAGATTTGTGTGAAATGGTGACAGATGGACAGAGACAGAGAGAAAGGAAAAAGAGAGACAGACACATAGAGTGAGACAGAGAGCGAGAAAAAGTGTGAGACAGAGAGTGAGACAAAGAGTGAGACAGAGAGCAAGACAAAGAGTGAGACAGAGAGCGAGACAGAGAGTGAGACAGAGAGTGAGACAGTACCTCTCCATCAGTAGTCTTGATCAGCAGAAGTGTGGGTTCATGTCCTTCACAGTGTGAATAAAACCTGAAGTAAACAATTACACAACAATAACACACACAATGACACACACCACCGGCGCTACGAGGCTAATGTTGCTAACAAATAATGGAAGCTTTAGCATGGTGCACTAAATGTGTGTGTGTGTGTGTGTGTGTGTGTGTGTGTGTGTGTGTAAATCTGACGCTGTATGACACTCTCTTATCTATACACGAGGACAAAGGTGTGTGGCCTAAGTGTACTACAGTGCTGTGTGTGTGTGTGTGTGTGTGTGTGTGTGTGTGTGTGTGTGTGTGTGTGTACCGGTTGAGGCTGCAGCCGTGTGTGGAGGTGCTGAACAGCAGATGAGGCTGACACAGAGCGAATCGTTCAGGAATCCATGACCACACGTCCCTGATCTCCTTCACACTGATGATGTCAGAGCAGAAACTGTCCACATTCACCGTCAGGTCCACATTACATCTACAGAGAGAGAGAGAGAGAGAGAGAGAGAGAGAGAGAGAGAGAGAGACGGTGAAAAGAGACAGGGAAAAAGAGAAACAGTGGAGAGACACACAAGGGAGAAAGACACGAGGAGAGAGATGGGGAGAGAGTGAGACAGGAGGAGAGAGTGAGACAGTTGGAGTGAGACAGGGGTAGAGAAGGAGACAGGGGGAGAGATTGAGACAAGGGAAGAGAGTGAGACAGAGGGAGAGAGTGAGACAGGAGTAGAGAGTGAGATGGGGAGAGAGACAGGGAGAGAGTGAGACAGAGGGAGAGAGTGAGACAGGAGTATAGAGGGAGACAGGAGTAGAGAGGGAGACAGGGGGAGAGAGTGAGACAGGGGGAGAGAGTGAGACAGGGGGAGAGAGACAGGGAAAGAGTGAGACAGAGGGAGAGAGTGAGACAGGGGTACAGAGTGAGACAGGGGTACAGAGTGAGACAAGAGTAGAGAGTGAGATGGGGGAGAGAGACAGGGAGCAAGTGAGACAGGGAGAGAGTGAGACAGGAGTAGAGAGTGAGACAGGGAGAGAGTGAGACAGGGAGAGAGTGAGACAGGAGTAGAGAGTGAGACAAGGGAGAGTGAGACAGGGGGAGAGAGAGATTTGTAATATTCTGTTATGAATATTTATATATGAATGTTGAACAGTACAGAAGAGTCATGTGAGTGGTGATGATTTTCCCAACCAGCGTTCAACCTGATAATCACATTTTAATTGATGATTTTAATTGATTATTGATGATTGATGATGGTTTATTGATTATTGTTGATTGATTATTGTTGATTGATTATTGTTGATTGATTATTGATGATTGATTATTGTTGATTGATTATTGATTGTTGATGATTGATTACCTCTTCTGCTGGACGGTGATGCCTTTCTGCTGGAGCGCTTTCTCATTAGCCAGCTGCAGCAGGTTGATCTCTTTTCTGCTGAAGAGCCTTATAGCGAACGCTTTCTCCATCAGCTTATCGGGACTCACGCTGCTCGCGATGCCCTTCACAAACTCTCGCACGTCCCCACTGACCCCGTCCGAGTCCTTCCTGCTCGTCGTCTTGTCCAGTTTCTGCTTCCTGTAGAGCTTGAGCAGGGCGAGTGCCACTCGGTACAGCACTTTAAACCCTTCCACCAGGAAGACGTCCATGACCCGGGCGGCGTGGGAGAACGGGAGATCGCCGAACACCCAGCGCTGCCAGTCTCCGTACACCTCCGCCACGTCTTCCTTCTTTTCGGTCGCCAAGGAGACAATATGCGCGTGGGCGGCGGGGCAGTGCTTGCGTGCCAGGTCACCAAAGGTCATGCAGGCAGCGCGGTGAGCCAGGAAGGTTTGGTGTAGCATGCGCTGCTGTTGCGATGTCGCTAACAATCGAGCCACGGCTTCGAAGCACTGAGCCTCGTTCGAGCTCCAGTGAAGCAGCAGCGTGGTGACGGCGGGTAACAAGGGGCAATAGGACACGTCTGGAAATTCAGATGCTAGACACTGCAACACGGAGCCCACTGAAGTCGCAGACTCACGCTTTAAACAGTAACGTGGAACCGGAGCTCCGGACACGAATTCAGGCAAAGCTACAGCCAACATGTCACCGTTCTTCAGTTTCGCGTCTGTAGTGCTGTCCCGTTTGTTGTGTTTCTCCTTGGCAGCGCGGTAGACGCTAGCGTCAGGCGTGACAGAGCGGCATGGCAGAGCTTTGATGAGGCGCCGGTACACCAGCGCTCGCTGCGAGTGGCTCTTCACCCAGTGACCCGAGCGGGCGTGGCGCTTACGCTCTTTAGTGTCTGTGTATTCAGTTTTTCCTGGTGCTGCATCACGGGACACATCGCCCATCAGCGACCAGTCCACGAAAGCCCCAAAGTCCTCCCCCATGACCTTTGACCTCTGTACACAAGCACAGACAGAGTGAGCAGACCTTCCACAGTGTGACTAACCACCCATACCGTCTCTGTGGAGAGAGAGAGAGAGAGAGAGAGAGAGAGAGAGAGAGAGAGAGAGAGAGAGAGAGAGAGAGAGAGAGAGACGGAGAGGAAAAACAAGTGGTTTATGTAATGGTTCCTCTATAACACATGAAATTTCTGTGTGTGTGTGTGTGTGTGTGTGTGCACTCGCTCCAATGAAATTAACCAATTATGCATTATTAGATTTTTTTCCCCACAGACTGGAAATCTCCCCTTCTGTTCCTTCCTTCTGCTCTCGCTCCGTCACTACCCTCGGCCATCTCGAGAGTCGTTCCCTTACTGTATTAATGGGACTGAAGTTAGATGAGTGTTGGATTAGGGATCGAGTTCTCCGTTATTCAACTCATCAGCTAGTTATTCTGCCTGCTGTCAAATCAGCAACACAGCTGCTGTCTATTTCTGCTGCTAAGATTAAAAAAACAATAACAATAACAATAATGAATTAAACCGCAAGCAGCATTTTCGGGGGCCAAGCACCCAGCCTCGGTGAGCCGCACATTCACAGATGCGTAACATTTGTATACTAAGTGCAGTAGACAGTTGTTCAGACAGGTTTCAAGATGATGTGAGCCAGATCTGGTGAAGATTGGACAAAATTTGGAGCGGGAGTAGCAAATATGGCAGTTAGATGGAAGCATTTTCGGCAAGTTATTGTAACTTTTGACCAGTAGGTGGTACTGTTACGAGATTTGCTGCATAGCCTCAAGGTCATGGTCCTGAAGATGACCACCAAGTTTTGTGTCTGTGTGCAAGGTCGTTGCTGAGATACAGCCTCACTTCCTGTTTGGCGACTAGGCTGTCAGATTTGTCGGCCCATTACGGGCAAACCATTTGGGGTGTTCAAAATTCTTTTGAGAACTTTTGTGAGACTTACTCTGTAGATGACGTGTGCCAAATTTGGTGATGATTGATCAAAATTTGTAGAAGGAGTAGTGAAAAAACAGTATTTGACAAAATCCAAGACGATGGAAAATCTATTATATTTTAAATTAAATTAGGAGGAAATTGAAAAAAAAAAAAATTTGGTCGGAATGTTCCTCAGACTTTCCCCAATCAGTGTGCCAAATTTCACAACCTTCTTACCAGACGGTTCTATGGGCTGCCATAGACACTCTAACCAGAAGGAAAAAAAAAGAAAAGGTAGAATAACAATAGGGTGCCTATTCACCTTCGGTGCTTGGCCCCCTAACTAGCCTAGAAAAGAAGTGTCCCTGTTAACCGACACCACGTTACACATGTAACCCAAACCTCAAACTGCACTTTAATCCCCTAAACCACTTACGCTAATTTGTGAGGCTGTGCTCCAATACTCAGTGCAGTGTTAGTGTGAGACTTACTGTTAGTGGAATTTCAGTAGAATTTGCTGTGAACAACTTTTTCGCATCTCAGGTGTCCAGTGTGAGTAAATATCATAGTGAAACTCTGCATCATGTTCAGTTTTAACAGGTGAACTTGCACCATTGATCCGTGGCACAACAAACTCTGAAGGGGCGGAGCTTCACACTGCAACGCTAACGATTCAAACTGGAAGAAGCCCTAATTTAAGCATGGTAAAGGAGCACATCGGTCCGGAGGTGGGATTAGACGACTAATCTAGAAATGTTTTTCTTTCTGTTTTTACTGATTTAGCTAGCTCATCAATAAACTCCAATAATTTAGCACGATTAAAGGTTGTGTTCAAAATACAATATAAATGTGAAATAAACGTGTGGGGATTTTACATAACGAGTGTTTACTTTGTTAATAAGTTAATGTGAATTGAAACGCTGTGTTTATATGCTGCGGGTATCTTACGCTTTTAGATATACTGTCCATTTTTATTTAGTTATTTATGTGTTTTTGAGGGTGTGTATCAGGTCTGCAGGTCATACGCTCTCTGCGCTGGTTCTGTACTGGAAGCCTGAAGTCAATTAAAAAAAGACACCATTTTGTAAAAGGAGAGCAATGGATCATTTATGTAGACATTTTCATGTTTCACTTCTGGTAACGGTATAACATAACGATCACATTATTAATGCAGTGTTATATAAACGAGTTCCCTGATGATGAATGCTGTAAACATTACATACATCCTACTGAGCAAAGTGCAGGGAGGAAGTACAGAGATGACCAATCATCAATCAGCAAAACAAACAAAACAAACAAATCAACTGGCCAATACAAGGGTCCTGATATATTACATCAGAAAGCTCAATAAGGGCCTGTACCTGGAATTCTGGACAAACCTGTTAACTGTGTTACAGAAATAAATTTACACACACCTGTGTAGAGTGGGCGGGGCTAAGAGAGCAGGTGAGGCTATTGAACACTGCACGCACACCTGTGCACACCTCTGTAGAGTGGGCGGGGCTAAGAGAGCAGGTGAGGCTACTGAACACTGCACGCACACCTGTGCACACCTGTGTAGAGTGGGCGGGGCTAAGACAGCAGGTGAGGCTATTGGACACTGCACATCAATGCTGTTCACATGACAGGTGAAATACTGCTAATCGTTTAACGCAGGAGGTTTAATGCATACAGAAATGCAAATTTAATGCAAATGATGCAACCCCAGCAATTACTACAGCTTTTATTATTATGTCTTATATAAATTTAATGCATGAAATGGCTGTCATAATGATAATAACACATTCTGATAATAATTTAACCAGTCAGTAAGAATTATTATGATTATTGATTATTAAATAAATATATAACTGTCACTAAACATTACATTTTATATACTGTCATTTTATATACTGTCATTTTATATACTGTCATTTTGCCTAAATGTAAACGGATATTTTCCTGGAGCTAAAACCGTTCGCCATTTTGATGCATTCTGATGTCCGGAAAAAGAAACAGCTCGTGCACGAGTAAACAAACAGTAAACAATAAAAGCTATTTTAATGTAAACAGAAATTTGCGCTGTGTCTGAATCTCACCTTCGTCCGCTTTCCGCTGCATTCATTTTCTGTAGGGCGCCAGTGCTGCGCATGCGCCTGTGGAACCGGGCACCGCCCGGCGCATGCGCAGATCCGTGTCTCGCCTTCAACCGGAAGCTTTGCAAGGCTCTAGAAGCAAAAATGTTACCTTGTCTTTTTTATTAATTTGTATATATTTCCACACACACATATATATATATATATATATATATATACACACACACACACACACACACACACACACACACTTTATTATATGTCTTGTAACATTTAGAGCCGCGCTAATTTTTCCCGAGTTAGCAAGCCTAGCCAATCATAGCGCAATTCGCAACACACGCCAAAGGGTAACCAGCCAATTGTAGTCAAGGAGGCGGGATTTGTCAGACTAAGTGCGGGGGGGGTGGGTGGTCGCTATGGTAACGCCTCAGCTGCACAGCGCCTGACTTCCATTAGCTTTAAGTTGATTATAAACCAAACTGTTTTTTTTCCTGTCACGGACATCTTGTTTTGGTGTTCCTAATTCTGTTTATATCTCGTAAAGGTCCTGCTTTATCCTCCCAAATCTTAACATCTGCAGTTTATTCTGAAAAAGTGACAAAATTTCACTTCCTAATGTAAACTGGCCTAACACTTCCCCATCAGGATCTAATGGTTTTAATGGTTTATTAAAAGTCCAGTCATTATTCATTCAGTTACACATTAGGACATTTTCAGCTAGCGATTCGTTAAATTATATCAGTGGAATATTCCAAGCAAAGTTTCAGCACCCTTTTCTGAAAAGGAACCTCTCTGCTGTAGGCTGCTCTACACCTGTAGGGTGTTTATTGTGCACTGAGAATATTACAGATTTTTCATCTTATTTAGCCAAATGTAGAATTTAGAAAAAGCCAGAAAAAAAAGACACTGTAATTTTGTCATAAAACGTTTTAATCGTTTTAAGTGGTAAACAAATGCAGAAAAAGAGTGATTGGGTACGGATTTGTCAAAGAAATTAAGACAAAAAAACAAAGTAAGTCGTGTTTTCACTTCATCTCAACATAATGAACTTTATATTTATTTATTTGCTTCACTTTCTAAGAACCTAGGTCACATTGCTGCAGATCATGAGAAAAACAGCACGCCTCGACTGAGGAAAACCTCATGAAAAAAACCCCTCATGATTCACCCAAACGCAGATGTGACCTAAATCATGTGTTATTTTATAACTTTTTGATCAAAAACAACGTCTGACATGAGTGTGTTGATATGTATCCCAGAGTCAGCGCCAATAATACAATACAAAACAATAATAATAAACAAAACAGTGGTGTTGGGGGACTGAGGTCTGATGAAGATGAAGTCAATTCAGTTAAATTTTATTTGTACTGTATAGCACTTTTAAGGATGGACATTGTCACAAAGCGGCTTTACAGAAATATATAAATGATAAACGCCTATAACCATTTAAAAAATAATGGGTTTATTGTTGTTCTAAGTTTGGGATATTTTTTTTATAACCACTCTCTGATTGATACTTTTCCAGAACGTGTTTTGATACTGTTTGGTCAGGTAAGTTCTCTACAGGTGTACAGGTGTGTGTTGAGCTCACATGAGACTTGCACACAAATTCACTCCATTCAACTAACTATGCCACTGCTGGTGACAACTTTTGTGCAAGAAATAATTTAGAGTTGTTGTTTTTGTGTTGTTTGTTTTTTGTTTTTTTGTTGTTTTTTTTTAAAAAAAAACAAACAAACAGCGACATGGGTGAAAACTTATGCAATCACAACTTTACCATTTTTATTTATAGACAATTTTTCCAAATTATATTGCTTAATATGGGCTATTTTGTGTAGATCCATGACATAAAATACCAATTATGTCCATTTCAGTTCAAGGTTGTAACACTAAAAAATGTGGAAAAGTTCAAGGGCGGTGGATAATATACAAAAAAAAACCTCAGTCCAGATGTGAACCCTAAACCTCCAATTTAATAAAATATTTCATATCACAGATTGTTTGAATAATAGTCACTAAAACAGGAAGTTCTAGTCCTCATCATCTTGCTTGTCCTCCAGCAGGCCCTGGAAGTTCACGTAGAAGGCATTGCAGTAGCTCGGCTCAGTGTTGGGACTCGACTGCACCTGCTCAGGCTTCTGGGAACTGAAAGGGTTCGGCCCAGTGCCTTTAATGTCCATCTCCAACTCCACCAAGATCTGCACAGAGTACTTCAACTCTCCATCGCTGAGAGAGAGAGAGAGAGAGAGAGAGAGAGAGAATTAAGGAATTTCTAAGTCATTACTTCATGACACGTTTACAATACGTATAGTGAATTTTAGTCATTACTTTTCTCCTTACTTGGTCATAGTGAACAAGGTGGGGATGTTGTAGTCTCTGAGCAGCAGCAGCGTTGGCAACCATCCATCTGTCATTCCCTGCCTGGAATTAAACCCTACACCCAGAACATACCGAATACATCAGACACAGGACAATGCAAAACACTAAACTGCACAAAAGTAGACCAAGCATTTAGCAGATCTTCAGAAGGTCTTGTCTAGGCTTTTAATTGTGTGTTATGAGTTATGAGGGGTTAGCTTTGGGTCCTTTATAATTTCCTGATCCATAGTTTCCCAGATGAAGCTGCTGTGGCCATAAAGTCCCAGAATGCTTCATGTCTGTCTGGATCTAGGTCTTTCTGCCCTGGCTTAAACATTGCTATCCAAAGAGCCTCACAACTGGGACATGATATGTCTGAGCAGACAAGGCTCACAGACACAACCATGACAACTTGGCGGTGCTGGGATTTCGCCCCAAAAACATCCAAACACGAACATAAAGCCTTAAAACCTGGGCCACCACTTCCCTACAACTGTAGTCCTGTTATGGCTCTTGTGCTTTCACCCCACAGTACAGTACCTTGAGTCCCACTAGCTGTGGTCACAGTGTATGTAGTTTTCACTGTGAGACCACAGCAGTACCTGGCCCTGCCCAGACTGGAGACCATGTGTCCACCAAGAATCATCCCAGTCTGCAGCTCGAGAATCCAGCAAATGCTACTTGATTGTATTCCCAAGAGTCTCTGGCCCTAGCCTCTGACATTGATCCTGCCGAGGGCTCAGTTTCTGACTCCTTTGGTGATCAGACTCCTCCAGCCTCAACAAGCTCAATCTGTCTGACTCACAAAGTCACTTAGGACTGATTTATACTTACACGAGCACGTATGTGAAAACACTTTTTTTTCTAGTAATGCCATGTATGGCTTCTGTGTATCTTGTTTTGATGGCCAATATTTCAGAACAAACCAACGGCTGTGTGATACGAACGTAGTTATTGCACTTGTGTGTACATTGTTGACTTTAAAGTAGTCAATCCCCTAGGAATATCACAGAAAAAAGCACAAGAATACAGCAATTTACTGGGTTACTTCAAATCAGCCCTCACAGTTTAGATTCAGTTAGACTTACTAGGGAAGTTTTAGGGAATTTGGCTATGAAGTGGTTTTTGAGCCATTTGTGAAGGATATACAGATATTTGAGACACTTGTGAACATGGCCACTGTCATTAATAGTGGTAATGGAAATCCCCATTGCCTTCATGGTGCTTTTTGGACTTTGAAATGTCCAAATAGACTCAAATACACATTTGAGACAGTGCAAAACATCTCTGTCAGTAACTGAAAAGAATTTAGTTTGTAGTAATGCCACACTTGGCTATTATGCATCAGAATACACCCAGTAGTGTGTGATAAGAGTGTAGCTAGTGCACTTGCTCTGTACGCTGATGACTTTTAAAGTAGTAAATACCCTGGGAACATCACATAAAACAGCACAAGAAGGTGAAAGACGATTTTAAATTGTTCCTAGTTTTGGTCACATTACTTATTCTTAGTTTGTTACCTGCTTTGGACATTAGCCTGTTTGTTTTGTGTATAATGAATATAATATGGCCCCTGGTTATGATGTCTAGTTGTGGGTCTGACCACAATGATCAGAAATGCTACCAGTTAGTCCAATAATTACACAGTAAGTATCTTTTTGTGTGTACCTGGATGAAACCCCACCACAAGGTCTGGTCTGGCTGCCTCTCCTTTCTCCACAAGCTCCTCCCAGAACTCATGGTACAGACCCTTGTAGGCGCTGATGTAGACCCTTCCTCGTGGACCAAACGCCCTTAATGGAGGCCTCACGATGGGCCCCTGCACCACATCTATCCCCACCATGACCACCTCCAGGCCCTGATGTCCAGGGAACATACGACTCAGCTCATCCAGATCTGTCGTCCTCGCTCCCAGGGTCTCAGTGTTGCCTGCCCCAACGATGTGGATGGTCAGAGGTCGGGAATACGGATTCAGACCGAACACCTTCATCGCCATTCCGATAGTCAGTGGACGTGAGAGAAACTCGCTACACACGCGCCACACAGATTCACGTAGCTCGGCGTCATCTGGGCATGGCCGGCAGGCGTTGGTCCAGAGGTCTGTCATGTTCTTCCCAGACAGGATCGGCTCCATCCGGGCTGTGAGGTCGCCCTGCATGGAGAGCCAATCATCCCAGCACCGAATCTCTTTAGCAGGTTTAGACCACGCCTCTGTAGGGAAAGGCAGGTCCCCTATTGGGTGAGATGTGAGATATTAACAAAATCTACAGTGATGCCACAAGTGCACTCCACAATTCAAATTTTCCACTCAAACAATTGTGATGATTGATGAGATCTAAGCACCAGGTTATTTCAACCCAAAGCCTGGTTGACTCTGCCAGGAGGTTAAGGTTTATGAATATAAAAAGTCTGCTGTTACTGAGCACCTTGTATTCAGTGCCTTGCATTGTCCTGTCTGTCTGTCTGTCCTCCCTCTCACTAGGTGGAGCCATCACCAGGCTGAGTGCTGAGTGCTGAGTGCTACGGGCGTGGCACTTCATGGAATAGGGCTATTAAAGACCAGAGGAAAAGCTGCTAGTGGGACTTCATTTCCTCTGTTAATGTGTGTACTGGTGCTTTTATTGATCTGTTAGAATACTGTGTGTTAGAGAAAATGTGTAGTTGTTGAATGTGGATTGAGTCTGTGTATGTCTCTTGTTTATCTATTGTCTGTTGTCACCACTGCTGGAAGGAAAGTGCCATTTCATTTTTCACCACTTTTCCTCTGGTTTTGTGTTAGACAGGGAGTTAGAGAATCAGGTTTATTTGTGGCGTTAGTGTTGGGTTTTATTTATATTTTTTGGCCTTGCTTTCCCCTGGAGAAATGGCTTCCTGGCAAGTGTTACACCTAGCATGTAGCATGTACACACCCTTATTAAAATTGGGAGGTTTTTGTAGTGTGAAAACATTTTCCACCTTTAATGTATTATAGCATCCAACAAGTGAAAAAGAACTAAAAATGTTTCAGAAAAAATAAAATAAGAAGAACAAAAAATGCTTAATCATTTAATCAGTCTTAATCAGTTAATGTATAATCCTTTCATATAACCAAAGGTATAAAGTGTGAAAGTGTCAAACTAATCAAAAGAAGCAACAATAGTTTGTAGTTACAATAAACCATTTAATTCACTAATACTTATGATGAAAAGTTCATTAAACGATGATCAGTATATAAGCATATGTTCATGCTGGTTTTGTGTTGAAGTATAATCTTCTGTATTCTCTTTTTTAAAATAAAGAAATAATAAAGCTGGCTGTGCTCACGCCACCACTACAAAGTTTTAGTGGAAAATTCCAGAGTTAGAAACAATAGTGGCGAACGACCAAAGACTGACCAAAAGAAGAACCTCGTCTGACAAGATAAATAGTTCAGAATTGTATAAAAAGCCTGTGCTGGAAATGTATCACTGGATGCTCTGCAGACCATCACGGCTTTCTTCTCGAATTAATAAAGTCCACTTTTTTGACATCAAGACCCCGTCTCTACGAACCATTTTTATTTTAAACCTTTTGCTGAAAGAATTCCACGGTGCTATCAGACTCTGAGGGCATCTCCTGTACACAGCCCTCTTCAGGTCATTCCACAGGTTGTTGATCGGATTTAGATCTGGACCGTTCCAAAACGGGCATCTTCTTCTTCTGAAACCGTTCCTTTGTTGACTTGGATTTGTGCTTTGGGTCGTTATCGTGTTGGAAGGTGGAATTTTTCCTTCATCTTCAGCTGTCTAACAGAGGCCTACAGGTTTTGTGCCAAAATAGACTGGTGTTTGGAGATATCCATGATTCTCTCTATGCTGACCAGAGCCCCAGTCTCAGCTGGAAAGAAGCAGCTCCATGGCATAATGCTTCCACCACCATGCTTCATCATGGGTATGGTGTTCTTTAGGTCATGTTTTGTGCTAAATATATCAGACCATAACACATTTTGCCACATGGTTTGGGGTGATTTAGTTGGGGTTGGATGTTTTTTTTGGGAGAAAGGGCTTCCAGCTAGCCTCCCTACCCCATAGCTCAGACATGTGAAGAACATGAGAACATGCAGGGAGTAACCAGGAATTGTCAGATCTTCCTGCAGCTCCTTTAATGTTGCTTTAGGTTTTCATCTTGTCATTACATCAGTTTTGGAGGGACGTCCTGTTCTTGGTTATGCATAGCTTTTTTAATTATACCCCTGTCCTGATCAATACCTTATGACTGTGAGATACCGTGCATGCTTTGTAAGCTCTTTGAGGACCATGACTTCAGCAGTCGGATGAAACCAAGATGATGTGAAGAAAATCCTACAGAAACAGCTGGTTTTCATTTGGGGTTAATCAGAATAATTTCATTGATGACAGCTGTATGATGATTACTTTTGAACATGAGAGTCACATGACCTGTATACCGTAACACCCTGTATATAAGTGCAGGACAGTTTGTACCTTCTACCTAGTTTTTACCCCAATCCCCCAAATTAATTCCTTCTCAGGGTTTCTACATCTGCCCTTCTGAGTGTATGGAATTGCTCTTCATCCTCACCTTGATAAACGAGCCACTCTACCAGTCTGTCTACTGCGGCCATACGCAACTTTGCACAATACTTCTTATGCACAGACCAGTCCTCTTTCTGACAGTCTTTACTGCAGTAATACACATTCAAACACCTGCAAAAAGAGAAACCATGAGAGACAAAATCCAAAAACACCAACCGGTCCTGGAAATAGTTGCCTTATTCAGCTGGTTCTCCGGCTCGCTAACCTGAAACGGCTATAAATTCAGAGTCGACTCACTGTTTTAGTGTTAAAGGCAGAAAACGTAGAATTAACTGCATGGATTAATGAGATTATAAAACCCAATATATATATATATATATATTAAAATGCTATAAAGACCAATAAGTAAATATACACAGGTAGTTTCACCTTGTGTTCACAATAGCAGGTGACAAGTTGCTCGTCTTGCTTGTAGTTTGTATAATAAATGTAATTTACTTTAATAAAGCAAAAATCTATAATATTTAGAGGTTTGTTTCACCTTGCACAGCGTTTCAGCGTGTTGGTCGCCTGTGAGGGTTGTTTCCCACATCTGGCACAGAATTTAAACGATTCCTCCATTTTCTCAAACATTTCCTTCTGAGTGCTGAAAGTAAGAGGTTTACTGTCTTTACTCTCTGAAGAACTAGAGAGAGAGAGAGAGAGTGTGAGTGTGAGAGAGAGAGAGAGAGAGAGAGAGAGTGTGAGAGTGAGTGAGAGAGAGAGAGAGAGAGAGAGAGAGAGAGAGAGAGTGAGAGTGAGTGAGTGAGAGAGAGAGAGAGAGAGAGGGAGAGAGAGAGAGAGTGTGAGAGAGAGTGAGAGAGAGAGAGAGAGAGAGAGAGAGAGAGAGAGAGAGAGAGAGAGAGTGTGAGAGTGAGTGAGAGAGAGAGAGAGAGAGAGAGTGAGAGTGAGTGAGAGAGAGAGAGAGAGAGAGAGAGTGAGAGTGAGGGAGAGAGAGAGAGAGAGAGAGAGAGAGAGAGAGAGAGAGAGAGAGAGAGAGAGAGAGGATTAAAATGAAAGAAACAATACTAAACACATCCTACTTCCCCCTCTGTCAGACTAGGACAAATAAATAAAGTTTATCGTTGCCATCATTTTTTCCAAACCACAAGATGTCTCTGTTCTCGATACTCCGAGGTTTTACAGCCACACATCTTCACACAATCATGGAAAAGCCTTAAAGCTTCATGGAGCTTCATCCTCCCAGCCCTAGTGTGTGATCGGCAGAATTGGGCAGTGACGTGTCCTCTTTTACATTAGGCAACTAACTTTCTGAATAAACAGGAGTAGATATAAAGCTGGACAGCTAAACTATATACTATTTTTAAACTATATACATTCTGACTCTTACTCAAGTAATTATCAGGGTAAATATTTGTACTTTAACCTTATTTATTTATTTATTTATTTATTTTAAACCTAACAATATGTTTAAATGGGTGAGATTTTCGGTTCCTCTGTCCACCTGTGGTATCTGGATAAAGTGTATTTCTTTTGATTAAACCTTTTTTTTTATTGGTTTACCACAGATAACCTACAGTAAGCCACCCGGTGTATAACTGTACACTTCATTCACAATGCAAATGAGCAAAAATCACACAAACTGTCTCAGCAATTATTCTCAGTGAATTATTCAGTGCATTTTTTAATGCGATAATATTAAGTCCTTATGGGACAATGCGGTCTCTGACCATGTGGATGTTGTAGCTCAACGGAGACAACGTTGTGATGGAATAACAAACATCATCCTCATTGTGTACAGCAACTGAGTGTAATAGCGTTCCTCATCCTCATCCTCATCCTCATTCTCAGCCCCTTCATATGCTGAAGCTCTGGGGCTAAAAATACAACTGTAGCCTCATGGTGGCCCTGCCACCTGTTACATCATGTCTCTGTCTCTCTCTGTGTGTGTGTGTGTGTGTGTGTGTGTGTGTGTGTGTGTGTGTGTGTGTGTGTGTGTGTGTGTGTGTGTGGGGCAGCTGACGTTCAGCCATTTCACCCCAAACACTCACATTACAATGTACGGATCCTTCCAGAAACTACACCACATGAATAAAGTAATAATCTCTCTATGAGGACTAAACCGACCTACAGACCTCCTGGACTCTACACCCCGCCTCCAGACTTCACATCACTTCCTGTGTGTCACATTATAACACTGTCTATCCATGAGAGTTCATAATATTTTTATAACACAGCTCCTGAGCTGAACGTCTGTGCCATTCAGTAGGTAACGTAGGGACCGCTGACTTCTCTAGACCTTTATTCTGGACTAATGTGAGGGACAAGACAAGAGTTTCAGAAGAATGGAGATGTGATAATGTGATAAAAGGTTAAGCTTTTATCATGATGTACTGCATAACAATGATTTTATACAGTAAATAGTTTTTATTACCTCATTCCATCCCCTGACTCTGCAGTAAGAGCCTCATGTCATGTGCTGAAAGTGTTCATTTAGTATTGTCTGGCTTTAAATAAAACATGAATGAAGTGGTGTATAACTCAGGATAAACAAGTGTGTGTGTGTGTGTGTGTGTGTGTGTGTGTGTGTGTGTGTGTCGCCTCGTCTTCTTTCTGTCGCGCTGAAACTAAACTAAAAGTAAGCTTTATGTAATAAATGAAGTTCCTGTAAACTCCTACCTGCTGCAGTCCGTCATCCTGAGCGACTTCCTCTTCCTTCGATCCGATCCGATCCGATCCGATATCTAATCTGTTATTTTATTCTAAACGCAAACAGACACTCGGTGAGGTTTATATCCTTCTGAGCGACCTTCTCCTGCCTTCTCCAACCTTCTTCTGTCTCCTGTCCCGGGGGTCGCTGGTGATCAGCGTGAAGACCAGCAGCACGAGCTCTTTACAACACCAAATGACCAGAGATTTATTTATTAGGCTACCAAATGCGAGAAGGCGCGTGAGAATGACTGTCATTAACGCTAACACAGAAACTTTAAAACCAGCAAAACACGTCCTTCAAATCTAATACACATGGAGTTGTCATGTGCATGTAAGGAATAAACCACTGGGTGATTATTCTCTCTGTTTTATTCCTCTTATACCACAGCAATTAAAAAAAATAAATAAATAAAATAACACAACATACATTTTTTTTTAGCCATTTATAGTTACGTTTAATGTCGCTGAAACAGCCCTGCTGAAAAAAAAATATATAAATAAATAGAGACGGTCACAGAAATTCTAATGGTTTCCACTACAAGTAATCAGCTAACCATTAAAACCATTACCATTACTGGTCCTTAATGGGATCCACTAGACATAACATGCCACCAATAAAAGGCAGCAAATTACCAGTAGAGACCTACAGGGACCGTTACAGTTTCCATTAAAACCAATACAAACTCTAAGGGTTTCTATTTTTTTCAGCAGGGAAGTTAGCTCCTGTTGTCACTTACGTTATAGCAGCTATAAACAGTCAGTCCCTCACCAGTGTCTCTTTATTCTCTCTCTCTTCAAGTTAATAAGACAAAAACAGCCTCTCTTTTGCTACCAAGAAACCACAAAGAAGTGTAAACTCCTCTGTCCTGAAGATGTCAGAAATCTTAATCAGTTTAGTTACAGCTTTACCTCTGACTGTTACAAAGCACTGACACTGGAGACTCCTTCCATACATATTAAACAAGCTCTTTGCTTAAAGAAAACTTCACCATATCAACGATTACACACGTCTTTTCATCCGTTTATTTGCAGCTGCGCTACTGTCAGAGCTGCTGTTATAGAAAATTAATCAACACTACATGTGATGGAGGGATGAAAGAGAAAAAAAAAGGGTTTAAAAAAGTTCTGAGAGAAGAACAAGACTGATCTAACACATCAACGACATGTGCAGCTACTCAGTGTGTCCACTAGAGGGCAGCACAGAATAAAACTTATACTCATCACCTGCAGATCGAGACACGGGAGACATGAATAAATTCCTAAATAATATCAAACTACCAAAACTAACTGAAGAACAAACAATTTCCATGGATAAACCGATAGAACCAGAGGAGATCGATAACGCCCTTAACAACATGCCTAATAATAATAAAGCACCAGGTCCTGACGGTTTTCCGGCTGAATTCTATAAACAGTTCTGGACTATCCTGGCTCCACTATTCAACTGATTAGTATCTGAAATTAAACAGAATATGACATTACTGACAGAAATGAATACCGCCACTATATCACTTCACCTAAAACCTAACAAAGACCCCACTTTACCCTCTAGTTACCGCCCTCTATCACTGATCAACACAGACACAAAAATAATAAGCAAGACCCTAGCTAATAGAATTGAAACAATTATCCCTTCAATAATCAACGCAGATCAAACTGGATTTATTAAAAACAGACAGTCGACCACTAACATGCGCAGACTCCTTAACCTGATACATTACACATCACATACAAATCTAGAATCAGCAATAGTGATGCCTGACGCAGAGAAAGCCTTTGACAAAGTGAACTGGAAATTTCTACTCACCACACTTCATAAATTAGGTTTCGGTGAATCATTTATTCATTGGATAAAAATACTCTACACATCACCAAAGGCCACAGTTATCACTAACGGACTAATATCACAAAGTTTCACACTGCAGAGAGGGACTAGACAAGGATGCCCACTCTCTCCATCCCTATTCGCCATCTTTATAGGACCATCAGCCGCAGCAATAAGACAAAATGTAAATATTAATGGGATCCAGACAGCAAACACAGAACACAAAATCAGCTTATATGCTGACGATATTGTACTCTTCTTACAAAAGCCTATAAAATCAATAGAAGAAACTTTCCAATTATTCAATTAACTGGAACAAATCATCTGTGCTCCCTCTCAACATGAAACTACAGTACAGTCACTACCTATCCCCATAAGCACCGACTACATCACCTATCTTGGTGTCAAAATCTCCACCAAGCTGTCAGACCTGCATAAACTCAATTTTATCCCTTTACTGAATACCATAAATAATGATATCCAACGCTGGATAGACCTCCCCCTCTCTCTCATTGGCAGAATAGCGTCCATAAAAATGACGATACTACCCAAAATTAATTACCTATTTTCACTGATCCCAGTTCAACCTTCCCCTTCTTGGTTCAAATCACTCAACTCCTGTATTTCTAAATTTTACTGGAAAAACAAACCTCCAAGAATCAAACTAACCACTTTACAAAGACCCAAATATAAGGGAGGACTTGATGCCCAATGTATAATCAAATGGATAAAGCCCAGTCAGATAAATGAGATTTGGCCAGATACGGAACAGGCACTATGCAATAAAATCAGTATCTCAGACTTACCCTTCATCAGTACAGCTATTAAACTCCACCCCTGCTTCAAAAGTCCAATAATTGCATCAAATTTAACAGCTTGGTGGAAATTTTATAAAATTATTAATTCACCACTCCAACTAACTGAACACTCTCCCATATGGCATAACCCCGACTTCACAAACACAGCGAAGATAAACATCTCCACATGGGTAGAAAAAGGCATTACGCATCTCAAACACATGTCAAAACAACACCTGTTCATCATTTCCATATCTAACCGAAACGCACGGACTAGAAAATAAACATTTCCTCGAATATCTACAAATTAAATCCATTAAATGCTCTAAAATGGACCTAAAAAACAGCACACGAGACCTCCCCCCATTAATATCAGCACTACTAAATATATCACCACCAACTCAAGTCTTATCCAAAATATATAAAATAATATCTAAATCCAAATCTTCCAATTGCCATACCTTGTAAAAAATGGGAAGACGAATCACACCTAGAGAAGACTTTTGGCAACAGATATTACAGAACATGTCCCTCATAGCTAACAACACCAGTCTGCATCTGATACATTACAAAATAATCCATAGAACTCATTACACCGGTCATAGGATGTCTAGAATGGGCTTCGGGGAATTAGACATCTGCACACGGTGCACACAAAATAAACCAGACAACTACATACATGCCATATGGGACTGCACACCAATTAAACACTTCTGGAAACAAATCACTGAGCAAATATCTTATTTTTTACATACCACCATATCACTTTCCCCCTCACTCTGCCTACTTGGAGATACATCTGGGACCAAGATTTCAAAGGAAAACACAATAATCCTCCTTACAGCGCTAACCATCACCAAGAAAACCATTCCAACAAATTAGAAATCAAAGAACAACATTAATATCACACACTGGAAAAACCAAATAATCGATTATATAACAATGGGAAAATTCTCTGCCTCAATCAAAAATAAAACCATCAAATGTAACTCTACTTGGACACCATTGATCACCTACATACACCAGGATACCACCTCTCAATAACAAACAATACAGCTTCTACAGACTAACCTCATAACCAAAGCCATACCACACATCTCAAACAAATACACGTAACTAAACTACACACGTGTGTGTATAACATTCACAGTATTAAAAAAAAAAAACCCCCAAAAAAAGAAAAAGATTAATACTGGAGCTTAATGAGAGGATTAATCAACCTGAAGAACCCCAACGCCTGAAAGCACAGGTTTCAGAGTAAAAACACTGATTCGGCAAAAAGAAAAACAAACATCAGTCCATTGTTTTTTTAAAAACAATCTTTCCTCCAGAAGAAATTCTATAATCAACTGAGAACATCTACATGCTGAAAATAATTTCAGTGGAACATTCAGGTTACATCCAGTGACTCAGAGTGTTCTCAGAGTTCCTCAGAGTGTGTCTGAAGATTAAAGGTTCAGTATAGTGTAAGTCATGCGAGGAGATTAAAGATTCCTTCCTGATATCATATTTGTGGAAATCAAAGTTTTTCAGAACTTCTTTCGGAAGATTTATGATTCTCCAGGAGATTACAGATTGCTCAGAGCTTGGTTGCTGATATTCTTCTCAGTGTGTTTCTGGAGAATGAATGTTCCGAGAAACTTGTTTGTAAAGACGAAAGGTTCATTGCTCCTTGTTCGGATTGAAACAAGGTTCTCCGGATCTTGTTTTTGAACACTGAAACAGCCTCAGATTTTGTTTGTAAGGAGTTAAGGTTCCTCAGAGTTTTTTGTGGAGACTAAAGGTTCCTGATAGCACGTTTGCAAAACTTCTTTTTGATGATTTACAGTTCTTCAGGAGATTTTCACAGGAGTTTCCATAGAAGGTAAAAGTTCTACAGATTCTACTTATTTATAGAGATTAGATGTTCCTTGGAACTTGTTTGTGAAAATGAAAGGTTCTGTGAGAACGTGAGAATGCCGATGGAGATTGAAGGTTTTTTTGAGCATGCTTGTGGAGATTAAAGGCTCTCTCAACCTTTTTAGTGGAGAAAGAATGTTCTCCAGATCTTGTTTATGAATATTTAAGCAGACTCAGAGTTTGTGGAGATTAAAGATTCCTCTTGAGTTTTATGTGGGGGTTGAAGGTTCCTCTGAGTTTGTTTGTGGAGGTTGAAGGTTCCACTGAGTTTCTTTGAGGAGATTAAAGGTTCCTCAGAGGTTTTTTTGTGGACAATAAAGGTTCCTCAGAGATTATGTGGAGTTCCTGAGAATGTTTTGTTTGGATATCAAAGATTCATCTGTGCTCCAGTCATGAGATACAAGGTTAAAGGTGTCTGTGAAAGTTCTACTCCTCTGTATCTTTCTTGTCCTCCAGCAGGCCCTGGAAGTTCACGTAGAAGGCATTGCAGTAGCTTGGCTCTTTGTTGGGACTCGACTGCACCTGCTCAGGCTTCTGGGAACTGAAAGGGTTCGGCCCAGTGCCTTTAATGTCCATCTCCAACTCCACCAAGATCTGCACAGAGTACTTCAACTCTCCAGCACTGAGAGAGAGAGAGAGAGAGAGAGAGAGAGAGAGCGAGAGAGAGAGAGAGAATTAAGCATTAGGAGGAAGTTAAAATATATTGAAGCTCTTGTACTATACTTTTTGTTTAATTCTTTGTGTGTGTGTGTGTGTGTGTGTGTGTGTGTGTGTGTGTGTGTGTGTGTGTGTGTGTGTGTGTGTGTGTGTGTGTGTGTGTGCGTGTGTGTGTGTGCGTGTGTGTGGGTGTGTGTGTGTGTGTGTGTGTGTCTGTCTCACTTGTACATGGTGAACATTGATGGAATGCTGTAATCTCTGAGCAGCAGCAGTGTGGGCAGCCAGCCTTCTCCCAAACCCTGAGACGCATGAAACCCTGCAGAACACACAGTCCAGGTCATTACTGTGAGTTCTGGATTGTGATTGGTCAGAAGGTGTTGATGAATTCTTTATAACAGCAGCTCTGACAGTAGCGCAGGTTTATATTAATGCACTTGTTCTAATATGTTATTGTTTCTATAGTAACAGCTGGTTCACAGGGACATGTACCGCGGACACTCTAGTGATAATAAACAGATTTTTAAAAAATCATTGTTGATATGATTAAGTTTTATTTAAGGAGATGTTTATGTTACATTTATGGAAGGAGTCTCCAGTGTCAGTGTTTTATTCCTTCCTTAACTGTTAATGATTATTATTCAGTATGAACAGTGATTAGATGCTTTATCACGGCTACAGACACTAATTTGTCCATAACGATCGTATTTACATTCCTTTGGGGAACTCAGTTTCAGATTTTAATCACGTTAAAGACAATACTGCCAGAATTTCACAAAAACGTTAACATCCCAACTAGAGAAAAGAATATTTTGGACCAAGTCTACACAAAGCCATCTCAGCTCCACATCTGGGCTCATCAGATCATGTTTCCCTGATGCTGACTCCGGCCTATAAGCCTCTGATTTGCAGTCAGGGTTTGGAGTGAGGAAGCCACCTCACGACTGCAAGACTGTTTTGAGCTCACAGACTGGGATGTATTTGCAGAAGGAGCTGATTTGGATGAACACAGTACATCAGTCCTGGCCTACATAGAGACTACACTCTGCACAGAAGCCATGGCTGGATGGTAAGGTGCGGTCTCTGCTTAAAGAGCGTGATGCGGATTATAAATCAGGCGACACACAGGCCTACAGTAAAGCCAGGAGGGAACTGAAGAAACACAAACACAAACAGCACATTGAAGGTCATTTTGAGAACAGCAATACCTGTAACATGTGGAAGGGAATTAAAGCCATCACTGACTACAAGGGTAGTCCCTCACAAATCAGTAATGACCCCTCTCTCCCTGATTCCCTGAATCATTTTTTTCCTTGCTTTGATGACCAAAGCAACAGAATTGGAGCCCACCCTTTACCAACTAAGGACAAGCAAGCACTCTCCTTACAGCATCATCAAGTGAGAGCCACCTTGAGGAAGGTTGACATCCACAGAGCTGCAGGACCTGACAGGGTCTTGGGCCGCACACTCAGAACATGTGCTGACCAGTTAGCGGGGCTATTCACAAACATCTTCAACCTCTTACTATAGCTTGCCACGGTTCCCACCTGCCTCAAGTCCACCACTATCGTTCTGGTGCCCAAGAGATCTGTGGTAGATTGCCTAAACGACTGCTGCTCAGTTGCCTTAACCCCCATTATCATGAAGTGCTTTGAGAAACTTATTCTGTCACACATCAAAACCATCATCCCCAAGGATCTAGACAGTCATCAATTTGCTTACCGAGCGAACAGATCTACGGATGACGCAATCTCAATTGCACTTCACACAGCCGTAACACATTTAGAGCAGCCAAACAGTTATGTTAGGATGCTATTCATTGATTTCAGTTCTGCTTTTAATACCATCATTCCCAACAAACTCATATCAATCAATCAAACTCAATCACTCTGCTCATGAATCATGGACTTTCTCACTAACAGGCCGCAACACGTCAGAATAGGTAATCACACCTCCTCCACGCTTGTTCTGAACACCGGGGTACCACAGGGCTGTGTCCTTAGCCCAGCCCTAATCACCCTCTTCACACATGACTGCACCCCAATCCATTCTTCCAACTCCATAATAAAGTTTGCCGATGACACCACCATAGTGGGACTCGTATCTGATAATGAGGAACCAGCCTACAGGGAGGAGGTACAGCATCTAATTCAGTGGTGTATAGACAATAATTTGGTCTTGAATGGTTTTATACTATGTGTAATATATACATCTCAGAACACGTTTCAGTTATCAAGGCATCACACATTTATGTGCAATTTTGTATATATTTTACAGTGTGTGCACACTTTATTTATTCTTAATTCTTCTTTTTTAACTTCTTAATTTAAATTCCTTTTAAAGTTTTATGTTTAAATGCTCTTGCTGTCTGAGATTTGCCAAACTAAATATCATTGTATTGATGTATACAATGACAACAAAGCACCTTACCTTAAACATATAGAAACATTATGTACTTTTATCTTTTATCTTAAAACAGTAATATTTTTTCCAAACATTTTTGAATATATTTGAAATGTTCTAGATTTTTGAAAAGTTTCAGTAATAAACTTTTTGTGGTTGTGTTTAATGGTGTTTTTATATTTATTATCTGACTAATTTTCACCTGTCACAGCTGCTCCTGTCTCTCTGTGACATGGAGATTTTTCATAATGTTCACTATTAGTTGGCATTAACTTTAAAATATATAAGGGTATGTTTTAAACAGAGGTTCTTATCTAAATAAATGATATTTGTTAGAGGTAAGCCTGTTTTCCAGTTTAAGTTATGTGTAAAGTTTATTGTATACAGTGATTTTTGCTCATTCTCTTGAAGGTTCCCATTAATTCTGGAGTTCCTGTATGGGGATTAAAGACCCATGAAACGGTTTAAATCTGGTGATCTGATTCAGTATGCTAATGATTTATTTCCATGGGAGTTCATAACGTTAAACATTGTGGTTGGTTGGTGGATTAATTCGTAGACAACGTGTTTGTTTTTGAAATGAAACCGTACATATCTGAGCAGAGATCAGATGATGGGGAGGAGGGAATTCTGTGAACTGTGAAAAACAGAAAACAACAACAAACAGACGACATTTTCATTCGCTCACTGCTCAGACCGCTGCTGACCAGAACAGGACATTTTTAATCACTTTGCTAAAAAGGGGCGGGGCTTCCAGGGTGTAACAGGGTGTGACACTTACGCAACTGTCAATCATTTTTAGATTCACATGTTAATTGGCTCGTCTGCCGTTTTTACTGAGGGGGAAAGAAAGTGTTTTTGACTCGTAGTTGTGTATTCTGATGATAAAATGCAGGGCTCATGTGCAAAAAAAAAAAAAAAAAAAAAAAAGGTCTGCAGTTATTAATGATGTATGATGTTTAATTGGGTTAAAATTTAGTAAACAATCAATAATAACAAAATAACAAACTGTACATTTAAACCGAACTAGCTACTGATGCTCAAGATGGATAAATGTATAAATACAGGTGCATCTCAATAAATTAGAATGTCGTGGAAAAGTTATTTTATTTCAGTAATTCAACTCAAATTGTGAAACTCGTGTATTAAATAAATTCAATGCACACAGACTGAAGTAGTTTAAGTCTTTGGTTCTTTTAATTGTGATGATTTTGGTTTACATTTAACAAAAACCCACCAATTCACTATCTCAACAAATTAGAATATGATGACATGCCAATCAGCTAATCAACTCAAAACACCTGCAAAGGTTTCCTGAGCCTTCAAAATGGTCTCTCAGTTTGGTTCACTAGGTAAGCCACAAACATTCATTGCCAAAGAAGCTGCTGTTCACAGAGTGCTGTATCCAAGCATGTTAACAGAAAGTTGAGTGGAAGGAAAAAGTGTGGAAGAAAAAGATGCACAACCAACCGAGAGAAC
>CM042564.1:552500-630000 GCA_023630585.1 Cranoglanis bouderius | reverse complement strand
GTAAGTTTTATTGAGCATCTTGCAGAACCAGACACAGTTCTTCTGGACACTTTGACTTTCGCACTCGCTTCTTATTTCTGCAGTGAAACCCAGCAGCCTTCATTGTGTTTACTGTCTGAAAAGTGTCTCTTACGTAATACGCTGCTTTCTTTAATGACATACAAACATTTTTCTGTAACATTTCATTTTGTGCTAGAAAACTAATGTTTGGGAATCTAAAATGTTTTATGTACCGACTCGATCATGTAGACGTCATAAAATAAAAATGTGTAACAAAGTTTGTACTAAAAAAATAGGGTGCTAAAACTTTTGCACAGTACTGTATATAGAGCTAACAATAAAGTCCCTGTTTTAAATGAAGAAATGTTTCTGTAATGTTTACAGATAATTCAGCTACTGTCTAGAAATAAATGCTTATACTTAGAAAGAATATCTGCCAGAAGAACAAGGTTTAATTTGAGTAGAATATCTAAAAATGGGTTTAATAATCTTATATTTGGTTTAAATTTGATTTCCTGGAACTAGATGACACTACATTTAGAATTTTACCACATTTAAGATATTTTCACTTCATGATGTAAGACATGGCCATGTGCTAGCAGGTCGATTTATAATTCACCTTATCTCAGTCTTAATGTTGGATGTTATGGAGTTAACAGTAATACACACTTATACAGAATAAATCACTTATTATTTGTTTGTTTGACAGATTTTTTTTCAGTTAAAAAAAAAAAAAACAACATAAAAAAATCATGAGTTACTCACCGTATACTTCACTCCAAATTCTCTCTCTCTCTCACTCTCTCTCTCTCTCTCTCTCTCTCTCTCTCCTTTTTTAGCTTGTTGTTTCTCCAGGTTTGGTATCGTAGAGGAAGATACTGTTACTCGTCTGACTTTTATACCCTTCAATAATGTCCCCTCCCAAACACTCTGCTGCCCTGAACTTAACACCTTACTGCCCTAAAACCTTCATCTCAAATGACCTACCATAAATCCCCCTGGTCTTAACAACTTACTGCCCTTACTGGTCCCACATGGATACCCTAAAGATCTGCACTTCTTAAAACTGCTCATGTTCAAGTCTGACCCTTTCTTCAGTATTTAATCTCACCTGGATTGTGTAGACTTTTACCTAAGAGCTGTTGCTGTAATCAGAAAGTCTGTCTGTTACTCCTATGTAGGTATGAGCAGAGCTGCTGTGCTACAAACTTTTCTAAGATCTTGGACATAAAGGGGAGATTTGATATTGGCCTGTAGCTGGACAATTGACAGGGGTCGAGGTCAGGCTTTTTAATCAGGGGTTTGATAACTGCTAGTGTAAATGATCAGCCAGTGCTAAGGGAAGAATTTTTAGAAGGGGTCTGATTACTTCTGGAATAATCTGTTTTAAAGAAACAAATGAAATAAGTTCGGTCTCTCTAAGGGGAGTAAAACATCCTAATCACTGATATCGTTATATTATTACTGGACTTATAATATATATATACATATATATATATATATATTTTCTATTCAATTATTTATTTATTTTTATTTTATATATATATATATATATATATATATATATATATATATATATATATATATATATATATATATATATATACACATACACTTTTATTTATTTATTTATTTATTTATTTATTTATTATTATCTGTGTGTTGTTGCTGTTTTGTATATTTGTGAACTGGAAGCTCCTGTCACCAAGACAAACTCCTTGTATGTGTAATGAAGCTGATTCTGGTTCTGAATCTGGTTCTGATTCTGATTCTGTGACGTCACCGAAGAGCTCCGGCTATAAAGAGGGGAAAAACAACGCGGATCTTTCAGAAATTCACTGAACTTTGGCGAGTTAAGGTGATTATTGAAGTTGCTCTGATCAGGAGAGAAAATGAATAAGTTCCTGAGTGCACTTGGCGCTGGTGTAGCGGATCTTCCACTGCGCCCCCTGCTGTACACGGCCGGAGCTGCAGCCACGGCAGCCGGCATTTACTGTTATGTTAAACGAGGCGATGGAGAGAAAACAACAGCGGACCCCGAGGACACAACTGAAGGTACAACTATTTCTCAGTCGTGCTGCTGTAACCATGCAGTGCTAAGTTTACTTCTGTCCTTTAAAAGAAATGAATTTAGTAGATTTGTTCAGTCCTTCATAAGCTAACAGGCTTTAGCCCTATTTTGGCCGGCGCTCGCGCTGCTTGAAAGATGCACTGATGGGTGAAAGCACTCTCTCTTTCTGTCCAGGTTCATGGAGGAGTTTAGCTTCATGAATGTGTAATAAAATCTGTCAGTGTGTTCTTAGCCTTAGCCCACATTAGACATGTCCATACTGAACATCAGTAAAGTGGATTTATTCCGGAGGCCAGTGAGAAAGTGGGAATACTTGTGCTGTAGAGCTTCACCTGGATCAGAAGTGGAAAATACTGCTGGTCTGGAATTCATAATATAAATAATACATGATGTCTGATGGCTTTTTTATTTTTATTTTTTTATTTAGACCCAGTGTGTGACCGGGCCACGGAACCGGCTCTGGTCCGACCCACAGAGGTTCCTCGGGACCAGGTCACGGTAAGTTTGTTCTGCTCCTAACTTTTTAAATATCTGGACTGAAGTGTTTGGTGCTTATGGAGGAGGAAATGAAGTTTGTACTCCAGCACTAGGCTAAGGACAGCAATCCAGACCTGATGTTCATTAATCGCAGTTTTTGTCAGGAAAACAATGCGTTAAAATTAGATCAGAAGTCTGATGAATATAAGGATTCTGTGTCAGACATTGTACTGTAGGCTCTGTGGCCCTTTAGATAGATCAGAGAGCTGCAACTAAACATGATGTTTGGACTGAATGCTAGTGCTCAGGAGTGCTACAAACACCTAAAGCCAACAATATTTGCACGGTGAATTTCAGGATGCTGTGACTGAGGCTGAGGAGAAGATTCAGAAGCTTGTGGTGTCCAACACTCAGCTGGAGGACAGAGTGAGGGAGCTGGAGGAACTGCTCTGTGAGGCACGCAGAGACTGTGACATGAAAAGCAAGGTACGTGAGATAAGCCTCTGATTAAAAAGTACTTTTCAAAATAATATGAGCACCATATGATGGGAATGATTGAGAATAGGAAATATCTGCACACCGGAGTCTGAACATCTTTTGCCCCATGTGTGTGTTTTAGGAGTGTGAGCGAGAGCGGGAGGCTCACAGCGTCCTGCAGATGGAGAACAATGAGATGAAGGAGACTCTGGTGCACAAGGAGGAGTTACTGAAGGTGAACTTTCCTTTTCATGATACTATGACTGGTTTTGTGAACTGTGTGTGTACTTGTTTCCTCACATTTTGGGGACATTTTGTCCTTTTGTCACCAGAACATAAAAGTCTGAATGTGTGTGTAGAAGAAAATAAATCTTGGTTGTTTCAGGTCTTTCAGGTCTCCCTGGCGGAAGCTGAGGAGAAACACCAGAAGGCTGTGGAGACCGTTGCTCAGCTGGAGGTGGAGAAGTCTGACCTGAAATACCAGGTGGAGACACTGAGAGACACAATGCAGGACATGGGGAACCAGCTGTCTGAGACTCACAGGGAGTGTGATGACCTAATGAACGTAAGCAAGAAAAGTCTTGCATTAAGCAGCTCCTTTAGTAATAATACGAGGACTTTTTCATGTTTCTGCTGCATGATGAGTTTAAATGAACCAAAATTAAAATGTATTTTCAAGCTGCTAGATTTCGTAAGTAATAGAAATGACCCATTGCAGATGTGAACATTAAGCACTTTGAACATCTTTTGCCCCATGTGTGTGTTTTAGGAGTGTCATCGAGAGCGCGAGGCTCACAGCGTCCTCCAGTCCAAGTACGATGAAATGAAGGAGACACTGATGGACAAGGAGGAGTTACTGAAGGTAAACTTTCCTTCTCATGAATCCATGACTGCTATTGTATTTTGTCCTCTTCCTCCAATACATTTTAGACTATTCTCATCAGTAATGAGTCGGTTTCTAAAAGTGTCTGAATGTGTGTAGAAGAAAATAAAGCCATTAAGCCTTAATCATTGTACTTTAAGGTCTCCCTGGCTGAAGCTGAGGAGAAACACCAGAAGGCTGTGGAGACCATTGCTCAGCTGGAGGTGGAGAAGTCTGACCTGAAATACGAGGTGGAGACACTGACAGGAACAGTGGAGGACATGGAGTACCTGCTATGTGAGACTCACATGGAGTGTGATGAGTTAAAGAACGTAAGTGAGAAAAGTCTTGCATTAAGCAGCATTTTATTTATGTTTAAGCATTAAGCACTCGAATCTAAACCTCTTTTGCCCCATATGTGTGTTTTAGGAGTGTGAGCGAGAGCGGGAGGCTCACAGCGTCCTCCAGACGGAGAACAATGAGATGAAGGAGACTCTGATGCACAACGAGGAGTTACTAAAGGTAAACTTTCCTTTTCATGAAATCATGACTGCTATTGTAAGCTTTGTAAGAAGTAAATAAAGCAAATAAGCTTTAATTGTTGTACTTCAAGGTCTCTCTGGCTGAAGCTGAGGAGAAACACCAGAAGGCTCTGGAGACCATTGCTCAGCTGGAGGTGGAGAAGGCCAACCTGACCAACCAGGTGGAGACACTGACAGGAACAGTGCATAACCTGGAGAACCTGCTAACTGAGACTGACGAGGAGTGTGTCGAGCTAATGAAGGTAAGTGAGAAAAATCCTTGCATTAAGCAGCTCCTTTAGTAATATGAGGACTTCTCATGTTTCTGCTGCATGATGAGTTTAAATGAGCCAAAATTAACATTGTATTTTCAAGTTGCTAGATTTTTTAAGTAATAGAAATGGCCCATTGCAGATGTGAACATTAAGCACTCGAATTTGATCATCTTTTGCCCCATGTGTGTGTTTTAGGAGTGTGAGCGAGAGCGCGAGGCTCACAGCGTCCTCCAGGTGGAGAACAACGAAATAAAGAAGACTTTGATTCAGAAGGAGGAGTTACTGAAGGTAAACTTTCCTTTTCATGAATCTACGACTGCTATTGTGAACTGTGTGTGTGTGTGTGTGTGTGTGTGTGTGTGTGTGTGTGTGTGTGTGTGCTTTTTTACTCACATTTTTAAAAGTGTCTGAATGTGTGTGTAGAAGTAAATAAAGCCATTAAGACTTAATCATTGTACTTTAAGGTCTCCCTGGCTGAAGCTGAGGAGAAACACCAGAAGGCTGTGGAGATCGTTGCTCAGATGGAGGTGGAGAAGTCTGACCTGAAATCCCAGGTGGAGACACTACGAGACACAGTGGAGGACATGGAGAACATGCTATCTGAGACTCACAGGGAGTGTGAAGAGCTAAAGAAAGTAAGTGAGAAAAATCTTGCATTAAGCAACTCCTTTAGTAATAATATGAGGATTTTATTAATGAAAACCTCTTTTTCCCCATATGTGTGTTTTAGGAGTGCGAGCGAGAGCGGGAGGCTCACAGCATCCTCCAGACGGAAAACAATGAGATGAAGGAGACTCTGATGCACAATGAGGAGTTACGAAAGGTAAACTTTCCTTTTCATGAAATCATGACTGCTATTGTAAGCTTTGTAAGAAGTAAATAAAGCAAATAAGCATTAATTGTTGTACTTTTTAGGTTTCATTGGCTGAAGCTGAGGGGAAACACCAGAAGGTTCTGGAGACCATTGCTCAGCTGGAGGTGGAGAAGGCCAACCTGACCAACCAGGTGGAGACACTGCAAGACACAGTGCAGGACATCGGGAACCTGCTCGATGAGACTCACAGGTGGTCTGCTGCTCTAATGAATGTAAGTGAGAAAAACCTTTGCATGAAGCAGCTCCTTTAGCAATAATATGATGACTTTTCATGTTTATGCTGCATGATGAGTTTCATTTAATTGCAGATGTGAACATTAAACACTCAAGTTTGAACATCTTTTGCCCCATGTGTGTGTTTTAGGAGAGTGAGATGAAGAACGATGAGATGAAGAACGGTCTGATACACATGGAGATGTTACTGGAGGTAAACTTTCCTTTTCATGAAACTACGACTGCTATTGTGAACTGTGTGTGTGTGTGTGTGTGTGTGTGTGTGTGTGTGTGTGTGTGTGTATGTATGTGTGTCTGTGCTTGTTTACTCATTTTTTAAGTGTCTGAAAGTGTGTGTGGAAGAAAATAAAGCCAATAAGCTTTAACTGTTGTACTTTCAGGTCTCCCTGGCAGAAGCTGAGAAGAAACACCAGAAGGCTGTGGAGAACATTGCTCAGCTGGAGGTGGAGAAGTCTGACCTGAAAGGCCAGGTGGAGACACTGAGAGGAACCGTGCAGGACATGATGAACCGGCTAACTGAGAAACACGAGGAGTCTGTCGAGCTAATTAATGTAAGTGAGAAAAATCCTTGCATTAAGCAGCTCCTTTAGTAATACGAGGAGTTTTTCATGTTTCTGCTGCATGATGAGTTTAAATGAACCAAAAATTAACATTGTATTTTAATTATTTTCAAGTTGCTAGATTTTTTAAGTAATAGAAATGGCCCATTGCAGATGTGAACATTAAGCACTCGAATTTGATCATCTTTTGCCCCATGTGTGTGTTTTAGGAGTGTCATCGAGAGCGCGAGGCTCACAGCGTCCTCCAGATGGAGAACAACGAAATAAAGAAGACTTTGATTCAGAAGGACGAGTTACTGAAGGTAAACTTTCCTTTTCATGAATCTACGACTGCTATTGTGAAGTGTGTGTGTGTGTGTGTGTGTGTGTGTGTGTGTCTGTGTGTGTGTGTGTGTGCTTTTTTACTCACATTTTTAAAAGTGTCTGAATGTGTGTGTAGAAGTAAATAAAGCCAATAAGCTTTAATTCTTGTACTTTCAGGTCTCCCTGGCTGAAGCTGAGGAGAAACACCAGAAGGCTGTAGAGACCGTTGCTCAGATGGAGGTGGAGAAGTCTGACCTGAAAGACCAAGTGAAGACACTGCGAGACACAGTGCAGGACATGGGGAATCAGCTGTCTGAGAGTCACAGGGAGTGTGTCAAGCTAAAGAAGGTAAGTGAGAAAATCCTTGCATTAAGCAGCTCCTTTAGTAATAGAAGTGACCCATTGCAGATGTGAACATTAAGCGCTCGAGTTTGAGCATCTTTTGCCCCATGTGTGTGTTTTAGGAGTGTGAGCGAGAGCGCGAGGCTCAAAACTTCCTCCAGATGGTTTATGATGAGATGACGAGGAAACTGGTGGACAAGGAGGAGTTCCTGAAGGTAAACTTTCCTTCTCATGAAACCATGACTGCTATTGTGAATTGTCTCTGTGTGTGTGTGTGTGTGTCTGTGTGTGTGTGTGTGTGTGTGTTTGTACTCATTTTTTGGGGACATTTTGTCCTTTTACAGAAATTTATAAGCCGTAATTGTTGTACTTTCAGGTTTCCTGCTAGAAACTGAGGAGCAACACCAGAAGGCTGTGGAGTCCGTTGCACAGCCGGAGGCCGAGAAGTCTGGCCTGGCAAATCAAATGAAAACCCTGAGAGACACATGCATTTTTCACCCCTCATACATCATAAGCTACAAAAAGATAAATATAAACAAAAATAAAAACACAAAGAATGTGACAATCACACTGTCTCTGTTCCTTGTTACTGGTTATAGCTGACAGACTCTTATAAAACTCTTACATAATCCACATATACTTGCATTAAATGTTCTGATCACCCAAGTGACCTTTGAGCGCCTCACTCCGTTTTGTTGCCTTAAGTGACATTTGTGTTACTATCCTCTGCTTTTTAATGATAAGATGGACAGACACTCAAGTACACTAGGGGTGAGTCCACATGCCTCACTAACAGAGACATTTCATTCTGTTTATTCATGTTTGATGCAACATTGGTGCGGAGTGGGAGCGTTAGTGATCGCACTAGAAACGTCTGGCTAAAGTGTCAGATAAGTTTAGGTAACTTTTCATGCTTGCAAAATTAAAATCCAGTATGTATCGAGGACTTCAGGAAGTGAGTAATTTAATGTGTGTTTTAGCTGATCAAATAGACAGCAAATAGACTCACTGGTCTGCTGCGGACTGGCTTTCCATCCGGGGTGAATTCTCCCTCTATACGCCCTGAATAGACTCTGGATCTGCCACGACCCTGACCATGATAAAGCCCTCATGGAGATGAATGAAGGAATGAAATTACTCACGTCCCTGAAGTTCTCCATGTTAACTTCTCAAAACACTCAGTACTCCCACCAGCTGAGAGAGAAAAAGTCCATTTTCAAGAATGTCCAAGGATCGGTACTAAAATATTTTTGAGAAATGCCATTTGGAAATAAATAAATAAAAATTAGGTGTGGCCTAGATTCTAGCCACACCCATAGCTACTTAGCATACTGGGCGAACTTGAAAGGGAAAAGGCAAAAAAGTAGTTTTTTTAAAAAAAAAGTTTTAATTTTAATGTTATTCTTTTGCAAAAATACCTCCCATATTATTGTTGTTGTTCTTCTTCTTCTTTATCTTCTTCTACTTCTCCTCCTCCTTCACTTTCTGCTCCTCCTTCTCCTCCTGTTTTTCTACCTCTTCTTCTACTTCTCCTTCTGCTCCTTCTTATTATTATTAAAATTATTATTATTTGATTTTACTCCTCCTCCTCATCCTCCTCTCCATCCTCCACCTCTTCTTCTTCTTATTTTTTATTGCAGTTGTGAAACATTAGATTAGTTCATAACCACCACCTACTGAAGTGTGGAGCAGGATGTTCTCTAAAAGCAACTTAACTGAACAACAAAATTAATTCCAGACTTTCTAAGAAGACGCGCTGTTCTCCTGACCATCAATGGAATAAAACCAGCTGAGGAGCTCCACTGAGTGCATTATGATCCATTTATGTACCTTAAACCTGTTTTAAATCACTTTACTCCTTCTAGCAGTGTTGGGGTTTTGTACGCAGGCTATTTGGGATGTCATTGCAATCGAAAGCCTGTAGATGGCGCACTGTAGCTGTTCAGCTTCCACAGTGACCCAAAGTACATATTGTACTTTAGATTTGAAACATATACAAATATGTACAATTACACAATTTTTGTAAACCTTATCCTAAACTATACATTATATATGTCTGCGCACAGCTTCCCTGTCAAACAAATATATTTATTGAATAAAAAATCAAAATATCAGGTCGGGAGATGAGACTTTGCCAAGTTCTGATGCTCTCTCGCTCTCTCTCTCTCTCTCTCTCGGCGTGGTTTTCTCACAAATGCAGCTCTGCAACATCCTCTTCCAAACCAACAGATGGCGCTATCGGTCAGTTTACATTAGTCTCCCAGGAGAAGCATTACAACACACATTACACTACACCACAATAGAGTGCAGTAAATAGTTTTTTGGTTAAATGCCTGAAATAAGGTCTGTGATTAACACAAACTCAAGATATTTTCATGTTTTCTTCTATGACATAAAATACATCAGTAATACCCTACTCCTGATTATGTTAAGCTTTTACATGTCTTGAAAAAGAGTGACAAGTCTAACAAGCGGCTAAATGGGACTGCAGAGGTCATCACTCCGAACAGGAAAACTCATCTACTACAGCCTCGTTGTGTTTATAATCGCACTCTTATAAATTATTCCAACTCAAATGATCAATTTATAGTATTTTCCAATTGTAGTGTTTTCTTTGTCTACCCCAACCCCTGGTTTATAGACTAACTTTAGCTTTTTACTTCTGGTGATTGTATTTAGGCTTCAAAATTCATAAAAGTACTTATTTTCTGTAATAATCCAAAAGCCAATGGAAAAATCCTACTGGCTTTTTGTCAAGGGAACCGGGGTGACGCTAATTTCCAGGTTGGTCTACAAAAATCCATCATCCCTTCAGCACTCAATTTCAAGTTAATGGATATTGTGATGGACCTGTTGATATAATTTCAGTTTTTGCTTTCTGTTTTGACATATGCAGTCACAGACTCTTTTCTTTTTCACTTGGTTTATTTAAAAAAAAAAAAAAAAATGTTTCAAATAGACAGAGATTAAAAAGAAGAAAAATAAATCTGTCCTTTACTGTTGGCTCAGTGTGTATACAAAAATTACAAAAATTACAAAAATTGCCGTTGTATTTGCAAATCGCTTTCTGTTTGTGTGAGAGCCGAGTTTTCCTTTGTGTTTTTGGTTGCGAAATGGTATATTTATTTGTTTAGTTTTGGCACAAATTTAACTCCATACCCTCCTCCCGGCTCCTATCCCAGTTGTGTTTTTCTTGACTTGTGTGGAGGTGAGTGGTGATGAACAGAAGACTAAGCTACCAGTGCCTCGACTTTACAGCTAATTAGCCAGAAGACAAACATAGTTAACTTGTGTCTTGCTAACATGCATGACTCATGAGCTACTAGCTAATGTAATAAGTTAGCCAAAGTTTAGCTAAGGCTGCCTTAGATAAACGCAGTTAATACTAAAGAACACCGTGGTCTCTGTGTGAACTGATTATTTTCTAGAAATCTGTTGAGTATGAAACAGTTGTGTGAGTGTGAGGGAATTAAAATGAATTGGTAAGGAAGTCAGAGTTGTGTTAATATATTTAACGTTTTGTTTAAAAATTTTCTTTTTAAAATAAATAATTATCAGAACCGCCCCTTTTTTCCCCACTTGAGCCCCTGCTCCCCAAAATGTCTGTGCACGTCCCTGAATTGTTTGATTTCATACTGAAAAATTGTGATGAGCCACAATATTGTTGTAGTGAATTAATTAGTATCGTTTATTATAGATAATATTTGGGCGCTTATTATATAATTTTGTGTGGATTTTGAACAATTACTGGGCTGGAAATCAAACCAATCTGGCAACACTGTTCTTCCTCTGAACATTTATAATGTTGGCTAAAGAGGCTTAATTGCTGTGAGCTAATGTAATATATTTAACTGGAAACACATCACTACTGAAAATCTTACATTCCCTTATGATTGTACCTTGCAGGATTATATGAGACAAAAAATGAACTTGAATTTAATTAGCTAACTTTGCTAGCCTACTGCACATCCGGTGCAGCAAGTTATATTTTTATAATGTCTTCTATCATTTACTGTCCTAAGAAATTGCTACCTTACACTTCTAAAGGTTCTAAACACAACTTCTTGGCCTGATTCAACAGTTTTTGTCGTGTAAATTTAAGGATCGTCTCCATCTCTATTAATGATCTTTTCTACTTACCGAGTGGAAAATCGCAATGGACCTTGGGATCGTCCCCATACAATGACATCAGAGTCATTAATTTAGAAGAAAATAAAACCTTAAAACAAACAAACAAACAAAAAAAGATAAATAAATAAATAAAACATTGATTAATCTAACACAATCGTAGCATATTATATATATTTATCAACGTCAACCAGCCTCCGATAAAAATACATTATCCAGCATGCATCACCTCTAATCAAAGGAGTGCCACATACCTATGACCAGAAAACGCTTAAACTGCTGTTGTACTCGCCGTGGAGCATTGTTTAACTCACCTCTGGTGTTTTTACCTGGAGTAGAGTATTGTTTTGATTAAACTCACCTCTTAATGCTGTTTTCACCTGCAGTCGAGCGTTGTTTGACTCAAAGCTGAATGCTGTTACCTATGAACGCTAAGTTTTGCGCAGAGCGCACTTTGATATCAGACTGCGAGGGATTTTTTTAACATCAAAAACCAGTTGGAGGGCCAGATGTAGATGATCCGGTGGCTGCCGTTTGACTAGCCCTAGCATAGATCATTTATTATAGCCTATTCCTTTTTATTCCTATTTATTGTAGTCTCGCCCCATACACAGCAGACAACGGGCTGTGGTGTGCTTACCTAAGATGTCGAATTTCAACGCCGCAAGCTCCGGTCCAGAGTTCTATAGAAGTCTATCGGACTACCCTGCAGGTTGAAAAATGAGGCCAAAGGGGTACCCAGTGCGTTAAAAAGTGAAGCGTCCATATGTGACGAGTTGGGAGTGAGAACGTTGTGAGGGAACGACTGTTTATAGATGCTATAATGTAAGAGAAAACTTGTTCACTGACGTTCCATGATATTAAATGTAACTATAAACAGGTAAAAAGTATGACATGTCATTCTTTAATAAATTAAAGATTGTAATTGTTGGTAAATTGCTGTGGTATAAGAGGAATAAAACATGCTCTTACAGGAACATAATCAACTTCGAGGAGGTAACAGTAACTCCACATCATCATTCTAGTTTTATTCCTTATTTAAAAAGGTTCTGTGAGCTGCAGCTGCTGAAACATCACCCCAGGACTCCATCACTATAGAACTGAAATGGTGGCGTGCCGAACCATCAAGAGCACACCTTCTGTACCTTTAGTGTGTATCTTTCACCTGGATATATTTCACATTAAAACTGATTTAAAACACAGAAATAGTGCAGACCATACATTGGGTATAGAAAAGAATCACCCCCCTTTAAAATAATCACATTTTGTTGCTTTTCAGCCTGAAATGAAGACGGACACAGTTTTTGTTTTATCCAGCTGTATTTACTCAGTGCAACTTATAACACTAACATGTCAGAAAAAAGAATAAATAAATAAATAAATAAATAACAGAATCAATGAGTTGGAAAAAGGATCACCCCCTTGCTTTAATTTGCCTTAATTTTTTTTTTCTTAATTACAGTCTGTTGGGATATGTCTCTACTAACTTTTCACATCTAGACTTTGTAATATTTGCCCACTCTTCTTTGCAGAACTGCTCAAGTTCATCCATTTTCCTTCTATCCTGACAAGTGCTCCAGTCCCTGCTGCAGAGAAACACCCCCATAACAGGATATTACCACCTCCATGCTTTACTGTAGGAATGGTGTTATTTGGATGGTGAGCTGTATTGGATTTCCACCAGACATATCGTTTGGTGTTGAGGCCAAATAATTCAATTTTAGTCTCATCTGACCATAACACCTTTTCCCATGTGGCCTCAGAATCTTCAAGGTACGTTTTGGCAAAGCTCAGTCGTGGGTGGCTTTTTTCTTGCAACCCTCCCATACAAGCCACATTTGTGGAGAATTTGTGATATTGTTGTCACATGCACACAATGACCACTCTGTCATAAATTCCTGCAACTGCTTCAGAGTTACATTTATATACCTTTACATTTACGGCATTTGGCAGACGCCCCTATCCAGAGCGACTTACATTTTATGTCATTTATACAACTGAGCAGTTGAGGGTTAAGGGCCTTGTTCAAGGGCCCACAATGGCAGCTTGGTAGTGGCGAGGTTTGAACTCATATATATATATATAAAACTACACTGACTTGGCACAGCGTCTGAGCAGTGAGGGATCAGGCAGATTGGTGGGCAGTTTAGAGCAGCAGGAACAGAATTTAAACGTCTCCTCCATTTTCTGAAACATCTCCTTATGGGAACGGAAGCCCACCTTCCCCCTGCCCTCCAGAGCCGCTCTGACACACAGACAGAAAGAAGGACAGACAGATGGACATTTTCATTAGCTGGAATTCAGACATTCAAACATTTGTGTGTGAAAAAACTTTAATAGTTTTTATCTTAGGTAAAGGAGCAGATCTAGAGGCTCACAGGCATAGTGTGTTGTGGTGAACTGGGATGTTTGGATGCTGTCACCCCCCCACTTTCACACCTTCACCCAGGTTTGTTGATGGTGGAGTGGCTGGCTGCCTTATGTCCCAGGGAGCCCTCATGTCTGTGTTACCTTCTGGCTCTCCCTTTTAGTTATGCTGTCATAGCTAGTCTTACCGGAGTCCCTGCTTTCACTCACGCAAAGTACACTGTCCTTAACCATTACAGGACAATAAGCACCTAATAATCTCAATCTCACTCTCTCTCTCTCTCTCATACTCCTGAGATGCCAGTGATCCCGACCCCTTCTGCTCTCCGGACCTGCCCGATCCATCCTGATGCCCTACTTCTGGATGGAGATCTCATCAATTGGAAGTCACATGCTGCTGCTGAGGCCCCACACGGTGCAGCCTAAAGATCATTGAGATTACTGAGGATGGTACCACTTAAAAACCATAAAGATTATTATTATTATTAGTTACATTTATATACCACTTTTCTAGACATTCAAAGCGCTTTACATAGTACAGGGGGGAAATCTCCTCAACCAGTGTGTAGCCTCCACCTGGATGATGCGACGGCAGCCATAGTGCGCCAGAACGTCCACCACACACCAGCTATTGGTGGAGAGACAATTTCGCCAGAACACCGGGGTTAAACCCCTACTCTTTACAAGAAGTGATCTGGGATTTTTAATGACCACAGAGAGTCAGGACCTCGGTTTAACGTCTCATCCGAAAGACGGCTGATGGCAAAGATGGCTTTGGACCTCAGTTCATATGAACAGTTATGCTATGATGGCTTTAGGACTGCAATTACCACAAACAGTTTTACACTCAAGTCTCCATCAGTGAACAGTGGAGAAGTTCAACAAAACAGACTTCATATAAAAACTGTAATGAACTTTCCTGGTTACACGACTGCACTATTTGACCATGTAGCATTAGCACATTTATAGAAGGGATTTATTTATTTATAATCTCACTATCCGGTGTCACCCAGATGAGGATGGGTTCCCTTTTGAGTCTGGTTCCTCTCAAGGTTTCTTCCTCATATCGTCTCAGGGAGTTTTTCCTCACCACCGTCACCTCTGGCTGCTCATTAGGGATAAATTCATACATTTAAAATCTATATCCTGAGTTTATATATTTCTGTAAAGCTGCTTTGGGACAATGTCCACTGTTAAAAGCGCTATACAAATAAAACTGAACTGAATTGTGAGTCTGCAAAAAGCCATAAATGTAAATATAAATGTGTACACGTTTATTTAACCGTATGTGAGGACAAAAAAGACCAAATGTCCTCAGAATCATCCGGTCCTCACAAAAATACAGCGTGTGTACTACAAAACAATACAAACAGCACATTGTGTGTACACAGTCTCTATATTGTGGAACCTAGGTGATGACTCAAGGCCAGAGCATACTACTGCATTGGACATCACCTTCGCTAATTTACACACCTCTACAACGTTACTCTTAGTAACCTCTGACTGACGAAGACGTAGATCATTAGCTCCTATATGAATAACGATCTTTGAAAACCTGTGCTTTCCTAAGACCTTAAGATTACCTGCTATGTCCGGCGCCCTGGCTCCCGGTATACACCTAACTAAAGCTGCTGGAGCCCCTAAAGGCCTGGCTAATTTCACCTGCATTAAGATAGTCTCCTATAACCAGAGCTCTTTCAGGTTTTCAGTGGGTGCTTCACTGAGGAGAGCAAACCTGTTGGACACGTGCCCCCTCCTGCGTGCCCTGTCGTCTGACCGTGCACCTCTAATGCTAAAATGTTCTCCATCAAAGTGCTAACTAGCCTACACTTCTCACAACTAAAACTATTACTAATGACAGAAGATGATTAGCTAAACTTCTTGCATTCAGCACACTGAATTATTTCAAGGCTGACATGATGTCATTTCCCAGTGAGGAATTTGTGACAATCCAGTGTGAAAAGTGTGAATATGCTGTCTTCACACAAAAAATTTCTTCACCAAGTGAAAAAAGTACAGAAAAATGCAACGGCTGATAAAAATATAGATTAATCTACAATATACTGTATTAGTGTATAAAAAAAGATTATTTATGTTTAATTATTTTAAATAATATTTAATTTGGAGAGGTTTCTAGTCTAGGCCTGGCTAGTTTAATAGCAGTTGCATGTGTGCCATCTAGTGGTAAACATCAAGAAATTCATGCAAAACATACCCTAGTTGGTACATTTAAAAAATAAATAAATAAAAAGACAAATTTATTACTGAACTCGAGACTGGTGCGCTGTACTTTGCCCAGCAATGCTAAAGCTCAGTGGTCACCAACCCTCTTCCTGGAGATCTGCAGGTTTAATCTCCAACCAAAATCTAACACACCCGTTTTAGCTGATCAAGAACTTCTTAAGGCAGTGATTAGATGGTCAGGTGGGCACCATTAAGGTTGGAGCTTCAGTCTTCAGGAAGGTAGATCTCCAGGAACAGGGTTGGTGACCACTGGTGTAGACCAATGGTTTAGTCTATCATTTATACAGGTTTAAAGTTACACATTGAGTTTCATGGAGTATTTTGGAAAATATGCCAGCTGATGATGTCATAGTGGGCGTAACAGCAGCCAACCAATCAGCTTCAGTTCAACTCACACGCCAACGACTCTATGGGTGCGTCTCAATCATCAGGGTGCTGATCAGGGAGTCGGCCATTTTAAGTTCAAGTCTCAATCGCAAAATCCTTCCAGTGCACTGGAACGTTCGCTTCCTAAAAAAATCCCACAATGCACTGCAAAAACCAGGGAGCATCGATACTCACTATGTTCCCTTACTGAAAATGACGTCATGTTATCTGAAGCCTCTCACGGGGGACGAACTCTCAGCCAACTTCGTCTACAAATGTAAGTAGCTTGTAGTAACAAATTTATATGACATAAAACTTAAATATTTTGACGTATTTAATTTTTGGTGACGTTTTACAACGCGAGTACGTAGTCATGTCCCCAGAAAGATCGAGACACACCCTATATAAAGGTCAGTTTTACAAGTTCAGTGGCTCCTGATAACTTCCCCAATATTTTTTCTCAGTGATAAATAAAAGGGCGTGGTTGATGAGGTGATTGACAGTTTTGTACACGACAGTTGAGCCTCATGAACACACACACACACACACACACACACACACACACACACAGTGGAACTGCACTGTACTTCCTTTAGTGAAAGCACATCTAATTTGCATATTTGGTAATAATTCTTTTTTTATTAACAATGATCATTTACAGCTTTACACAGTATATTTCATATTCTATTTATATTTGTATGCATTTAGTCTAGTGTGTAAACCCCACCCACACAGCTGTAAACCCCGCCCACACAGCTGTGATCTCCAGCCCCATGTGTGTAAGACCAGCCTCTAAATCCTGAATTCTGTCCCCACAGCAATGAGCCACACCCATACACCTGTAAGCCCCGCCCCCACACCTGTAAGCCCACTCTGTCAGATTAAAAATCTTTATTTGGTCTTGTGGAACCTGAGATAGGGAACCAAGTGTACAGAGTTCATCCTGATCTACCAGCACGCATACACACACACACACAGATGAAGAACGGAGAGGGAGTGTGTGTGTGTGTGTGTGTGTGTTTAAGGGGAGAAATGCTTGCACGTTTAGCTTGTATGTGTCTATGAGGTAGGATGAAAGTGTATGTGGTCAGTATTTCTGTGCACACCATGACGAGAGACTGAGAGAGAGAGAGACAGAGAGAGAGAGAGAGAGACAGAGAGAGAGAGAGAGAGACAGAGAGAGAGACAGAGAGAGAGACAGAGAGAGTGTATCATATGTTTGTTCATAAGGAGGAACAATAAAGTGTGTGTGGTAAGACAAGGACTGTGTATGTGTGTATAAATATAGTGAGGGCCCTGGGTGTGTGCACATAGTGTGTGTGTGTGTGTGTGTGTGTGTGTGTGTGTGTGTGTGTGTGTGCCAGCAGAGGGCGCTACTAACCTGAATACATTAAACACGTGAAAAAGGACAGATCAAAAGAAACCATGGCAACTCCCATCTGACCAATCAGAGCACTCCATTCCTCACCATCATTTTGTGCTTTTCATATCACCTTAGCTGTCACCAATAAATTAGCACACACACACACACACTGTTGTGTTCCAATACTGTTTTCATCACTGCCTTGTTGACTTCCCCTTAATGACTTTAAAGTGAGCTTCACCTACAACACTAACCCTAATATGTGAGTTCATCATGTAAACCAGCTAGCAAGCTAACTTGTTACAGCTAATAAACTAATAAAGCTAACCTGCTTGCTAATTAGCTAGCAGATTATAAAGCATCAACACTTGCCCACTTTCCCTAATGACTCAACTTAAACCAGGAACACGCTCCATATTGGATGGCTAATTACCTAGCATTAGCTAACTGGCCATCCTGCTGATTAATTAGCAGGCTAGCTTTCTGCAACAACTCCTAAATTTGAGTCATGCAAGACAATGACTAGCGAGTGTGCTAACGAACTAGCTTGTAGCTAGCATCGGATGTGTACCAGTGACTTTACTGCGCCTGTCATGGAGAGATGGGGACCAAGGGGAAGTCGTCAAGGGCTAGTGAACGAGGACTGGAACACAGCCATGGTTTCTACATGTTAGCACCTACACATTCACTTCAAGTATTTCTCCCACAGGCTCCCTGATTGGTTGTGGCAAATTAAGCCCCACCCATATATGCTAATGAGAGCACATGACACAAAAGAAAAAAAAAAAAAGACATTTAATTGGGTTTTCAAACAGCCTGACACGCAGGTATAAAAACGGAGGAGACGCTCGGACACGGACACACACACACACACACACACACACACACACGCGGTGTGTATCAGTAATGGCGGTATCCTTGAGCGCATGTCTGTCCTTGTGTGTGTGTGTGTGTGTGTGTGTGTGTGTGTGTGGTGCATTTGGCTCCAGGAGCAGTCGTGTGATTGGATTGGCTCAGCAGTTCCGCTATGCTCCGCCCCTCATGAGTGTGTAAGGGCATATGTGGGCGTGTGTCAGAGTGGGCGGGGCTTGTGCAGTCCCTCTGTATCAGGTGTGAGCTGTGGTGAGTGTGTGGCTTTAGTGGGAGTCCAGTCGCCCAGATTGGCCTGCGCTGCTTTACGGTGAGCCAGACGGTGTGTGATGGAGAACCCGGCGTTCCCCTCCAGCTGAGAGAGAACCACCAGAACCTGCCTGCAGAACACACACACACACACACACACACACACACACACACACACACACACACACACACAAACACACAAACAAACAAACAAAATAAACACATGTAGTACACAAAATCAAACACAAGATGGCAGTGTTGTCCTAAATCTCTATATCTTTGTCTCCATAGTTGTCTTCTGTCCGTCCATCTGGTGTCTCAACACGTTTCTATCCGTCACTTATCCTGTGTCTCTCAGAATGCAGTGTGTGTGTGTGTGTGTGTGTGTGTGTGTGTGTGTGTACCTGTGCAGTGGTGGAACACTGTCTATAGTCTTCAGGCTGCCGCGTGTCGATACCACATTAAAGCTGTCTGTGCAGTCACATGACACGTGCAAGTGGAACTTTGGGTGTCGGTTCTCTACCACGACGATAAGCCCCGCCCACCCATGAGTGAGGTAATAACATGTCATACCCTCACGGCCCTGAGAAAGTGCAAAGAGAGAAAGAAAGAGAAGGAAAGATGTTTAAATGGTTCTTCAAAGTGTAAGTGTGTGTGTGTGTGTGTGTGTGTGTGTGTGTGTGTGTGTGTGTACCTCGTGTCTCTCTCCTTTATTCTCCGTCAGCAGTATGATGGCGTCGGCGAGCGTGGTTGCCGTGGCGTCGACCTGCTCCACCATCACCTGTCTGGAGCTGTAGATGGCCAAAATGAAGCCCGAAGAATCAGGACACGACCGAGGGGGGGCAGTGGGGCTCGACACTGAAAACACACACACACACACACACACACACACACACAGGGACAAAAACACACACACATTAAAATAAACACTCACACACAGATTTGAGAGAGAAAGACAGAAAGAGAGACAGAAAAGTGAGAGAGACAGACAGTGACAGACAGACATGATGTAATGTAGTAAACCAGGGGATGTTAAACTGTAATAAACAGAAATAGTAGACGGCCCCGGTACCTTTGGGATCCTCATTTCAACACACTGTGATTTGGGACACACTAATTCTCATCTCGGACACTATTTAGGACGGATATTGTGCCAAACGGGACGCGGCGTGTGTCTACAAGAGCTCCTGAAGTACCGAATCTAACAGTACATGCAAAGCAGCTTCCTAGCATGATGGAGAAAGTCTTCAAACTGTATCCTTCATCATACAAACACAACCACGAGGGTAAGAATACACCTATTAACACACACGAACACACAAGCTAACGCGGTATGTAATGTCATCTCACACGGTTGACGGGTTCAGAAGCTGATCTGGTGTGAAATGTCTGCTTCAGACCTCCATACGGGGTGAAATGGTGAACTGAGGTATGTTTACTACCCATCGTCGTCTCCTGAAGACGCTGTACAGGGAGACAGCGGTGCTCGGGAACCCGTCTTTCTTTCATTTCTGAAATGTTCTGCAGAATAAAACTCACTGCAGTGTGGTATTAGGTATGAAGTCGGCGGGTTTTTAACAATGCTGACGGAAAAGCGAGATTTAAAAAGGGAAACGCGTCACAACACCCAACACGAGGAGCCCGTTAAAACGAAAGATATCATAATAATACAAAAAAAGAGCTAGTCTCTGTTACTCCACTAGAGGGCAGGATGGAGTCGTTTCTCATTATAATAGAAAGTCGAAAACTTTACGCTGTCCCCATGTGTCCTTCTGAAAGATCTAATTCAGGGGGTGAAGAATGAGAATCTAATCTAATGGGCTATTATTTGTAGGTGACTAGTGAAATCTACTCCCAGTTAGATAGACAGTGAGATAATTATATTAATCCCAGCGGGAAATTCACACTACAGCAGCAGCAATTAGTCAAATTCAGGGGGGGGTGAATACTTGTGCAAGCAACTGTGTATTACGGTGAAAACCATATGTTTTTTGGTAATGAATTACAGTGTGTACTGTGGTCCTGTGGCCCCTTACCTCAAATGAGTTTTAACACCCCTGTTGTGTGTGTGTGTGTGTGTGTGTGTGTGTGTGTGTGTGTGTGTGTGTGTGTGTGTGTACCTGGTGTTCCCCCACTGTTCCAGTGGTTAAAGGCACAGCAGACGACGGCGTACTCTCCCGGCTCCAGCATCACGTCACAGCCTACAAACTTCTTCACCGCGCGCTTGCTGTGAGCCAGTAACCGGCCGAGCGTCAGCTTGTTCCCGCTGGAGAACGAGGCCCGGAACACCATGATACACAGATCCAACAGGTGATTATCTGCGGAGTCGGAGCGTCTGGGATAGGGAGGGAACGGAGAGAACACCGGGGACAGGACGGTTATGCGAATATAACACACAAATCTTGTGATCCATAAAATAATAAATGTCTATATCATAAAAAAGAAAGAATCAATGGGTAAAATAAATACATAAATAAATAAAGTAAAACTGAAATAAAATAAGTAACCTGAAATGTCCACACTGAAACAAATATCTAAAGCAGAAAGAATTCGTGCGTAAAATTAAAATCGAACGTAGATCAGACCCTGCAGGAGTTTCTAGGAATTACCGCAGATTTGGGCCGAGACGTGTCATGTGACGTCATCACAACGCACATTCAGCCAAAACCCTCGTCTACTCACGTGTGTCGAGCAGGAGTACAGCTAAAAGGTCTCATTTACCAACAAACATCACTGCGGAAAACAAGATCGTGCGATCGCAATTTCGCCAATTCAAGTAGTTTTCCGTAAAAAAAAGCACAATTTTGGAAAAAAGATGTGGCGAAATCAAGCATTTTGGGCTTCAACGATCACAAAAAAAACTCCATAATGTATACATATACTCTGTGTGTGTGTGTGTGTGTGTGTGTGTGTGTGTGTGTGTGTGTGTACCTGCTCCCCTCCTGGAACAGAGCGAACTCCAGGGCGGTTCTCTCCAGTACAGTCAGAGTGCTCACTGTGATTGGTCCACTCGCCCTGCTGGGGAACGAACCCTGCACACGCACCTCATGCCAGTCTGAGTGTATCTTACAGATATCCACTGAGTCAAAGTACCTACACACACACACACACACACACACACACACACACAGACACACAGACACACAGACACACAGACACACAGACACACACAGACAGACACACACACACAGACAGACAGACAGAGAGAGAGAGGTTACAGATACATGTCTGTGCTGTGAGTCTGAATAAAACATGAGCAGAAAGGAGTGGCTGTCTATATTTCACTCTTGTGTGTGTGTGTGTGTGTGTGTGTGTGTGTGTGTGTGTGTGTGTGTGTGTGTGTGTGTGTGTGTGTGTGTTATCATCAGTTCAGTATCTTGGCAATACCAGTTCATTACCATATCTTTATCGGTAAGTCTGGTATGCACATCACTGATCTACTTGTCTAACCTGATGGACTCTTTACTGGTGGATCAGTGAATCTGACGTATTGATAATGTTTTAAAAGTACTGATTACTGACTTGATGAAGTCTCCGTACTCCATCCAGAACACTCCCTCGCTGCTGCCGTGAGCCATCAGCTCATGTCTCAAGTGCTGTGGCCAATCAGGCCACTCATCTGACCACGAGCCGTTCCAGGAGAACCGCCCCCACGGGTTCCGCAGACGCAGCAGCCTGGAACAGACACACAACAATATAAAGACCAGAAAAAAACAAAACAAAAAAAAAAAAAAAGCAAGAATATTGTAAAACAGATCAATCTAGAATCTTACACTAATTCAGAACCCCAGAGTTTGCCAAGTACAGCTAGCTAGAACCTTGCAGAATAAAACATTCGGTACCCCTGCAGAACGTTCTAGAATTCTGTGGAATAAATCCCAGAGAATATTGGGCAACAGAATAATCTAGAAGCCTGAAAACTGCAACAATGCAGGATGATGATGAGAATGATCCAGAATCCGGTCATACAGAACCAGTTCTAGAACCTTGCACAGAATTACTACATTGAATCTTGCCGATCAGAAGAACCCCTGCACCACATAAACCCTCTAGAACTGTGCGGAAGAGAACCCCCTAAAGAATATTGGGGGCAACAGAATAATCTAGAAACATGCAGAACAAAATCTAGAACAGAATCTAATAAAAATATGCTTGTGTTGTGTGTGTGTGTGTGTGTGTGTGTGTGTGTGTTGTGTGTGTGTTGTGTGTGTGTGTGTGTTAGTTACCTGTAGCCTTGAACGTCCCGGACATCCAGAATGGAGTAGGCGTGTCGTGGACGGAGCCCCAGAGACTCATATACGGCATCATCCACCTTCATGTTCCCACCACCACATGACGCCCCCATCAGGAAACTGAATAAGAAATTAACCAATCACAAACAAGATCCAACCATGACAACCAATCACATGGAGACTCATGTAACTAGTATATTTTGTGTGTGTGTGTGTGTGTGTGTGTGTGTGTGTGTGTGTTACCCAGTGTGCGTACAGTATGTGTGTATAACGTGCATTATGTGTGTTACCCCGCCTCCTTGGAGCTGATCATCTTGGCCCAGATGAGGTCGGTGTCGATGGGTTCCTCCCGCGGGTTGGTGTTGTTCACCTGCAGGTTGAGGCTGTCGCATGGAGCTCCAGTCAGAGTGGCCAAACCCTCGATGGCTCGACCGGCCTGCAGTGCAAAATACGAACCATGCAGCTTCGCTAATGCCTTCTCTATCAGAGCCACCCACAACTGTCTCCTCTGAGCCTAGAGAGAGAGAGAAACAGAAAGAGGCAGACAGAGACAGAGAGAGACAGAGAGAAAGAGATTCAGAAAGAAGAACAGAATGAGATGGAGAGAGAAAGACAGACAGAGATTACTATTATTATTTAAATGCTCTTATTCTACCCTCAGAAAGACAGAAAAAGAGAGGAACAAAGAGATAGATGATGGATGGACTGACACATAAATGGATAGATAGATGAATGGAATGGTCCTTGGATTAATGGCTAGATTGAGGCTTGAAGAGATACAGAATATGCAGATGGATTCTTGGATGGAAAACTGGCTAATTGGTTAGATGGATGGATGGATGGATGGATAATAGCTTAGATGGGAGGCTATATAGATAGATAGATACTTGTATGAACATATAGATGGTTACATGGGTGGATGGATATATGTTTATGTGGATGGATAATTGAAAGGATGGATAACTGGAGCTATGGATGGATGAAGGGATAACTGGAGGGATAGCTGAATACTTGGTTGGAACGATGGATAATTGGAGTCAAGTCAAGTCAAATTTATTTATAAACAACAGCAGTTGATCCAAAGTGCTGTACAAAACATTAAAATACATCACATTAAACAACAATATACAAAGAATAAAAATAAGTTTTAAGAGAAGATTTAAAAATAGCTAAAGACGGAGTGGACCTCACGTGAAAAGGGAGACTGTTCCAAAGTTTGGGATCAACCACAGAAAAGGCTCGATCACCCTTTATCTTAGTACGACAACGGGGGACAGATAAGAGAAGTTGATTACATGATCTCAAAGCTCTAGCAGGAGAGTAAAGGTGAAGAAGATCAATGATGTACTGTGGAGCAGAACCAGAAAGAGCTTTGTATACATAAATTAGAATTTTAAAATCAATTCTGAACTTGACAGGAAGCCGGTGCAGAGATGCCAGAACAGGGGAAATATGATCCCTCTTTTGGTCCCTGTTAAATCTAGCTGCTGCATTTTGCACAAGCTACAGATGAAATAAGGCAGAGTGATTAAGGCCAACATACAGCGAATCACAGTAATCCAACCGTGATGTAACACGAGCATGAATCACGGTTACTAGGTCTTTTCTAGAGAGAAACTGTTTTAACTTCGTAATAGATCTTAAGTGAAAGAAGCTTCCCTTAAAAACAGCACTGATTTGTTTATCAAAGTGCAAGTTTGAGTCAAAAATAACTCAGATTTTTGACATATTTGTTAACAGAGAGAGAACCTAACTGGGCCAGAAGAAACAGCAGGAGAGCCCAAAATAATGACAGTTTTGCTTTCATTTAACTGCGACAATTGTTAGCCATCCAGCATTTAATGTCCTCAAGACATTTAAAAAGGGACCCTAAAGGACTGATGCCATTTGCCCTAACTGTCCAATATAATTGGGTATCATCCGCATAGCAGTGAAAGGAAATATCATATTTCCAAAAAATAGAACCCAGGGGAAGTATATAAAGGAAAAACAACAGGGGACCCAATATGGAGCCCTGAGGAATACCACACGATACGGAGGCAGATGAAGAAGAGAAATTCCCTATGTTTACTGCGAATGTCCTATCTTTCAGATAAGACTTAAACCACTGTAAAGCCAGACCCTTGATACCAACCACAGACTCTAAGATTTAAAAGAATACTATAGTCGATAATATCAAAGGCAGCAGTAAAGATCCAATAAGACGAACACAGCACAAGAGCCAGAGTCTTGTTAGTGATTCGCATATTGAATTTGGCAAAAGTTTTACGTCGGATGCCCTTCCTGACACAGCCCTCTCTATTTATCCGGGCTTGGGACCGGCACAAAAAGTACATTGCCTTGTGACCTCCTGTGGCTAGAGTCAAGTGACATTAAAATATCATTAGTGACCTTTAACAGGGCAGATTCAGTGCTGTGTAAAGATCTAAAACCAGACTGGAACTTGTCTAAAATATTAGAAAAATTCAAATGAGAATATAACTGTGCATAAACAACTTTTCCAGCACCTTTGAGATAACAGGCGATTTGGAAACAGGCCTATAGTTGTTGTGTAAAGTTGGATCAAGATAAGGTTTTTTTAAGCAAAAGCTGCACAATTGCATGTTTGAGGCTGGCTGGTACAACTCCAGTAGCTAAAGAGCTATTAATAATGGATGTCACATCTGGACTGACAGTTACAAAAACCTCTTTCAAAAGACGTGTAGGAAGAACATCCATCATACAGCTTGAACACTTCATCTGTGAGATTAAATCAGAAAGCTGGGCTTAGGAGACTGGTTGAAAGTTAGTTAAATACCTGAGCGGAGGTGAATTTTCTAGAGGATCAAATTTTGAAGGCATAATAGAAGAATTGATCACTTCAATTTTGTTGATGAAAAAATAAAGAAATTCGTCACAGGACTCAGGAGAGGGGTCAGGACCAACAGCCCGAGAAGGATTTAGCACAGAGTCGATAGTATTAAACAATACTTTAGGCCTGTTTGCATAACAGGCAATAATAATGATAATTTATTAAACACGTCTTAAAGGTAGGTTGGATGGATGCATAATTGGGAGGGATAGATGGATACTTGGTTGGATGGATGGATAATTGGGAGGGATAGATGGTTACTTATTTATTTAGTGAAAGTGACATGTGAAGGCCAATGTATGGTAACCCATACTCGGAATTTGTCCTCTGCATTTAATCCAAGTTAGTGCACACACATTAGAAGTTGTGAGTAGTGAACGCACACACTACAAACCCGGACACACCCGGAGCAGTGGGCAGCCATTTTTGCTGTGGCGCCTGGGGAGCAGTTGATAGTTAAGGGCCTTGCTCAAGGGCCCAAGTGGCAGCTTGGCGGTGCTGGGATTTGAACTCACGACTTTCCAATCAGTAGCCCAACTTCTTGACCACTGAGCTACCACTGCCCCATGATTTCGCAGGAAGCTGGGGTCAGAGCGCAGGGTCAGCCATGATATGGCACCCCTGGAGCATAGGGTTAAGGGCCTTGCTCAAGGGCACCATACTGGCAGCTTGGCGGTGCTGAGGCTTGGAGAGATAATTTGATTTTGCCTCTTTCACTGACCTCTGATAATTTATTAAACACGTCTTAAAGGGATGGATGGATGGATGCATGATTGGGAGGGATACTGCAGATGGATACTTGGTTGGATGGATGGATAGATGGATGGATGGATAATTGGAGGGATGGATGGATGGATGCATGATTGGGAGGGATAGATGGATACTTGGTTGGATGGATAATTGGAGGGATGGATGGATGCATACTTGGGAGGGATAGATGGATACTTAGGTGTATGGATGGATAATTGGAGGGATGGATGGATGGATGAATAATTGGGAGGGATGGATGGAAACTTGGTTGGATGGATGGATGGATAATTGGAGGGATGGATAGATGCATAATAGGGAGCGATAGATGGATACATGGTTGGATGGGTAATTGGAGGGATGGATGCATACTTGGGAGGGACAGATGGATACTTGGGTGGATGGATGGATAAATGGAGGGATGGATGGATGGATGGATGAATAATTGGGAGGGATGGATGGATGGATGGATGAATAATTGGGAGGGATGGATGGAAACTTGGTTGGATGGATGGATGGACAATTGGAGGGATGGATAGATGCATAATAGGGAGGGATAGATGGATACATGGTTGGATGGATGGATGGATAATTAGAGGGGTGGCTACATAGGTACTACTTATGTACTGTAGGTGAATGGACGGATCAGTGCTTGAATAGACACACACTCATGCACGTACACACACCTGAGAGAACAGCAGGTATCCGTACTCATCACACGGCAACATGTCGTCCACCAGCACCGTCGTCCACGTTCCATCTTTACACAGTCGTACCTGATACGCTCCCTCAGCACAGATTGAGCGGGTGATCATCACTCGCTCCACCAGCTCGGGACGCTCCGCTAACACGGCCAATGCACTCAAGAACCTCACACACACACACACACACACACACACACACACACACACACACACACACACACACACACGCATGCAGTATTGACTCATTATAAATGCAAGGACACTGGTTATCAAAACATAATACACACATAGCCTCCTCTGTCTCTTACCAGCAGTTACCCAGAAGCCCTTGTAGGATATCAGATGGGCGGGGCGTTCGGAACACTGACCACTTCACCCCACGATCCTTAAAGTTGTTGCAGTTTATCTCGTGTGGGCGGAGCCACTTTTTGATTCGCTGCTGGACGCTGTCACTCTCCGGGAAGCCCACTGATCTGGGACCAGGAGGAAAACTGTCGTCCACGAAGTTCACTGCGTTCTGAAACACAGGGGAAATTAATGTTCTCACTGAAAGAACATGTGTCTTACTTTGTCTCTTGTGGGCATGTTAGGGGCGTGGCCCATTATTGGATGTGCCCATAATGAATTATTAGTACATGTCACTACATGTGACATCATGTTACTACTAGACTACTATTAGAAAACAATTCTGCGGTCAGTTTAACAAACTATGATCAGCAGTATGTCGGCTAATTTCCATAGATCATTCAGTTAAGTTAATTATAATGGAGTCCCATATCCACCCAACATCACACACACACACCTCTCTGCAGAAAATGACAATGTTCTCCCACAGTTCTTTAGCTTCCCCCTCATCCGTTTTCCTCCGCTGTTCCACGTGAACGCTCTCTCTGCGGCGTAGTGCCTTCACCTTTCTGGTTCTCACATAGCGCTGAGCTGTGTGACATGCCGCACAGTGCTTCACGCACAACTCATTTAGCAGTGTGCATGCTGGACACGCCCACTTCTCCCCTTGCCCTGTTCCTCGAGGTATGTGTGAGGTCTTTTTAGTGAAGGGCTCAGAGAATCCGTGAAGTTTGGAGGTTCCGCATGCGCTGCAGTGTCCCGACCCTGTAGGGTTCCGCAATGTGCACTTGGAACATGCCCATGAAGTAAAATCAGGACTTGAGGGTGTGGCTGGAGTGAATCGAACAGATTCACCAAGGACATCAATGACATCTGCGCTCTGCCCCGTCCCCTGGCGTGGTCCTCTACAAGCATCACAACGTCCTGCTGAAGATACTGAAGGACCAGAAGGAGCTGAGCATCCAGGACACTTCCAAGAAGGTGGGGCTGGGTGGTTAGGACTTGGCTCCTCCTCTTCAAGCACACTAAGGCGTTTGATTGGTTCTAAGGAAGGGAGAGGCTTAGGTTTGGAGGCAGGTCCTGTCGAGGGGGAAGTAGGGGGTGGGACTTCACGTCTGCTGCGAGGAACAGGATTATTTTGCAATGAGGACAAGGAAGGAGGAAGGAAGTTGGTGTTGTTAGGGGGTGGAGATGGTGTCTGAGAAGGGGCAGGGTTAGGAGGTGAGTCTTCAGTGAGGTCAATGAGGACCGCACCAGCATTTTGTGCAGGAAACCCAGACACTGGCGTCCGGACTTCTGGAACTACCAGTGCTTCCGGTGGGATTTTGGGAAGCGAAAGTTTCCTTGGCCCACCGCAGGCTGAGCATGACATCGCTGTGGGTGTATTCACAAGTGTGCACCGAGGACACGCCCATCCTGATACCACACCCACTTCAGTGTTTCCTACTTCCCCATTAGGCTCAGACTTCTTTACCAAGTCCTCATCCACATGCTGCCGTTTAGGCTCAGAGTTGGAAGTAATGGGTTCTGAGATGGAGGGAGAGGAAGAAGAAGGGGTAGGGCCATTTGACGAATTGGGTGGTGCCCCACAGACTGAGCATGCCCCTGATGCGCTGTGATTGGTCAGTGTGCAGCGTGGACAGGTCCAGCAGCTGCTGAGGCGCAGAATTCTGTTCAGATCAGGTTTGTTCCGTGGTGCCTCACAGATGGAGCAGCGTGGAGATCCCGCCGGGTTTAAGAAGGTACAACGAACACATGACCAATCAGAACCAAGAACAATGGCCTCCATCATCGACCCGCGGGAGTGAGAGAGACTGAAGGAGAGACAAAAAGAAATAAATTAACTGCTATACTACACGAACAAAACAAAAATACACACAGAAATGTAGAATTAACTTCCCAGTCAACACCCACACACTGAGTAAACCCAACAATCCCAAAACTCCAAGAAGTTCCTGCTGAGAGAAAGAACATCACATACATTCATCAAGAGAAGAAAATGCTTTAAAAAAAACAAACAAATCAGCTTCAAATGTATAAAATCCTCTGAATCCTGCAGAGATGTTCGATCAAAGCCCTTGCTCTTATCTTAATCCTCTTCATGAACCTGTTTAGATCATCACTTAAAACGGCAGATGCATACAGTATACCGCAGTCCCAATGAAAACAACCCAAACCCGAACCTTATACCCACACACCTCAGAATCTGGTCTAGAACATTCGAGGACAGAAAGGATATCCCTTTATGTGTTGCTAAACCTCAGAGTAATTGACTGCTAATCTCTTTCAGGTATTAGAAGCTTATGCAGAATGAGGCATCAAAATGAAAAATTTCTGACATTTACAGACATCTTTACCCTCCTACGCAAACGTTCTTATATGGCGTTGTCTGTCCTTGACCCTGTTATCTTATTGAAACGTCTAGAAGCACAATAACTGTGTTCACAAGCAAAGAGTTTCACCAATCCGTATGAATTCAGATTCCTAATGAACTTATTTATATGGATCCTAAACTGGACCCTGTGTATAATTTGGATTTATTAGATGAGTTACTTGTAATCTGATCCAAAGTTATGATCATACATGGACATGAAACACGACATTATCCATAAGTATAATAAAGGTTTTATTAATGTTTCCACCCCTTTTTTTCCCCCAAATCAAATCAAAATTTTTATTAAAGTCCTGCACCTGCTTTAAAATGTTAGTTCACAGCTATTTTAAATACAAGGTTGAGTCAAATGGAAACCTAAAAAAAAGTGACATGAATTAGAGAAACAGACTGTATGCAGCTGTAATTTAGGTGAGTCATCAGCTATCAGCTATCACTCACACAACTGTCGAGTCAGAGGAAGATCTGTCATTGCTTTATCTTTCAGAGAAGATTCATTCAGTCATGTTGCCATTGTATAGTTTTTATTGTAAGCTCTAGTCCAATGAAAATGAGATGAGGCCATTTCTCAGAATTGCTCAGATTTGGAGAAATGATCCCACGTTACAACACAATTCCTGTAGCTACCTGTAATACTACAAGCCAGATTTTGGCCTACTGCTTGTTCCTCCACCTCAGCAATATTATGTTCCAGTGCTGTGAACACCACTTTGAATTCTGCAGAAGAATATGATGTTTACTGTTGGCAGAAATCGTTCATTCTCCCACCCAAACATCGCCTCAAGAGCTCAGATTCTTTTCAGTTTTACTCCCTCCACCCATCTCCAAGGACCTGGAATTTAAAGCTGCACCTTATAATAAATGATAGGACTATACCAGCATGAGGACCAAAGAAACTGAAGCTCGAACAAATCTACAGTGTCGCCGTGTGCAGCAACAACCCGAGCTTCTGTTCAGTTCTGTGAGAAACACTGAATGATCTTCCTCAATATTGATGCAGGTTCCTCTCTGCTTCCATTCCATGTGTAACTCCAGACTTCCTGTCTACACCAGGGTTTCACACGGATGTACTCTACTAACAACTGACTTGAGCGCTATCCAGAAGTTACGTGAGAGTCACACACTCTGGGGCGGAGTTTGTCTAAAACGGAGGCGTGTCTCAGTTACATGTGATTCTGTGCTGGATCAAGTGCTATTCTATGTGCTGCTGAATAATGAGTGTGGAAGCCATTTTGTTGAATTAAACCAGGGATTAATGTGAGAATTACAGCTCGCACTAATCATGCAGTGATATATTAGTGATATATGAGACTCCTGTTAGATGTATTTTAACACTCGCTATCTTCTCATTCACATATCATCATATTAGTCCTTTATTTTTAAATTCTCTCTCGCTTTTATGTTGCATTGTATTGCAGTTAATACAGAAACTGCCATTTCATTCTTCAGTTAATATTTTCCATCCCTGATTTTTTCAGCGTAGTGTTTGTGTTTAAAGACGGTGGTTTAGAACCACACACACACCACTCTGACTCTAACACACTACAACACCACAGTACTACTTTATTATTCACTAACAACACAAAACACACACGTGTCTGTGCTGGCTGTGATATTGCCTCATGTAGAGACACTTGGCCGAACAGCAGTTAGCACTGACTCTACACACACACACACACACACACACACACACACACACACAATATATATATAGTAGGACGAGGGCCAGATATTATGTTGGTGTTAATGATTGGAACTCAGTCTCCAAATGTCCTGCTGTGTGTGTGTGAGAGAGAGAGAGAGAGAGAGAGAGAGAGAGAGAGAGAGAGAGACACACCAGTGAATCAATGCTACTAATTATTATTATTATTCTTAACTTTAACTGAGAGTGTTCTGCAGCTCTCAAATTCAGTTTGCTAGAACCCTATGCTGAGTGTTTCGTAGCTCTAGAACTTTGCACTGGAGGTTCTGGAGCTCTAGAACTGTGACCTGAGTGTTACGCAGCTCTAGAACTTTGCACTGGAGGTTCTGGAGCTCTAGAACTGTGACCTGAGTGTTACGCAGCTCTAGAACTTTGCACTGGAGGTTCTGGAGCTCTAGAACTGTGACCTGAGTGTTACGCAGCTCTAGAACTTTGCACTGGAGGTTCTGGAGCTCTAGAACTGCGACCTGAGTGTTACGCAGCTCTAGAACTTTGCACTGGAGGTTCTGGAGCTCTAGAACTGTGACCTGAGTGTTACGCAGCTCTAGAACTTTGCACTGGAGGTTCTGGAGCTCTAGAACTGTGACCTGAGTGTTACGCAGCTCTAGAACTTTGCACTGAAGGTTCTGGAGCTCTAGAATTGTGACCTGAGTGTTACGCAGCTCTAGAACTTTGCACTGGAGGTTCTGGAGCTCTAGAACTGCGACCTGAGTGTTACGCAGCTCTAGAACTTTGCACTGGAGGTTCTGGAGCTCTAGAACTGTGACCCGAGTGTTACGCAGCTCTAGAACTTTGCACTGAAGGTTCTGGAGCTCTAGAGCTCTGGGTCGAACATCCTGCAGCTCTCAGATTCAAGACCAAGCATTCTGCAGTGCTAGGACTTTGTGGTGAGTTCTGCAGTTCTAGAACGCTAGGCATACTAAACACACACACACACACACACACACACACACACACACACACACACACACACACAGAATGGTACAGTGTATGAATAAATAATGCTCTCAGTCTCTCCATGTGAAAGATCAATACAGTGGTGCCAGTTTGATTCAGTAAAATACTTCCTCCTCCATCATCTTCCTCTACCAACACTGTGATCATATGAACACACCCCACTAGTGTCTATTAGCATATTAGCTAAAATAATCAGCCTGGCTAAATACACCATATGGCCAAAAGTATGTGCACCCCTGACCATCACACCCATATGAGGTTCTTCCCCAAACTGTTACCACAAAGTCTGAAGCCCACAATTGTACAGAATGTCTCTGTACGCTGTAGCATCATATACAGTTTCCCTTCACTGGAACTAAGAGGCCCAAACCTGTTCCAGCACGGCACAAAGTGCACAAAGCGAGCTCCATGAAGACATGGTGTGTGAAGGTTGGAAGAAGGTGGAAGAACTGGAGTGTCCTGCACAGAGCCCTGACCTCAACCCCACTGAACACCTTTGGGATGAACTGGAGCTGGAGCCTCCTCACCATCCCAACATGTTTCTGTGTGTGGTGGTGTGTGTGTTACCTGCGCGGATGGTGGTGTGTGTGTGTGGTGGTGTGTGTGTGTGTGGTGATGCGTGTGGTACCTGCGCGGGCGGTGGTGTGTATGATGGTGTGTGTGTTCTCGGCTCCCCCACACTGGGCTGCTGTGACTGTTCCGTATCCAGCCTACAGGGGGCGTCGCTGGGTACGACGACCTGCTGAACCCGTGCTCAGGCTCCGCCTCTGTCGTCAACGAGGACGCCGAACTCCCCATTGCTACGACAACCCCCTCCCCCCACACACCTCGCAGAGTGGTAGTCAAGTGTTTTCAACCAGCACCTCAATCAGTCCTGTTCTATCAGTCTCCATTTCACACACACACACACACACACACACACACACACACACACACACGCTCAGTGCGGAGTCACAGAACTCAACATGGCTGCCACAATGCTCCAGCAGATCCAGTCCACAAGGTAATGTCCCAATGTCCCAGAATTCTTTGCTGTTCCTTGTGATGTTCCCACTTCCTGTTTGTTTAGAGCAGAGAGAGCGGGACAGATCTGATCCCGAGAGAGAGCTCCTTCACCACACACACACACACACACACACACACACACACACACACACACTGTCCAGAACACCACCTGTCTAAAGCTGTATGTTTGTGCCTGTTATAGTTGTGTTATGGACTCAAAGAACACTACAGCTGTGTGTGTGTGTGTGTGTGTGTGTGTGTGTGTGTGTGTGTGTGTGTGTGTGTGAGTGAGAGAGAGAGAGAGAGAGTGAGAGAGAGAGAGAGAGAGAGAGAGTGAGAGAGAGTGTGATGCTGCAGCTGCTTTGGGGATTACATACACATCACATTCCAACTTGAAACACACACACACACACACACACACACACAACTAGAAGTGCGTGTGATGTGGTGTGCCTATGGTTAGGTGTGTGTTACTTGCACTTGTGTGTGTGTGTGTGTGTTGCTGAGTCTGTCCCAGATTTCCGTTACTGTGTGTTTATAATCCCTCCTCAGTTGTCTCGCGCTGCTGTGTCCCGGTTCTCCGTTACTGCCGTCCTCTTCTTGGCGCTTCCGGGTTTAAAGGGAAGGCTCGTGCTTGTCCGTTTTTATAAAGGAAGTTTCCGACCGTTAAACACCGCAGTGTTGTGATTAATCCGTTTAAACCCGAAACTAAACATAAAAAAAGAACAATGCTGACACGGTCTCGTGCAGCGCGCGTCTCTCGTCTCTCAGTCGCGCGCGCTCGCGTTATGTAGCTATTATTATGATCAGCGGGGCCTTTGAAGCTCGAGCGCGTGCGCTACCCTTATTCCCTTCGTTCCTCCTCCTCCTCTCGCGCTGGCTGACTGCAAACCGGCGAATCGAATAAACAGCGCGCGTACTGAATAATCCGCCTCGCGCGCTCCTACTTCTACAACGGAAATCCAGATGATGATGATGAAGATGATGAAAATAAAGAGGAGTCCCAAATGAAGGTTTCCAGTAATCCTGTAAGCAGTGACCTGTCCGCGTGAAGCAGGAGCAGCGCGCGCCGCACCGGGTTTATCCTCATACAGATGCTGCAGCAGCGCGAGCTCCCTCACCCTCACTACTCCACACACTGCACATCCTCGGTGTGTGTGTGTGCGCGCGCATTGTGTGTGTGTGTGTGTTTATGCAAAGTGTGTATCCTTGCTTTTCTTTCTATGCGCTTGCATGCATGCTCTCTCTCTCTGATCTGGATTATTGAGAGTCAGCAGCACGCATGCGCAAACAAACTCATTTTTCCAAACCAGCCGGGGTCTTGTTCAAGAAATCGGTTGCTCCTCCCACCAACATACACACGCGCGCCCACGTAATCATTTTAGTGACGTGAGAACGTCACAACACACAAATCTAACACTAATCTCTCTCTCTGTCACACACACACACACACACACACACACACACACACACACACACACACACACACACACCAAATGCATTATAGTTTGAAGTATAAAAACACAAACACAATTCTCTATTCAAATCCACTTCACTACTGGGTAAAGATACAACCCCAATTCCAAAAAAGTTGGGACGTTGTGTAAAATGTAAATAAAAACAGAATGCAATGATTTGCAAATCTCATAAACCCATATGTTATTCACAATAGAACACAGAAAACATATCAAATGTTTAAACTGAGGAAATGTAACATTTATGGGGGAAAAAAGGTCATTTTGAATTTGATGGCAGCAACAAGTCAAAAAGTTGGGAAGGGACAACAAAAGGCTGGAAAAGTAAGTGTTACTAAAAAGAAACAGCTGGAGGTTAATTAGCAACAGGTCAGTAACATGATTGGGTATAAAAATCAATATTGCATGCCCGTGATCTTCGGGCCCTCAGGCGGTACTGCATTAAAAACAGGTCTGATTCTGTAATGGAAATCACTGCATGGGCTCAGAAACACCTCCAGAACTCATTGTCTGTGAACACAGTTCGCCGAGACATCCACAAATGCTGGTTAAAGCTCCATTATGCAAAGAAGAAGCCATATGTGAACATGATCCAGAAACGCCGCCGTCTTCTCTGGGCCAAAGCTCATTTAAAATGGACTGAGACAAAGTGGAAAACTGTTCTGTGGTCAGACGAATCGAAATTTGAAATTCTTTTTGGAAACCATGGAAACGTCCTCTAAACTAAAGAGGACTAAAGAGGAGAGGGACCATCCGGCTTTTTATCAGCGCTCAGTTCAAAAGCCTGCATCTCTGATGGTATGGGGGTGCATTAGTGCCTATGGAATGGGCAGCTTGCACATCTGGAAAGGCTCCATCAATGCTGTAAGGTATATACAGGTTTTAGAGCAACATCTGCTTCCATCCAGATTCCATCCCATCTTTACTTCTGAGAGACTCCGCCTCTCTAAGATACTCTTTATACCCAATCATGTTACTGACCTGTTGCCAATTAACCTCCAGCTGTTTCTGTTTAGTAACAATTACTTTACCAGCCTTTTGTTGAATTTCAAAATGACCTTATTTCCCCCCCTTAAAACGGTCCATTTCCTCAGTTTAAACATTTGATATGTTTTCTATGTTCTATTGTGAATGACATACCGGTTTATGAGATTTGCAAATCATTACATTCTGTTTTTATTTACATTTTACACAGCGTCCCAACTTTTTTCCTGAATTGGGTTTGTACAAATTCCACACACAACTCAGAGCCAATGCACTTTATCTTAAAGCCATCGTATCGGTCACATCCCACACCCGAGAGGTGGAACCGCAACCGCATCGTCACACCTACACAACGTCACACATCACCTGATTGACAACTGCACAATCACACAAACTACACACACATCACACCGTACAGCACAAGCCAGTCCACATCGTCACCCTGGTCAGGAATGTGTTCTGTGTCAGAAGCTTCTTTCATTTTGCACTGGAGCTACAAGGATAATGTAGCTAATAAATAATGGAGGTTTATGGCCTCCAGTTTAGCAGTAAATGTGTGTGTAACTCCTGTGCAACTGTTGATGAGGTTTCGGACTCACTCTTATCTTCAAACATGAACAAAAGGACAAACGTCACAGAGAGAAAAACAGTCGAAGCTGATTCGCTGTGGTTTCGATTTTACGTTTGAGTTTGTCAGAGAGAACAACTGCATCTCTGTGTCTCTTTTTCTCTTGTCTACAGCAGGTGTGGCTGAATAACAGGTGCTACTGAATAAAACACACACACACACACACACACACACACACACACACACACACACACTTCCTCTATTAGTTCCTGCTTAGTGTGTGAAGTAGTGATAAGAGAATTAATATCAATAAAACCATGACACTATCCTCTCATAGTGCTGATGCTGCTCTATTATACTGAAAATGAAAAAAACAAACAAAGAAACAGGATTAAGATCCTACATAATAACATATGCAAATATATAGATTTGCATAAATAATAAAAACGAGACTAAACTCCTCACCTACATTCACACTAGCAAGTGACAAAGCCGGAACTGTTCATTTTTTTTCTACACACATAAGAGCCGCGATTTCAGCGACAAGGTTCTCAATTCTATGCAAATTAGGTACGACTCTATAAAGCGACAAATAACGCGTGTCTTGAACGATTCCTCGCACCAATCCTATGGAGCGTGTGGTCTGAAGTTTCTTCATTTCCCTGCTCACAACTTTAGTTCTTACCTGCGATTAGTTCCCATTTACAGTTTGATGCAAAAATGGAAGAAGATCGTATAACCATGGTTTCATCTTCTTCTGTCCTATACGAGCTCTCATTAAATGTTTATAGAGACATTACGAAAAAAATGGGTGTACAGTTAGCTCACTTTACTAACTTTTTTTTTTTTTTAAACTGAGTTAATTATTCTAGTCTGAGAATTTTAATTTGAGGATTTAGTGAAATAGCTGATAGGAAAACTATAAAAATCAGCGGAGTCTCCGTGACTTTGACCACTAACCAGAACAGGATGTAAAATCAAAGCAGCGATAACCGGTTACTGATAAACCTGGGTGTGGTCACATTATCAAACACACACACATACACACACACACACACACACACACACATAAAAGAGAAACAAGATTTGATGTCACACTCATGTTTAGTCTTTACAGACTAGCAGGGTTACATTAGACAAACATCAAATCTGACGTGTGGTGTTTCAGAGAACAGAACCAGGAACCCGGGGGGCGAGGGTGTGAAGTGTAGGATATTAAAATGTCAAAAGACATCGACACAAACGATGACAAAAGTTTGATGAAGCGGAAATTAAATTTACTGTTTCTAAGTTCTCAGTATGTCATCCAGAAAGTTCTTCTTGAGCCATAGCGGGGTTCAGACAGAAAGTTCTGGATCTGTAGTCCAGTTCAGAGTAAAAGTTCTCAGGCTGTAGTCAGGATCAGCCAAGGTTCTCGGGCCCTAGTGGGGTTCAGACAGAAAGTTCTCAGCCCATATTCGGGTTCAGACAGAAAGTTCTTGGGCCGTATTCGGGTTCAGACAGAAAGTTCTTGGGCCGTATTCGGGTTCAGACAGAAAGTTCTCGGGCCGTAGTGGAGTTCAGACAGAAAGCTCTCGGGCCGTAATCAGGTTCAGATAGAAAATTCTCGGGCCGTATTCGGGTTCAGACAGAAAGCTCTCGGGCCGTATTCGGGTTCAGACAGAAAGTTCTCGGGCCGTAGTGGAGTTCAGACAGAAAGTTCTCAGGCCGTATTCGGGTTCAGACAGAAAGTTCTCAGGCCGTAATCAGGTTCAGATAGAAAGTTCTCGGGCCGTATTCGGGTTCAGATAGAAAGTTCTCGGGCCGTAGTGGAGTTCAGACAGAAAGTTCTCAGGCCGTAATCAGGTTCAGATAGAAAATTCTCGGGCCGTATTCGGGTTCAGATGGAAAGTTCTTGGGCCATAGTGGGGCTCAGTTTAGTTCTACGTGCTGGGTCAGGTCCTAACAGAACGCTCTCAAGACTGGACTCAATTCCTATTCAGAATTTGGAAAATATAAGTAACCACACCTTAAGAATTCATGACTACATCATCACCTGCCATACAGATATGATTCAGAGATAGAAACTACCAACCACAAATCAGAGGAAACCAGATAATATTTTCTGTCACAATAACACACACACACACACACACACACACACACAGAGAGAGAGAGAGAGAGAGAGAGAGAGAGAGAGAGAGAGAGAGAGAGAGAGAGAGAGAGAGAGAGAGAGAGAAATAAAGAGAGAGAGAGAGAGAGAGAGAGAGAGAGAGAGAGAGAGAGAGAGAGAGAGAGAGAATGAACAACCTCACAATTTCCCGGAGACTTGCATAACAAATACCAGAAAACCATCCTAACTGGTCTGACAGGTAACCTATGTACACACACACACACACACACACACACACACACACACAGTTTTTACATGAGTCAGACAGAAAATACGTATGTAATGTCTGTCATTACACGTATGGTGAATAAGGTACCTGAGGTATTTGTGTTTTAAAGCAACAACAGCCTTTTCTTAGTCAATCCATCATAATGTTTTTCATACAGAGATGTCAGACACACTGTAATTCCAGCTATTCCTCATTCGTCTCTTTATTATTTACATCTTACAATAAATATTTTATTCTCTTATCACACTGTAACACTAAAACAGCACCGTAACACACTGAAAACACACTGTAAAACACTCCAAAACACACCGTGACACTGTAACAACACACCATAAAACACTCTAAAACACACTGACACTGTAACAACACACCATAAAACACTCTAAAACACACTGACACTGTAACAACACACCATAAAACACTCTAAAACACACTGACACTGTAACAACACACCGTAAAACACTCCAAAACACACCGTGACACTGTAACAACACACTGTAAAACACTCTAAAACACACTGTGACACTGTAACAACACACCATAAAACACTAAAACACACTGACACTGTAACAACACACCATAAAACACTCTAAAACACACTGTAACATACTGAGAACACACCGTAAAACACTGTAAAACACACTGTGACACTAAACCAACACTGTAACACATTGTAAAACACTGTAAAACACACTGTGACACTAAACCAACACTGTAACACACTGAAAACACACCGTAAAACATTCTAAAACACACTGTGACACTAAACCAACACTGTAACACACTGAAAACACACCGTAAAACATTCTAAAACACACTGTGACACTAAACCAACACTGTAACACACTGAAAACACACCGTAAAACATTCTAAAACACACTGTGACACTAAACCAACACTGTAACACACTGAAAACACACCGTAAAACATTCTAAAACACACTGTGACACTAAAACAGCACCGTAACACACTGAGAACACACCGTAAAACACTCTAAAACACACTGTGACACTAAACCAACACTGTAACACACTGAAAACACACCGTAAAACATTCTAAAACACACTGTGACACTAAAACAGCACCGTAACACACTGAAAACACACCGTAAAACACTCTAAAACACACTGTGACACTAAAACACACTGTAAAACACACTGACACTGTAACAACACACCATAAAACACTCTAAAACACACTGTAACATACTGAGAACACACCGTAAAACACTGTAAAACACACTGTGACACTAAACCAACACTGTAACACACTGAAAACACACCGTAAAACACTCTAAAACACACTGTGACACTAAACCAACACTGTAACATACTGAAAACACACCGTAAAACATTCTAAAACACACTGTGACACTAAAACAGCACCGTAACACACTGAGAACACACCGTAAAACACTCTAAAACACACTGTGACACTAAACCAACACTGTAACATACTGAAAACACACCGTAAAACATTCTAAAACACACTGTGACACTAAAACAGCACCGTAACACACTGAAAACACACCGTAAAACACTCTAAAACACACTGTGACACTAAAACAGCACCGTAACACACTGAAAACACACCGTAAAACACTCTAAAACACACTGCGACACTAAAACACACTGTAAAACACACTGACACTGTAACAACACACCATAAAACACTCTAAAACACACTGACACTGTAACAACACACCATAAAACACTCTAAAACACACTGTAACATACTGAGAACACACCGTAAAACACTGTAAAACACACTGTGACACTAAAACAGCACTGTAACACATTGTAAAACACTGTAAAACACACTGTGACACTAAACCAACACTGTAACACATTGTAAAACACTGTAAAACACACTGTGACACTGTAAACACTGTAACAGAAAGACAGGTTATAACACACGGTGACACACTAACACACACTGTAACACAGAATTAGGACATTAATCGGAAACATATCGATAGTTTCGGTGTTTGTTCGGGTTCCTGAAGCGGAGACCCCCTCAGTGTACTTACCGGGACAGGGACGAGGCGATACACACTTCCTGTGCTTTATTTGGGGTTATTTGAGTTTAGAAGGCGACTCCTCTCCGGGCTGAAGTCTGTGCTCCTTCCGTCACCCAGTAAAGCCCCTCTGGTGTGGAGCTCTAGTCCGGCGGTCAGTCCTCATGTCTCGGCGGGCTTCTCTTCACTCTTCCCGTACATGCTGAGATCTGCCGCCTCGCGGAGCTTCACAAACACCCAACCTCTCTCTTATATCAGCGGAGGATTAGTTCTCTTTATTAAAAACACTTCAGTAGCCTGTCAGCTTCCTCCTCGGACAGTTTCGGAACAGAAACAGAAAGAAGACGATAAGCCGAAGGCTGCGCAAGAATCGGCAAGAGGACGGAGAAGCCGCTCTCGCGCGGATTGTGCGTAAACTCTGTTAGAGAATACAGACACAGCGGACGCCGTTTCCCACAATGCAACGCGGTGTTTGAGACGGATACATACCCGGATGTGGTTACCACGGGCCACGCACTGTAACACACAATCACTTAATAACACACTGCATCACACACTGAACACACAATGAGACACTATAACACATCGAACACACAATGAGACACTGTAACACACTAACACACACCGAACACACAATGAGACACTGTAACACACTAACACACACCAAACACACAATGAGACACTGTAACACACTAACACACACCGAACACACAATGAGACACTGTAACACACTAACACACACCAAACACACAGTGAGAAACTGTAACACACTAACACACACCAAACACACAATGAGACACTGTAACACACTAACACACACCGAACACACAATGAGACACTGTAACACACTAACACACACCAAACACACAGTGAGAAACTGTAACACACTAACACACACCAAACACACAATGAGACACTGTAACACACTAACACACACCGAACACACAATGAGACACTGTAACACACCGAACACACAATGAGACACTGTAACACACTAACACACACCAAACACACAATGAGACACTGTAACACACCGAACACACAATGAGACACTGTAACACACTAACACACACCGAACACACAATGAGACACTGTAACACACCGAACACACAATGAGACACTGTAACACACCGAACACACAATGAGACACTGTAACACACTAACACACACCGAACACACAATGAGACACTGTAACACACTAACATACACCGAACACACAATGAGACACTGTAACACACTAATACACACCGAACACACAATGAGACACTGTAACACACAATCACTTAATAACACTGTATCGCACACTGTAACACACACACACACACACATACACACACACACACACACACACACACACACACACACACACACACACACACAATAGATACCTGGATGTGGTTAATAGTGACCACCGGTTTCTGAAAGCATGTAGTCGCACTGCCATAAATTTAGGTGTGGCTTGTAAGTTGAACCTTCTAAATGTTAACATATTTATAACAGTTAACATTTCACTGGGTCTTTATAAACAGAAGTGGGGAGTTTGAGCCAGAATTAGTGTGAAGTTTGGGGCGAATCTCATAATCCCTGTGTAAATAATACCTGCTATTCCCTTTGTAGTGCACTTTATGAGATTAGGGAGTGAATGAAGGACTGAGCCCCTGTCAGTGATGTGTAGCAGCAGAGATTTAGTTTGAAGAATCTGGTGATTTCTATGGATGAACACAGGAAACACACAGGAATCACACAGGAAACACACAGGAAACCAACAGGAAACCAACAAACCACTTTGTTTAGGAGTTAAATATATTATTGCTCAGTGCAGGGATTAGAAACTTTAGGGAATAAAACTGAAAACTAACAAAATGTTTAATTGAACGTAATTGAAAATGCGAACAAAAAAGAGAAATGTTGTTTTTAAAAGTGCTTAACTGGTTAATAACATTTAATAACATTTTTTCCCCCCATTCCAGTGTAATTTCGAGAAAGTATAGTCTAAAACTGTGTCTAATTTTCCCAATAGGCCTAACTTCCTGTGCAGAACTTGTCAGGTCCTGCCTGGCTACAGGAAGACATGACCCAGCCGCTATTGCCAGGTTTTTGAAGATGGGCAGGTGGCAGAAAAATCTGTGCAGAAAATATTTTTCTTGTGATTCTACAAGCAACAAATCACACTGCAATGTAGAAGGATGGTCTGTTTCTGGTAAAAGGCGTTCTAAAAGCAGAGTAGGTTATCATATGTAAACAATGTTATTAACCATTCTTTTATTTCATTCTAACCTGCTTCCAACTAAAAAAAGGGGTGTGTGTGGAATGGCTTCTATTCATATTAAAATAAAATAAAAAAAGTTTCTAATTCCTGGTTTAACACGTATTTCCTCAACAGCTGCTCCCTCTAGTGGAGATATAGATGAAATGCATCCTGACAGAAATCATTTGATCTGCACTGAGACAGTATGTTTCAGTGGAAAATTTGGGTGGAAATAGTTTATTTGTAATTATAGAATAAGTTTAGAATAACTAGGGGGTTGACTCACTAGCGCTTAAATGAAACAGTAGAGTAGACAAATTAGTAAAGAGCAAATTCTTAAAATATTTTTCAATTCTTTAAGGGTGTCCTTAAGTACTTTTGCAACATATGCTTTTCAGGCAAACTGTATTCAATGTGTGTTTTTCTTACAACCAAGTAATTTTAGTGGATTTATTTATAATCACACTATCCGGTGTCACCCAGATGAGGATGGGTTCCCTTTTGAGTCTGGTTCCTCTCAACGTTTCTTCAACGTCTCAGGGAGTTTTTCCTCACCACCGTCACCTCTGACTTTCTCATTAGGGATTTTTTATTGAAATAAAATTGTTTATCCGGATTTCTGTAAATCTGCTTTGTGACAGTATCTGACAATTAATACAAATATAACTGAATTAATTTCAAGAATTGTGCTAGTGAAACACTGTATGTAGTCATTTCCCCCATTCTCTTAAAGGGTGCCAATAATTATGGAGTTGTTTAACTGTACACACTCTATCCACGTGTTGTTACATCCGTAATGATAATAAACAACTACCATATCCATAATATGAACATGAATATCATAGATTTGTATATTGGTCTCTGTTGTTTCTTAAAGGTCACATGAAAAAATATGCAAACTGTCTCACTGATGCTGACCTAGTTCCTGGTTCCATTCCTCTGGGCTGAATTAAACAGAATTAAATAGAATTTAACCAGGAACCCAATGGTGCTATCATATACACAATGTTTATTGTGTTTGAATGGAACCCCTGTGAGTTCTCGCACACAGCAATCACACTTGGGTCCAAGACCATCTGAGCTTCCAGTCAAACTCTAGCAGTGAGAAAGTGAGTTGACTCAACTGCAGGAAGTGAATCAAATGTGCTGTTTGATTATTTTTGGATTGCAGTGTTTTTGTAGATTTTTTAGTGGCGTCAGAACAGTTTATGGAACAACAGAAGTATAACATAATGGACATTATAACTTGACAGTTGATGTAGTACACTTATGGCATAATGATTTATTAACTATGACACATTTCTGTGGACCTAACTAAATCGTTTATCCTGATTATGGCCCTGGTTACATAACCATACTTTGTTTACTCCAGTGATGTAGAGATATGTTTAACCTTTCACCCACCACCTATATCATCATCAAAAATGGAAAATAACTCCAACACCAGGCAGTTTTATAGTAAACAAGATCGATGGGCTGAAGCACATGTGGGCTAAAAGTTCCTGGTCTAAGTTCTGTAACTCTTGAGATTAATTACCTGGGCTAAAGATCATGATTTTTAATTAAATGTCTTCCCTTGGTGTAAAGTGATCTTTATTTCCTCTGATTAACTTTTTTTGGGGCTAAATTTTGTTCTTAATTGCTCATCTTGAGTTCCTGGTCTTTAATTCCGGGCCTTAAACTTCTGGTCTAAAGTTCCTTGCATAAAATTCTTTGGCTTAAACATATTGGCCTGATCATTAAGTCCTTGTCTTTAGGTCCTGGACTTAAATTCCTGGGCTCAGATTCCTTAGCCAGTGTGCTTTAAGTTGTTCTATCTTGAATTTCTTCTCTACAGGTAAGGTAGGATTCTGACTTTTGTGTTCTATCTACTTGACTCAGTAGGATCTAGATTCTTGCCACTAGAATTGCTGTATTGTATAGTATTGTTGATTTCTGTACTGTTGCTTGGAAGTGTTTGTTTAGTCTATGCTAATTAGTTCTCTCAGGTGGTTAATCAAGAGTAATTTCAGTCTCTCTTAAGGTGTGAATTGTGGGCAGGGCTTACCAAGTTATATTGAAGGTGTACCGATGGATAGAATAGATGGATAGTGGATAGAAGCATAAAGCATCAAGTTTAGTAATGTTTTCTTGTTCAGTTAAGTGTTTCCAGCTCCCACTCAGCTCTATCCTCTCTAACTTCATTCCTGACTAGACATGTGCCTCAAACCTATCTCTGTTATCACCTCTCTCAGACCTAGAAGCTCTCATCCACAAACCAGAGGCAGAACTACCAGTAACCTCATCTACCCTCATCTGTTGTCTCATTCTCAAACAGCAGTGGTAGGTGGGCTCTGGAATTGCCAGTCTGATAACTCCACAGAACACAGCTACACCAGCTGCTCTATCCTCTGCTTATGCGTTCTCTCACACTCCATGAGAAACTGGCAGGGATGGTGGTACAGGTCTGCTGTTGTCTCGGAAATGGTGCTTCACACCTCTCTCCCTGTCTCATCTCAACATCTCATCCTTTGAATTCCATGCAGTTACAGTTTCCTCCCCAATCAACCTTCTCATCATCGTCATCTACCGCCCTCCTGGTCCCCTAGGAGACTTTCTTGAAGAAATGGACATGCTCCTCAGTCTTTTCCCTACTGACAGTACCCCTCTTACAGTCCTTGGAGACTTCAACCTCCCCACTGAGAAGCTTGAATCCTCTTGCCTTCTCCCTCTTCTACATTCTTTCTCCTTGACATTCAACAGCTGGCCACCCAAACACAAGGGAGGAAATGTCCTGGACCTGGTCTTCAGTCACCCCTCTCCAGCTGCAGACATCAATACTATCCTACTCCACACCTCCGATCATCACTTGGTATCCTTTACCATCACCCTCCCTATCCTGCCTAAAACCAGCTATCAATACTTCTCTCCTACCCGTCCAAACCTCCATTCTATCTCTCCTTCCTCCATAGCTTCCAGCACCCAGACACTTTCCTGTCCTCACTTTCCTCATCCATGGACCTCCTCTGCCCTCTATCCACTAAACCCAGGAAGATTTCTTACCCTACTCCTTGGCTGTCAGATATATTGTGTGGCAATCGAAGAGAACTAAGAACAGCAGAGAGAATGTGGAAGAAATCACAACTTGAGACAGATCTTGCCTCTTACCGCGTGCTCATGTCAAAATTCTCATCTGAAGTGACTTCTGCTAAGACTGCCTTCTACAAGGAAAAGCTGGAAACTTCTGCACAAGACCCTCACAAGCTCCACAACGTGTTTTCTTCATTACTCAACCCACCGGCTCCTCCTGCACCATCCTCCCTGACTGCTGAAGACTTTGCCACCTTTTATGATGGGAAGATCGAAAAAATCTGCCAGACCTTCACTTCCACCCCAACTCCTACACTACCCACTGAGGATGTCTCTTCTCCTTCCCTGGCACATTTTTCTAATCTAGCATCAGAAGAGATCCTGCAGGTCATCTTGTCCTGCAATCCTACCACCTGCCCACTGGATCCAATCCCTTGCACAATGCTCCAGACCATCTCACAAGACCTCCTCCCCTACATCACGAATATGATCAATGGCTCCATATCATCTGGTCACGTACCAACTGCATTCAAAAGAGCAAGGGTTATCCCTCGGACATTGGCAACTACCGACTGGTATCTTCACAAATCTCTCACAGAACAACCTCCAAGATCCCAACCAGTCTGGCTTCAAAGTGGCACATTCCACAGAGACCCTTTTGGCTGTCACTGAGAAGTTACATGCTGCAAGATCAGCCAAACTGTCATCAGTCCTCATCCTCCTTGACCTTTCAGCAGCATTTGATACAGTCAATCACAAGACTCTCTTGTCCACCCTCACGAGTCTTGGAATTTGTGATGCAGCATGGCAGTGGTTTGCTTCCTACCTGGAAGGTCGCTCATACCAGGTGATGTGAAGGGGACCCACATCTGCTCCCCACAGACTCTCCACTTGCATCCCACAAGGCTCAGTACTTGGTCCTCTTCTGCTCTCCCTCTATACTCGATCTCTTGGTGAGGTCATATCCTCACATGGGTTTTCATACCACTGCTATGCGGATGACACTCAACTCATTCTCTCCTTCCCTCCCTCTGATCCTCTTGTTTCTGTGTGGATCTCAACATGTCTGGCAGACATCTCCTCATGGATGGCAGCTCATCAGCTGAAACTTAATCCCAGCAAAACAGAACTGCTGTTCATCCCAGGTGATTCATCACCATGTCAGGATCTTGTGATCTTTCTGGACAACTCTCTGATCCCACCTTCGGTTACTGCACGCAACCTTGGGTAACCATGGACAATCAACTGTCCTTCTCCTCTCACATTGCTAATCTGACATGCTCATGTCGATTTCTCCTTTACAACACCAGAAGGATTTATCCATTTCTATCCGTACAGGCCACCCAGGTGCTGGTTCAGTCTCTCATCATTTCAGGACTGGACTACTGCAACTCACTCCTGGCAAGTCTGCCTCCGAGAGCCATTCGACTACTGCAACTGATCCAGAATGCAGCTGCTCGACTTGTTTTCAACCTTCCTAAGTTCTCGACACCACTCCACTGCTACACTCCCTCCACTGGCTCCCTGTAGCTGCTGCATCAGATTTAAAACACTGATGCTTGCCTACAAAGCCAAAAATGGGCCAGCACCCACTTACCTCAAATCAGTTATCACACCCTGCACTGCACCACACTCCCTCCGATCCTCTAGCACAGCTAGACTGGTGCCACCATCTCTCAGGGTACAAGAAAGGCACACATCAAGACTCTTCTCTGTTTTGGCCCCTAGGTGCTGGAATGAACTTCCCCTAGATGTCCGAACAGCTGAGTCACTGGCTGTCTTCAAATGACGTCCAAAGACCTACCTCTTCCTAAAGTACTTAAATTAGCACTTTTCATTTAAAAAAAATAAAATTGTGTTGTCTGTGTGTTTCTCTTACCATATTACCTTCCAACAGAGTTTTTAGACTGATGGTATTCTTAGTCCGTGACCTAGTGAACCATTATTGGGATGTATTTGATGATAGAGACTCAAAGCACTTTTGTAAGTTGCTCTGGATAAGGGCATCTGCCAAATGTCGTAAATGTAAATGTACATTCTGATCCTAAGTTACTGGGCTATAGTTCCTGGTCTTTAATTATTGGTCTGAAACCCCTGTTCTAAATTGTAAGTTCTTTATCCTTATTTACTGATCATATGTTCCTGGACTAAAGTTCCTGGTCTGAAATTGCTGGTCTTAAGTTCCTGATCCATAATTCTTGGGCTACAGTTCATGATCCTTGATTCTTGGACTGAATTTCCTGATCATTAAATCCTGGTGTTAAGCTCCTTGTCTTTAATTCCTAGACTAAAAGTTTTTGACTTCAATTTTCTTGGTTACTGAAGGCTCTAGCTCTGTCTCTGAGCATTATTAGATCCCATGGGTGGCTGATGTATCACATTATTTTGGTTTCCTAACAAAGTGTCAGCAAAGCAGCAGAGCCATATTTAAAATGGCTTTAAAATAACAATTTTAGATGAAAAGAAATTATTTACAAGGAAATTAGTTGTAGGTAACATTATATACAGACTATATCTCTGTTAGTACTCACTGTATTTACACTAACCAGGCATGATTTTTAGTATGTGGGGCAGTGTCTTAAAATGATTAATATTCTGGTAAGAACCATAATGACACCTGAACTCTATTTGCATCATGCTTTAATTCCCAAAGTGTACAGGAACACTATTCACTGTAGTTTCCATGTTCACATTGGAAAGGTGTAAGGCATGGAAATGACAGAGCTTATATGCAAAACAAATAATATTCATGCAGTCAGTCATTTAAAACCCTTCATAATCCCTGACATTCCACGAATCATAGTGTGTGTGTGTGTGTGTGTGTGTGTGTGTGTGTGTGTGTGTGTGTGTGTGTGTGTGTATGTGTTATACAAATCTCTCCAAAATTATCACATTCACCTCCTGTTGAAATGATGCTAATTAAGAGATGATCACTGAGGTTCTGCTCTGAGCTGTTCATCACCTCACATTCTAAATCACTGAAACCTACTGAATAGCTAACAGTTAGCAGAGTAAAAATGTTTGTTTGTCTTTCACTGGTGTGTATAAAGGTAGAAAGCTATACATATGATAATTAATGATGAGGTCATCAGTTGAGGATTACAGGAGTGTGTATTAGAAGCTCACTGGGTAAATGTTCATGGTCTTTAATTCTTGGTCCTAACTTCCTGGGCTGAAGGTCCTGGCCTTTAATTCCTGGCCTAAAGTTCATGGTCCTTAAATCCTGGGCTAAGTAGCTGCAGGCTATTTGTTGGTACCTTGATTAGTGAAGGCTACAACAGAGGGAAGAGCTTTCTCTTACAAAGCCCCACAGTTATGGAACAGCCTTCCAATTAGTGTTCGGGACTCAGACACAGTCTCAGTGTTTAAGTCCAGGCTGAAAACATATTTGTTTAGTCAAGCTTTTTGTGAATAGTTTTTTCCTTAGGTAAAGGAGCAGATCTAGAGGCTCACAGGCATAGTGTGTTGTGGTGAACTGGGACGTTTGGATGCTGTCACCCCCCCACTTTCACGCCTTCACCCAGGTGTGTTGATGGTGGAGTGGCTGGCTGCCTTATGTCCCAGGGAGCCCTCATATCTGTGTTACCTTCTGGCTCTCCCTTTTAGTTATACTGTCATAGCTAGTCTTACCGGAGTCCCTGCTTTCACTCACGCAAAGTACACTGTCCTTAACCATTACGGGACAATAAGCACCTAATAATCTCTCTCTCTCTCTCTCTCTCTCTCTCTCTCTCTCTCTCTTTCTCTCTCCTCTTCTGTCAAGCTACACATGATACTCCTGAGATGCCAGTGATCCCGACCCCTTCTGCTCTGTGGACCTGCCTGATCCATCCTGATGCCCTACTTCTGGTTGGAGATCTCATAAATTGGAAGTCACTTGCTGCTGCTGAGGCCCCACACGGTGCAGCCTAAAGATCATTGAGATTACTGAGGATGGTACCACTTAAAAACCATAAAGATGGCTTTGGACCTCAGTTCATATGAACAGTTATGCTATGATGGCTTTAGGACTACAATTACCACAAACAGTTTTACACTCAAGTCTCCATCAGTGAACAGTGGAGAAGTTCAACAAAACAGACTTCATATAAAAACTGTAATGAACTTTCCTGGTTACACAACTGCACTATTTGACCATTTACGAACCCCATTTCCATAAAAGTTGGGATTTTTTCTAAAATGCAATAAAAACAAAAATCTGTGATTTGTCGAGTCTCTTGAAACTTTAATTAACTGACAAAAGTACAAAGAAAAGATATTCAATGTTTTCACTGATCAACTTAATTGTATTTTGTAAATATAAACAAATTTAGAATTTGATGCCTTCAACACACTCAATAAAAGTTGGGACAGAGTCAAAATAAGACTAAAAAGTTTATAGAATATTCAAGCAACACCATTTTGAAGGATCAGGTGAATTGGTAACAGGGGAGGGGATCAGGATTGGGCAAAAAAGGAGCATCCACCAAAAGCTCAGTCTTTGCAAGCAAGGATGGGGCGTGGCTCAGCACTTTAGACAGTGTCCCAAATGTCACATCCAGACAACACCATCGCCCTTCGAGTAGGCCGGTGGCGCAGTCTGAAAGTGAGAGAGTATGTCATTGTAGTGTCTCTCCTCTGCTTTCAGTTTGGGAATAAAAATGTTTATTTATAGAATTAAATTCCTTTCAGTTGATGAAATTCTGACTAGGCACCCCTGGTCTTCCTGCTCCTAAGTTCCTGGGCTAAAACATGGAACTTACATGGACCCTGTGTCTATATTAGTATTTAATCACTTAAGTCCTTTTTTCTTATCAGACTAAAATTTCAATTGTACTTTTCTTTAATGCTTCCAGCAGCAACAAAATAACCAGCCTGACATATGATTGCACATTAAAGTGTGGGGAAAAAAGGGTAGGGGGCGGGGTCTTCTCCGTAGCATCCAATCACAGAGAGAAATGCAAACGAGTATGTAAATTTTGATCAGTAGGCGGTGCGCGAAAAGAAAAAAAAAAAAAAAGAAGCATCCGCGCGCATGGGAATAATGAATGAGTGGACGGGGGCGCGAGGAGGCAGAGCTGAGGAAAGAGGGATATCTCACAGAGAGAGAGAGAGAGAGAGAGAGAGAGAGAGGTAAAGGGTGAGAGGAGAGCTGTGGGAATATCAGAGCTCTAAGTTTGTGTTAGGTGTGTTTAAGACTGAGTTACGGAGAGCGAATTCTTTTGTGCTGGAGGTATGTACAAGTGTGTGTGTGTGTGTGTGTGTGTGTGTGTGTGTGTGTGTGTGTGTGTAGATCATAGATATCATTATACATACACATATCTATATTAGTCACACAGAACCGCTTGAACCGTTGAGATATAAAGTGATTAAAAGTTTGTAACTTGGCATGGTCAAGCTTATAACTACTAGATTTAACTCACTTAACTCACTAAATCTCTTTTATCGCACTCTCATCACTGATTATGATTTGCAATGGTGAGGTTTTTAATAGTTTATTTTGTTGTTGTTTCGGATTTTTTTCAGTTCCGTGTCTCAAACGGCTCACTACTCAACACTTCAGTGCACTACTTAGGGCGCACGAGCCGTTCTGTCACCCGTTACGTAGGCCGCCTGTGTAGGGATGATGAAGTTATTTTGAGATTCCGCCATGTTGTTCCTCAGCAGGGCTCCGCGAGGGCGCGTTCGTGGTTGCCACGGAAACAGTGCTTCGAATGCCGAGCGCGTGACGCCTTGGTTACTCCAAACTTGATGGAGTTAGCAACATGCTAAAGCAAACCGTGAGAGTGTCTGTCAGGGAAAAACAAACAAACAAACAAACAAAAACAAATCACAGAGTGAAAATAAAGTGAACATTTATAGCCAAATTAAACTTTGCAACAAAGTTTGATTATAAAATATAATTTTTAAAGCTATTTATATATTTATTATAGTCGATTTTTGTGCCTTAATTGTGACTGCAAGATCAAAATGACGAATTATCTGAGGGAGGGAAGTACAAATTTAACACTGTTGATTGAAATGTCCTGTGAGTGGATCTTTGTGTGTGTGTGTGTGTGTGTGTGTGTGTGTGTGTGTGTGTGTGTGTGTGTGTGTGTGAATGAGATTGTGTCACTAGGGTAGGCAAATGTGTATGGGTCAGCTGAATACACATTGTACACACTGGGCTGTGTGTGTAGTTTTGTGTGTGTGTGTGAGTGTGTGTGTGTGTGTGTGTGTGTGTGTGTGTGTGTGTGTGTGGGTGTGTGTATGTGTGTGTGTGTGTGTGTGTGAGGAAGTCAGAATGAAAGGTGCGTCCTGTATGCAGCGATAGCAGGAAAAGGATGGTTTTACACACACACACACACACACACACACACACACACACACACACACACACACACAAGTTTGACAGACCACACAAAAGACTGAGTAAAGAAAATGATCTATGGACTGTGTGTGTGTGTGTGTGTGTGTGTGTGTGTGGTGTGTGTGTGTGTGTGTGTGTGTGTGTGTGTGTGTGTGTGTGTGTGTGTGTGTGTGTACATAAGGACAGGGATTTCCCTTTTCTTCAGGAAAGAGATGATGTCATACATGTGTGTATGAGCTAAAAGGAGACTACTGAGATTATGTGATGAAGAAACTAGTAAGTGATATCTTTGTTGACGAATGGAACGCTTATATGCAAATAAAGAGGCGGGGCTTTCTAGATATTCTGTTCAGATGCAGTCCCTTTTTATGTATTTCACTGATGTCTAGATCCGATCCCTCTTTACATATTTTATTGATGACTGGATTCAATTTTATTTACACCTATCAGCCATAACATTAAAACCTGCTGCCTAATATTGTGTAGGTCCCCCTTGTGACCCGTCGAGGCACGGACTCCACAAGACCTCTGAAGGTGTGCTGTGGTATCTCGCGCCAAGACGTTAGCAGCAGATCCTTTAAGTCCTGTAAGTTGCGAGGTGGGGCCTCCATGGATCGGACTTGTTTGTCCAGCACATCCCACAGACGCTCGATCGGATTGAGATCAACACCTTGAACTCTTTGTCATGTTCCTCAAACCGTTCCTGAACAATGTTTGCAGTGTGTCAGGGTGCATTATCCTGCTGAAAGAGGCCACTGCCATTAGGGAATACCGTTGTCATGAAGGGGTGAACTTGGTCTGCAACAATGTTTAGGTAGGTGATACGTGTCAAAGTAACATCCACATGAATGCCAGGAGCCAAGTTTTCCCAGCAGAACATTGCCCAGAACATCACACTGCCTCCACTGGCTCGCCTTCTTCCCATAGTGCATCCTGGTGCCATCTTTCCCCCAGGTAAGCGACACACATGCACCGGGCCGTCCACATGATGTAAAAGAAAACATGATTTATCAGACCAGGCCACCTTCTTCCATTGCACCCTGGTCCAGTTCTGATGCCCACGTGCCCATTGTAGGAGCTTTCGGTGGTGGACAGGGGTCAGCATGGGCTCTCTGAGTGGTCTGCAGCTACGCAGCCCCATACGCAGCAAGCTGTTATGCACTGTTCTCAGATCCTTACACTTGCCCATTTTTTCTGTTAAATTTATCCCTATTTAACTAGCCAGAGGTGATGGTAATGGGGAAAAACTCCCTGAGACGATATGAGGAAGAAACTTTGAGAGGAACCAGACTCAAAAGGGAACCCATCCTCATCTGGGTAACAATGGATAATTCAGTTATAAATAATTCCCTTCTATGACGGTATAGTATAGAGTCAAGCAGTGCTAAGTGTGTTAACAGGAACTTGAGTATGAGTGTCATTATAGTTTTAAGCTTAAGTTTCTTGTATCAGACTGAAGTTATTAACTGTATAACTTATGACCTCATGAGCAATTTATGAATATGAACATCAGAGCTTCCGGCTGATGTACAGTACAGTACAGGGCGCTCCTCCCCCTCCACCACTTGGGGCAAAACGACCCCAGTCCTCTATCCATCCATAATGTGGTGGAGCCATTGGAGAGTGGTGCATTGGAGCGTGAAACCATTGGAGTGTGAAGCCATTGGAGCGTGGAACCATTGGAGTGTGGAGCCATTGGAGAGTGACCAGAACAGAGGGTACAGGGGCAAGTCAGGAGGGTCAGGAGAGTCAGGAGAATGCAACAGCATGCCCCCACACAAAACCCCTTTTACCTGACAAAAAGGCTGCTCACATGGCTCTGTCCACCTGACCGGTGCCCCCTTTTTAGTGAGGTCAATCAGTGGGCTGGTGACATCTGAAAAATGAGATACAACCCTCAGATAATAGCCAGCCAGCCCCAGGAACTGTCTCATCCCCATTTTGGTCTTGGGTCTCAGTTTGGTCTTTTATCAATTTGGGGATGCACCTGCCCATGGCCCAAGTGGAAGCCCAGATACCGTAATTCCACCTGTCCAGTTGCACACTTCTTTGGGTTTTCTGTGAGTTCCGCCCATCTCAAGGATCTCAGGACAGCCCTCAGATGTTGTAAATGCCGCTGCCAAACATTACTGTAAATGATAATGTAGTCTAAATAAGTAGCAGCATATGCATATGTGAGGCTGGTGTATTCTGTTCATGAGATGCTGAAACGTCGCCGGGGCTCCAAACAACCCAAATAGAAGGGTGACAAATTGGTGTAACTCAAACAGAATGGAAAAGGCCATGTTTTTCTCGGGATATTGGCATCAACAGAATCTGCCAATGCCCCTTGTTTAAGTCCAGTGTTGATTAAAAGCGAGTCCAGAGCTCTGCTAAAATTCCACCTGCCCCTCTTACGCCCTGGGTTCTACAGATCGTTCTTTACATAATTCACAGATATCTAGATATGGTTGCTCCTTACGTATTTCACCGATATCTAGATACAATTTAGAGACAAAGTATGTTTTGTTTATTAATGAATTAAAAATAGCAGTTGTTAAATTGCTTTGATATAAAAGAAGTCTGGGGTCGAATGGATGGTGAGAGTGAAGATAGTCATCTGCTAACATCATTCACTAAAAGAAGTATCATATACATTTAATGTGTGTGTGTGTGTGTGTGTGTGTGTGTGTGTGTGTGTGTGTGTGTGTGTGTGTGTGGGTGTGTGTGTGCGCGCGCGTGTGTATGTCTGAACCTGTACTGACGCCTGTACCAGCTGTTGTCCTGGAGGCACACACACACACACACACACACACACACACACACACACACACACACACACACACACACACACATCTTTTTTCTTTCTTTATCTCACTGTGTCTCAGTAACACCTGTCCAGGTGTGGCAGTAGTCTTACTCATTAATTCAGTGTTAATCGAGTTTAAAAACTTCAGAGTGTCAAAGTGCAGCCAGAGGGAAGTCAAGTTTATACACGTGTGAGAGAGGAAATGGAATGAAGAGTGAAAGAGAGAGGTAGACAGTAAGAGAGACACAGTGAGAGAGACAGACATTGAGAGATACAGACAGTTAGAGAGAGACAGACAGTGAGAGAGACACAGTTAGAGAGACGCACAGTGAGAGAGACAGACATTGAGAGATACAGACAGTTAGAGAGAGACAGACAGTGAGACAGACAGTGAGACAGACAGTGAGAGAGACACAGTGAGAGAGGCAGGCAGAGAGACACACAGTTAGAGAGATACACAGTGAGAGAGACAGACAGTGAGAGAGACAGACAGTTAGAGAGATACACAGTGAGAGAGACACAGTGAGAGAGACACAGTGAGAGAGAGAGACAGTGAGAGAGGCAGGCAGAGTGACACACAGTGAGAGAGACACACAGTGAGAGAGACAGACAGTTAGAGAGACTCATAGTAAAATGGACAGACAGTTAGAGAGACAGACAGGGAGACAGAAAGTGAGAGAGACACTCAGTGAGACCGACAGACAATGAGAGAGACACTCAAGGAGACAGACAGAGAGACAGACAGTGAGAGACACACACACTTGGTTCCTTTAAACTGTAGTTTACTGGGATACACACGTTCAGACACTGGGAGCCAGAGAGAGAATAAATAATAATTGCACTGATATAAAACACATTATTTATAAACTAGATGTGTGTTTCTTGAAAGAAATTTTCTTTCACGGTCCTGAAAGTGATGGAGGGATGGAGGAGAGAGATAGAAGGAAAAGAGAAATGAATAATGTGTGTGATTATAGTGAGTGTGTGTTCAGATCTTATGTATGATCAGATGTTGCCAGATCTTATCAAAGGGAAAGTAGCTAATGCATTACATGAAGATTACAGGATGTTTTTCTGAAGATAGAATAGAATAAATTTTTTAACTAAAATTTCAAGAGCACTTCTTCTGATGATTGACACTGACCTGTCAATAATAACAATAATAATCTCTCTCTCTCTCTCTGCAGGATGGATGGAGTGATGTAGCAGGAGTGGAGATCCACGGGGAATGGATGAACTCATAGAGTATGTTGTGCTTCTCATTATCCTTCATTTATAAATAACAAAAAACAAATGTTAGGATAAATGGAGAAAATGGTGTTGGAATGAGGTTGAGAGAGAGAGAGAGAGAGAGAGAGAGAGAGAGAGAGGATAGATAAGTTGCTTGTTGGATGGAAACCTTGTGGGCGGAGCTAAGGAGTGACACTGACATCATCCAGTTAGAAATAACAAACAGGTGAGATTTATATAGATCACACCATCTCTGTTATGAAGCACTGGTTAATATTCATTTCCTAATGCACTCTTTATAATATGTTATCGTTTCTATAGTAACAGCTCATTCACAGGCACTTAAACCACCACATAAACAGATAAAAAAAAACAAAAAAAACATCTGTAATCGTTGATGTGGTGAAGTTTTCTCCAGAGTAAGGAGACGTTTATGTAACATTTATGGAAGGAGTCTCCAGTGTCAGAGGTAAAGCTGTAACTTTAAGTCTTCCGACATCTTCAGGACAGAGGAGTTTACGCTTCTTTGCGGTTTCTCAGTAACACGACAAGCTGCGTTTTTTTCTCTCTAATTAACTTAAAGAGAGAGAATAAAGAGAGAGAATAAAGAGAGAGAGAGTAAAGAGAGAGAGTAAAGAGAGAGAATAAAGAGAGAGAGTAAAGAGAGAGAGTAAAGAGAGAGAGTAAAGAGAGAGAGAGTAAAGAGAGAGAGTAAAGAGAGAGAGAGTAAAGAGAGAGAATAAAGAGAGAGAGAGTAAAGAGAGAGAGTAAAGAGAGAGAGTAAAGAGAGAGAGTAAAGAGAGAGAGTAAAGAGAGAGAGAATAAAGAGAGAGAGTAAAGAGAGAGAGTAAAGAGAGAGAGTAAAGAGAGAGAGAGTAAAGAGAGAGAGTAAAGAGAGAGAGAGTAAAGAGAGAGAGAGTAAAGAGAGAGAGTAAAGAGAGAGAGAGTAAAGAGAGAGAGAGTAAAGAGAGAGAGAGTAAAGAGAGAGAGTAAAGAGAGAGAGTAAAGAGAGAGAGAGTAAAGAGAGAGAGTAAAGAGAGAGAGTAAAGAGAGAGAGTAAAGAGAGAGAGAGTAAAGAGAGAGAGTAAAGAGAGAGAGTAAAGAGAGAGAGAGTAAAGAGAGGGCTGGTGAGGGAATGATGGTTTATAGCTGCTTTAACGTAAGTGAGAACAGGAACCACAACATTACATGTTAAAATGTGTAATTGTCCATATAAGAGGAATAAAACACTAAGGGACATGCTGTTATGGGAAAATAATCAACAGTAACTCCACTTCATTACATCACCCCATCACTCAGTGTTTCACTGTAACACACACACACACACACACACACACACACACACACACACACACACACACACACACACACACACACACACACACACACACACACACACACACGGAGTGTTTATTACAGATTTATTATTAATAACAGATAAACAGCAGTGATGGTCATGTCTAAATGAAGGAGAAACCCGAGGGACCGAAAGAGGAAGTGGAGGAAATGTAGAAGGGAAAAATTGAGGTTCTGGTCCTGACCCCGAAAGCCAGAAGATTCTCCAGATGATTCCAGGAATGTAATGAATATCAGTTCGGAAGAGCACCAAGAGCACTCTGAACACTGCACACACACACTCCTGAGTGTAAAAGCTCACCGGAAGAACGAGATGGGAATTTATTATATAAACGCTGTGAATCAATTAGAAATTCCCAGTAACTATGGTTTGTATACTGCGTGGGTCGGTTACAGAACCAGCTCCTGATTCTTCACTCATTTTTCCACAAAGGCTTGTACACATTACCTGTAGTGAAATCTACATTACAGAAACTTATCTAAAAGGTCCTTCTTCACGACTGCTGGAAGCAGATTTCTCATGTTATCTTTACTTCCACTACAACAACACCAGAGTCTGAGTCCACACTGTTTATGACAAGTGTTTAGGAGGCGGATCGAGCCGAAAAATCGAGAAGGAGAACGTTTCACACCACAGTTTCTTAGAACATCGTTGATTTATTTTTTAATCAAACAAATACCACGTTCTGTTCTTAAAATATTTAATGCCATTTTTTTTAGTTAATTTATCCCAACAGTAATAAACATTTTCTTTGTAAGCTTCTAATTAGACAGACAACGAGACAGGAATGAACACGTACACTTCCACGAATGCAGCGCAGATTTTGAGGAAAACAGTTAAAAAAAATAATAAATGGGTTGATAAAGTTTATACAGGGAATTAAAGCGTGTATCATAATGACACATAAACTGACACATATCAGGAAACATGCTTTACACAAATATATATGTGGCATGGAGTGATTGTGAAGTGGGCGGAGCTTAAAGACTCGAGTGAAATAAGTCGGATAATACGGTGGAGTGGACAAAATCATAAACAGCTGAATAAACAGCTTTGATATTTTTATTACTACAGTTTAAGAGTTTAAGATTTATACATTAGATGCAGTAAATGCAGTTTATCTAAAAATCGACAAATGATGTGACCACACTTGTTGTTTCTACCTGTAGTGTCTCACCTGTCTCGTCTTTTATTGCTTCCTTAATGACGCAAATACACACGGGAATCAGTTTTCAACAATAATAATAATAATAATAATAATAATAATAATAATAATAATAATAATAATAATAATAATGCTCTACTCCAGAATATGTGTGTGTGTGTGTGTGTGTGTGTGTGTGTGTGTGTGTGTGTGTGTGTGTGTGTGTGTGTGTGTGTGATATGCAAACACAGCACATCAAGTAAGGGAAATTGTGTCAATAATTTGTGCTGCTTTATTTTAAACGTGTTACGTTTTTTCAGGTTAACAGTGTTACTGAAATATGTTCCTTTCTACTCTGACTCACCTCTGATTCATACATCCGGAAATGTTTGCAGGTATACACGAGTGTGTGTGTGTGTGTGTGTGTGTGTGTGTGTGTGTGTGTGTGTGTGTGTGTGACTCACAGATTCTTCACTGCTGACTGTGTTTTTATTTTATGGAATTATGGAAATCATTTGAAAGGTTATCCTGGTTAAGGTGTGTGTGTGTGTGTGTGTGTGTGTGTGTGTGTGTGTGTGTGGTGTAGTGTGTGTGTGTGTGTCTGTGTGTAAGACAGAAACACTAGAGGGAGATGTCGATCTGTCCGTCATCTTACATTTGAATTTTCACTGTCTGAGTTCACCGTATCACTCCACACACACACACACACACACACACACACACACACACACACGCACACACACACACACACACATACGAAGACACACACACACACACACACACACACACACACACACACACACACACACACACACACACACACATACGAACACACACACACACACACACACACACACACACACACCAGACTCAGTTTTTTCTCTCTCTTGAAGTTAACAAGACAAACAATAAAAACACTGTAAAAGAATTGTAAACTCCTCTGTCCTGAAGACTGTTACACAGCGCTGACACTGGAGACTCCTTCCATACATGTTACGTGAATAAACGCCTCCTCACAGATCAACGATTACACACATTTGAATTATGTTTACTGATATACTGTAAGTCCCCGCAAATGAGCTGTTACTATAGAAACGATAATGTATTAGAACGCGCGCATTAATATAAACCTGAGCTGCTGTTATAGAAAATTAACCAATCAGAATCCAGAATGGTATGAAAACCGGTAAAGCTGGTGTAATAAGACAAAAGCTAGTTATGTTTCTCAGTATTTTGGAGTTTAGTAATTAAAAGCATATATACTGTCATCCATAGGTAATATGTGGCTTTTTTGGGAGGTAAAACCCTGCATCTCTGGGTGCCTTTACACGTTCCTGGTTCTTTACAGGAAGTGTGTCGTGATAAACCACTCCACGAACAGCTGAACCCTCACACTGCCTCTGCACTGTTGTTATTTATAATCATCATTCTCTCTGAACATGAAAATCTATACAGACTCTGTGAACAATCAATAATACCAGGAATTGATCATATTTTTTACAAGGCAGGTTTACAGAAACTACAGAGCAATAGAATGACATAACAGTAAGTGAAGGTCACATTCATCACACATAACTTCATAACTTCATAACATGACTAAACCATTAGGTACAAATGGATTTCAAAAACCCACTTCATCATTTGTTATACTCACACAGGAGCAGAACAGCAGCAGCAACTCTTTTATTATTAATCCTAATCGAAATCTGTTTCACGTTCAAAGCTGCTGAATGTCACTGATTGAGTGGAAATCAATTTGGAAAAGGTGTGTGTGTTTGGGGGGAGCCACGGTAATTGCCTAGATGTGTATTTCTATTTGGCAACAATTGATGCCCGACGTTGTTGTTAATCTAGGATCTAAATGTCAAGCTAGCATGGCCACAGAGCTTTTATTAAATTTTCATACCACAATAATGAACCTTTATTAAATTTTTATACTATAATAACTAGACTTTTAGAGGATCTCCTGCCATATGTCTGAGTACTTTTGCACAGAGCAGAAGTTAGCTTTGCTTTATTTATGTGTCTGTTTGAACCAAAGTTTTAGTGTGGGCTAAATTCAGACATTTTATTCTGTATCGCTTATTTTAGTTGTGTAACATGTGCATACTAGTTTATTGCACCTTATTGTTGATTATTATAGTCCTATAATCTCACAACATGTAGTAATTTGCAAAATACTGTCAGCTAAAGAAACACTGTCGTTGGGCTGAAATGAATTATTTAAGCTGCATTCCGAATTGCATAAATAACATCTCTGCATCAAGCACATGCATAGAAAATGTTGCTTTGTTGAACGTACAGTAATGTTGAGTGTTTTCCTCTTTTACTTTCATTTACATCTTATATTCAGTGAGTAATTGAGCAAAGGTAGTGAGAAATGAACAGGCTGTGACCAGACAGAAACAGCTGGATGAACCCCTGGGATGTAATCCTGCTATCCATTTCCCCTAGCCAAACACTTGAGGAATTTACAACCCTCACTGCCTGGGCCTTCCTGAAGCAGATGAGTGGAAGTTCAGTACTCTCACTACTAACTATGAGTGTGTAGTGGTAACTATTGAATTAATCAACTTCCTTAATGTGTTCAATGTCCCTTATAAATAGACCCATGAATTCAGTCATGTAGTGTACAGGGGACAAGGGGACAGCCCCTACTGTAGGATTGGTCGAGCCAGTTTACTGCTTCATACCTAACCTGCATAGAATTAAAATATCAAATGCTGCTTGGCACTGTTGCTGGAATTATGGCACACTTACATTTAAAAATAAATTCCAGTGCTCCCAATTGCAGGTTTAGTTGACCTGGCCTCATCAGTGGGGAAGACGTTTCAAGAAGTCTGACAGTTTTACTTCTAGACTGGTCCTTCCCTAACAGACTTTTCTTTTCCTTAAATAAACCTCAACCATGCACCTTCTACTCACATCATCACTTCCATATGGAGAGAAAGACATTACGTATCAGACTCATCTTGGTAAAAAGGAACCACTGGCTAAAAGTGACAAAACAAACTATAGTTGTATGCACTGACAATAAGGACAATAAGAACAATAAGAACCTGTTGTACTAAATGGCCCCTGACAGACCCTATGGACTTTTCTCTGGGGTATATAGACCATGGCCTGGTAGACCAGGGGACAGGGGACAAGTTAGGGGTTAGTAAAGTGTTGTTAGTTAAGAGGTGGGTCTTTGGCCATCTTTTGAAGATAGTGACGGATTCTGCTGTCCGGATTGAAGTTCATTCCACCACTAAGGGACAGTCAGTTTAAAGGTTCTGGAAATGGACCTCATGCCTTGCTGAGTAGGTACTACCAGGCGTCAGTTGTTAACCGATCGCAGGTTGTGCGTGGGAACATAAACCTCAAGGAGAGTGTTGAGGTAGGTTGCTGTTCCAGACAAGGTCTTGTACGTGAGCATCAAGGCCTTGAATTTGAGCTACAGGAAACCAGTGGAGGGAGAGGAAGAGGGGTGTGACATGGGTCCTTTTGGGCTGGTTGAAAACAAGGTGTGCTGTTGCATTCTGAATCATCTGAAGGGTTTTGATGGAGCTGGCTGGGAGGCCCAGTAGTAGTGCATCACAGTAGTCCAGTTTTGAGATAACAAGAGCCTGGAGTAGTAACTGTGTGGTCTGATCAGTGAGATAGCGTCTGATTTTCTTGATGTCATACAGAATGAACCTACAGGATCATGCAATTGTTGGAATGTGGTCTGTAAAGTTCAAGTGGTCATCGAAAGTCACCCCAAGGTTTCTGGCTGCCCTGGTTGGTTTGAGTGTGGTTGAGCCAAGCTGTCCGGTGAGGTTGTGGGTGATTGAAGGGCAGGCAGGGATGACGAGAAGCTCTGTTTTTGCCAAGTTGAGCTTAAGGTGCCGTTCCTTCATCCAGTCTGAGATGTCAGACAGGCAGGCAGAGATGCGTGCTGAGACAGATGGATCTTCAGGCTGGAAGGACAAATAGAGCTGAGTGTCATCAGTATAGCAATGATCTGAGATGCCATGAGACTCAATCACAGGCCCCAGAGATGTAGTATAAATAGAAAAGAGCAGAACTGACCCCTGGAGAACCCCAGTTGTGAGTTGTTGAGATTCAGATACCCTTCCCCTCCATGATACCTTGAAGGATCTTCACTTGTATACCGAGTAAGAATTCTTGGCTTCAAAGCCAAAATCAATCTGTTCCAAAATGACTCGAATATTTTTTGACTCCTTTGATTTCATGCCTGGGATCCTTCTTTCACCATGCCATACAGTCATTTTGGTAACAGCTGATTGATTCATTAGTGCTAACTATTAAATACCTCTGCTCTTGTGTCATCATATTTAACCCATAATGAGGCTTTTAACTTCACTATCTTGTTATGCAAGGTCATTATGGTACCAGTCATTCAGCCTTTTGTCTGATCAAGTGAGAGAATTATCCAGTATGTGAGATGCTCCTAATATCCCTTAAAGCTGTCCCTTCTAAAAGCTGTCATATCGTGTGGGCTGAGTATACACACAACACTTCTACCAGATAGCTATGGTGTCTGCCAACATACCTGCATGTAACATATGTGTGCACTAGTGGGTGGTGTCACAAGTAACAAAACAGAACGTAGAGCAAAAGAAAAAAGGCATTCTTGTTTTTACTGTTGTAGTGAAAATACATACAAAAGTAAAGCTCTGGATGTGATGTTTACACTGTAGACGAGGATAAACAAGACTTGCATATACTTATTTCTCTAATGAAAATGTTGTGGTAGAAGTGGTGTGTTTGTTTGAAGACATCCAGGGTAAATTAATTCCACCTCCTGGTGGTAGGACAGATGAGTCGTGAGTAATGTCTTTCTTGTATCTTGAGAGATGGTGGGTCCAGTCGAAATGTGCTAAAGGCTCAGAGGAACCATGGTGCAGAGTACGGTGTGATAACTGCTTTCTGGTAGGTGGGGTCTTTTTGACTTTGTAGGTGAATATCAGTGTTTTAAATCTGATGCAGGCAGCAGCAGGAAGCCAGTGGATGGAGCGTAGAAGTGGGGTGGTCTGGGAGAACTTAGGGAGTGCTGCATTCTGGATCAGTTGCAGGGATCAGATTGTATGCAGCAGTGAGGTGCTGTATTCTGGAGATGACAAGGGACTGAACAAGCACCTTAGTGGAAAGAAATAATCAGATCCTCGTGATGTTGTAGAGGAGAAGCATGCATGCCCAAGTCAGTTTAGTGATGTAAGGAGAGAAAGATACACCATATGGCCAAAAGTATGTGCACCCCTGACCATCACACCCATATGTGGTTCTTCCCTAAACTGTTACCACAAAGTCTGAAGCACACAATTGTACAGAATGTCTCTGTACGCTGTAGCATCATATACAGTTTCCCTTCACTGGAACTAAGAGGTCCAAACCTGTTCCAGAATGACAACGCCCCTGTGCACAAAACAAGCTCCATGAAGACATGATGTGTTAAGGTTGGAAGAAGGTGGAAGAACTGGAGTGTCCTGCACAGAGCCCTGACCTCAACCCCACTGAACACCTTTGGGATGAACTGGAACTGGAACTGGAGCCTCTTCACCCAACATCAGTGCCTGACCTCAACCTCACTAAGGTTCTTGTAGCTGAATGAACACAAATCCCCACAGCCACGCCCCAAAATCTAGTGGAAAGCCTTCCCAGAAGAGTGGAGTACATTATAACAGCAAAGTGGGACTAAATCTGGAATGGGATGTTCAATGAGCACATATGTGGCTGTGGCTCAAGTGGTAGAGGGGGTTGTCCACTAATCATAGGGTTGGTGGTTTGATTCCATGTGCTGAAGTCACTGAACCCCAAGTTGCTCCTGATGGCAGGCAAGTGCCTTGCATGGTAGCTCGGCTGCCATTGGTGTGTGAGTGTGTGTGAATGAGACACAGTGTAAAGTGCTTTGTGAACCACAAAGGTTAAAAGGTGCTATATAAGTGCAGACCATTTACCATATGGGTTTGATGGTCAGGGGTGCACATACTTTTGGCCATATAATGTAGTTAGTTGTCCAGAATTACATCAAGGTTACATGCAGCATCATGTAGAGTTCTCCAGGAAGATCACAAGATCTTGATGTGGCGGTGCATCTCTATGAATATGCAGCACTCCTCATCTCATTGATGGTCTATACAGTCCACTCACTGCTGGTCCTCAGGCTCTGCGTGTGTGGGAAACTGAGAGAGCTCTAAAAATGAATGAATAAAAAAAAATAGTGTGAAGACCTGGATATAATTTATGTAATCATAAATATAAATGCACTCTGTTTCATCCCCACAGACTGAGAGAGAGAGAGAGAGAGAGAGAGAGAGAGAGAGAGAGAGAGAGAGAGAGAGAGAAGCAATAATGAAGAGAACATCCCTTTTGCTCTCGATTGATGCTCCATCTTTCAGTTTTCAGTATATTATGAAGGGGGATTTTCCACTAAGGGGATCTGGCAACTGCACTGTCTCTTATCATTATTGATGTGAACTTAGAGGAGCTCTCTCTCTCTCTCTCTCTCTCTCTCTCTCTCTCTCTCTCTCTCATGCGCTCTCTCACATTGTGGGGGAGTGTGTTGAGGCAGTTACTAACATTGCTATTTTTGGCATTATCGTGTATATTTGTGTGTGTGTGTGTGTGTGTTATTGTGTGTGTGCGCACGATGCAGACAACTCCTCTCGCTCTATTTATGCTGCAGGCTGAGAGAGCGAGAGAGAGAGTGAGGGAATGAGAATGATACTCAGGTGAATTGTGGACTGCTAGAAGAAAACATTCACAGCCTGACTCACGAAGGACATTGTCTCACACACACACACACACGCACACACACACACACACACACACACACACACATATAATGGCGAGTTTTGGGAAGCTGATTAATCGGAGAGATGGACGCCGCAGTGGAAGCTACTGCTGTAGTGCAGCTGAGGCCAGGTACAATTCAGTGTGTGTGTGTGTGTGTGTGTGTGTGTGTGTGTGTGTGTGTGTGTTTGTGAGATAAAGAATGTTTATAGGTGTGTATATGTACCATATATGGGTTGTATCAGAGTTTATTGTGTGTGTGTGTGTGTGTGTGTGTGTGTGTGTGTGTGTGTGTGTGAGATAAAGAATGTTTATGGGTGTGTATATGTACCATATATGGGTTGTATCAGAGTTTATTGTGTGTGTGTGTGTGTGTGTGTGTGTGTGTGTGTGTGTGTGTGTGTGTGTGCGCGTGTGTGTATGGAGGGTTTGTGAATGAGATGTTGCATGTGTATTTGTTGATGTATTTGCGTATGTATATGCAAGGGTACATGCAATACACACACACACACACACACACTCGTACGTTACAGATGAAATGCTTTGTTGTGGAGAGTGTTGTGTGAAGTGTTTCTATAGATGATACAGTACAGATTTTGTATAATTGATGTCATTACGTGGTGTATATTAAACTGCAGACTCTTCATGCCTCTCCCCACCACCCCCATTCGTAGTTGACAAGCAGAGCTAATTTGTTTGGTGTTTCAGGCTTGGTGATTAATCAGTGACTAATTCATTTTATTTATATAATACGCATGTGCAAACATTTGCATCCCCAGTGGATGAAGTGATCAATTTTTCATTATTTGTCGCAGGTCATTGGAGCGGCGTCTGCAGAGACCCCTGCTGTCTAAGTCTAGAACATTACCCAGCATCCCTCAGTCTCCCATCGTCGGCCGTGTGCACCATAACTCTCAGCTGGTTGGTGGAAGTGAGCCCTGCTCCCAATTGGCATCTAGCCCCACCCACCTCACCGCCTGCACACTGCCTCCTGCAGGTACTACATGGTCCTTACACATCCTTATCTCTCTTACATGAAAAACTCACTGTGTCCACCACATTTGGCACCAGAATACAGTGGGGTTTCTTCCTTGTGGCTATCCTCAATAGTTCTTTAGATTAGCCCTGATGTACGGTCTTCTTAAGGCTAGTGTAAGTGCAAGCATTTATGGCTTCTGGGGGTTGTACAGTATCTTTATTGATTCATTGATAGTCTTTCCCTTTTGGTGGCATCTGACCTGAGGTATAGCTACAGGACAGTTAATGCAGGCAGTTGTTTGGATGGTTATGGAAATGTCCATGGAAATGCTAATATGTGAGAACCTTCTCAGAACCACTGATGGGCAAGATAACTTAGGAAACCCCTTGAAAAGGGGCTTCATCTTGATAGATGATGTCTATTGGGGACTTGCCTCAAAAGAGAAAGGAAAAAAAAGAGGGAGAAAGAGGAAACAGTGTACTGGTAAGTGATGGATATAATGAATAAATAAATTAAAATCTAGCTTTAGTCGTGGTGGAACTCACTATTTTGCTTTTATATCATTCAATAAATAAGACTTATAAGTTACAAAATGCTGCCATTTTCAGACTTTAAGCCTCAGGCCAAAGTCTCTAGAATTGTCTCTTTGAATCCCCCTTGCACCCTTGGGACCAACAACATCAGATCAGCCTATCCACTGATTGGAGCTGTCATTGGAAAGCCTGGATGATTGGTAGTCTTGAGCACAACTACTATATCACCCTGGATCTGCACAACAAAGTGTTCCAGTGGGTGGAACTAACAAGATGACTGTCTCAGTGGATTTCACTGCCCCTTGGCTCTACTCTTCTCTGGTCTGTACTTGGTCTGCAGAGGTGGCTGCTGGTCTGGTGCTACTGGCTGGATTGGCACTGAGAGGTCACTGGGTCAATAATGTTGTGTGACATGAAACTCAATACACAGCTTGAGCTGCTTGTGGTCCATGACCATGGCAACCATGACTATAAAATTTTTCCAAAAGGCCTCTACATTGTCCAGTGGCATTAGACATTCTAACTATTGGTCAGAACAGGTCTGCCTACAGGATGCAGGAGATCATGCACTGCACTCCTTCTGAGTTGATGTTTGGTCAGGAGCATTGTACTCATGTTTGGGAGATGCGGAGGTATCTGGTCACCTAATGCGTAACATTTGGCTAAGAAAGAAAAGAGAGGCCTGTGGTGTTTCATGGCAGCACCAGGAAAATTCAAGAGCCTGGCCTGGTCCTGGTTGTCCATTACTGCCCCTGAGACTGGGGAGACTGTTAGCTGGGATTAGTCAGCAGAGATCTACCTGCATCACAAAAGTTTTCTCAGTATTACTGCATTCTCTCTGTCTGTCTGCCAACCCCTAGACCCCCCCCCTCCCCCACCCCGGGTTGAGCGTCTCAAGATTTTTCCCTTTTTCCTAAAGAACTAAAAGTCCCCATAATTTTCCCCACGTTGGTTGCTAAGCAACTACTGTCACCAGCACTAGAGTGTGTGAGTGAAACACTACAATACACACATCAAACACACACATTCAATACACACATCAAACACACACATTCAATACACACATCAAACACACACATTCAATACACACATCAAACACACACATTCAATACACATATCAAACACACACACACACACACACACACACACACACACACACACACGCACACACATTCAATACACACATCAAACACACATTAAATACACACATTCAATACATACATCAAACACACACATTCAATACACACATAAGACAGAGGTACTTATTATCGGAAATGAGGCACAGAGAAAGTTAATGATGCCGTATCTAGACTCCTTGTGTCTCAAGGCTAATGACTGCATTAAGAATTTAGGGATGGTGTTTGACGGCGATCTCAGTTTAAAAAAAAACACATTAGCAATGTTTGTAAAACATCATATTATCACCTTCATAACATCTGTAAAGTAGGTGATGTTCTCTCCCCCACAGATAGTGAGAAACTCATACATGCGTTTGTTACGTCTAGACTCGACTACTGCAGCAGTGTTTTGGTGGCTTACCAAAGAGCTCCATCAAACACAGAGTTCAGGACGCAGCTGCAGGAACGCTGACACGCTCTAGACTGAGGAATCAGATCACTCCGGCACTTACATCACTTCACTGGCTCCCTGGGTCTTACACAATAGATTTTAAAATCCTGTTATTCATTTTCAAATGTCTTCATGGTGGTGCTCCTACATACCTGTGTAATATGATCACTAAATATATTCCTGCTAGAACACTTAGGTCATCTAACTGCAACCTGCTGGTTTTATCCAGAACGCGGCTGAAACTCGGTCTTTAGTCACTACGGGCCTCAACTGTAGAACTCTCTCCCTGACCACCTACATGCAGTTCATTCAATTAGCACTTTTACAAAGTATCTCAAAGTGCATTTGTTCACGGGGGCCTTTCCTCAAACCAGTTAATGTTCCATACTTGATTTTATTTGTATTCTTTTATTTATTCTATTTTATTTGCTTGGCCTTTTATTTCTTAGATACTGGAAAAATCCAGTATCTCAAAAATATTAGAATAAAGAATTTATAATACAGCAGTGTGGACCTGAGAAGACTCTAATCAGCTAATTAACTCAGAACACCGTCGCTCAGTGGTCCAAAGTCCTCTTTTCAGATGAAAGTAAATGTTGCATTTCATTTGGAAATCAAGGTCCCAGAGTCTGGAGGAAGAGTGGAGAGCCACAGAATCCAAGTTTCTTGAAGTCCAGTGTGAAGTTTCCACAGTCAGTGATGATTTGGGGTGCCATGTCATCTGCTGGTGTCGGTCCACTGGGTTTTCTCGAGTCGAGAGTCGATGCAGCGTCTACCAGGAGATTTTAGAGCACTTCATGCTTCCATCTGCTGACCAGCTTTATGGAGATGCTGATTTCCTTTTCCAGCAGGACTTGGCCCCTCCCACAGAGCCAAAACTACTAGTAACTGGTTTGGTGACCATGGTGTTACTGTGCTTGATCGGCCAGCCGACTCACCTGACCTGAATTTTATCAAGAGGAAGATGAGAGACACCAGACCCGACGATACAGACGAGCTGAAGGCCGCTATCAAAGCAACCTGGGCTTCCATAACACCTCAGCAGTGCCACAGGCTGATCGCCTCCATGCCACGCCCCATTGATGCAGTAATTCGTACAAAAGGAGCCCCGCCCAAGTATTGAGTGCATAAATTAACATACTTTTCAGAAGGTCCACATTTCTGTATTATAAATTCCTTATTCTAATATTTTGAGATACTGGATTTTTGATTTCTATGAGCTGTGAGCCGTAATCATCAACATTAAAACAAAAAAAGGCTCGAAATATTTCACTTTATGTGTAATGAATCTAGAAAATATGAAAGTTCCACTTTTTGAATTAAATTACGGGAAAAAATGAACTTTTCGACGATATTGTAATTTTTTGAGATGCACCTGGATTTTGCTTACATCAAACACTCCTATACTCCTATACACAGCAGGTAGCTTCATTAAGAGAGTGAACAGTGTGTGTGTGTGTGTGTGTGTGTGTGTTTCAGACTACGCATGGCGATTAGAAGACGATAATGAAGGTGAAGAACAGCAGGTGGGATCTGATGTGAAGCTCCGCCCACATTCACACTCGCCGTTCTCCCAGTTGCACAGCAGAGCTGCATACTTAAGAAAGAGTCTTTCCGTTGACGGCCATCTGGGCGTGTCAGAGAATGACTCCGCCCAGCCAGAGGGGCGTGGCTCACGCAACGGTAAAGGAAAGCTGAAGAGAAAATTTGTGAGTAAAATCAGCATCGTTGTATTTAAGTCACCGTTTTCTTTAAAAAATTTGAGTGTGAGATACACAGAGATGGAGAGAGAACTTTATTTTCCACACACACACACACACACACGCACACGCACACACACACACACACACACACACACACACACACGATGAGAGGTTTATAAATGTTTTATTTGGAGTGTGTAAGTTGAACCCTCATTACCTGCTCACCTTCTGTAATAGAGCATCGGGTGTCTTATTGGAACCACACACACACATACACACACACACACACACACACACACACACACACACACACACACACACACACACACACACACACACACACACACACACACACACACACACACACACACACACACACACACACGCGCGCGCACACACGGGTAATTGCAGTCTGAATACACACACGAGGGAGAGTTGTATAGATATTTGTATTTTTCTGGAGATGGGTTCCTCTCTACAACTACTGAGTCGTCTGTGTTTCAGGGTAAGTGTGTGTGTGTGTGTGTGTGTGTGTGTGTGTGTGTGTGTGTGTGTGTGTGTGTGTGCAAAAAAATGTATATTCTGCTTAAAAATAACACAGGCAATACTGCCTTTTATTCATTTGATGATTATTAATTGCACCGTTGCTTGTAATTTGTTGTTTTATTCAGCACATATGGAAAAGCATAAAGTCTCTTGGATCAATAAAAGATCGTAATCTCCATCAGAACCATAAACACACTGTAGCATTGGGAATGTCGACCCGTCAGTGGGATATTAAACCTTCCATCCTTAAAGTATTTTATCACAGCCCACCTCCGTGTTCCCCGAAGCCCAGTACAGGTTGAAGTCAAACTACCCATTTGCCCAGGGCTTTTATTACCTGTTATTAACTGGCCAGTAAAACAAAACAAAACAAAACAAAAACACATGAAAATAAGTGTCTTGTAAAACAGCAGACGTGTCAGTAATGCGTAGTCATATCCCCTCGGGGTAGTAAACAGTAATAAACTTAACACAATACATTTTCAGTATAGTCCTTACACAGATCCGTCACAGAAGATCGTTTTCATGTAGGTGTGCATCGATGTGCTGACACTTTATAATGATCATTAGCACTGAAATTCTATCATGTGTTACATTTTAATGTCAATTCAATCTATTTATTTCCAATTAAAAAATCCGGCCAAAGTGTTCAGTGGTCTAATCCATAATAAATTGATCTAACTGATGTTAACTGTATATACGTGGACGCGGCGGTTTAGCGGTTAGCACGTTCGCCTCGCACCTCCGGGGTTGGGGCTCAGGGATTTCCTCCGGGTTATCCAGTGTCCTCCACCAGTCCAAAGACATGCGCTGTAGGCTGATTGGCATCTCCAAATTGTCCATAGTGTGTGAGTGTGTGTGTGATTGTGCCCTGTGATGGATTGGGACACCCCACCCAGGGTGTCCCCCGTCTCGTACCCCGAGCTCCCTGGGATAGGCTCCAGGCTCCCCGCGACCCTGTGCAAGCGGTATGAAGGATAGATGGATGGATGGAACTGTATACATGTCTAATGTTAGCTAAGTCAAACACACACTGATAGATTTTTTCACATTAACGAACTCAAAACATTCTCCGTTTAAACTCAGATGGTTCTTCAGGACACGATGGCTGTGAGTGAACAAAAACACTGAAATCAAGCTTTTCTCCTGAGTTTTGATTTTTTTTTATCATCACAGTTTAAGATGCATCTCTACCCGTAGAGTCTCGCCTTTATTACCGAGATGCTTCTCAACTGGTCTTGATCTTGGACCATGCGATGTTCTCCTGAAGGTTTCTGAAGAAGCACCTGGTGCATGCTGAGGATGTTGTAGATTTACCTGCTGTGTCATCCATGTTTTTTTTTTTATGGAGCAATGTAACACACATACACACTACTTTTTTGTTGTAGTAATACACGTCATAACCAGAACTGAACACTAGATGGTAGTGTTGTACAAACCAAAATCTCACTCGGAGAAACATGTCTCGTTCACGTCTTTGTTTTCTATGTAGGTCTCTCTGTCGCCCCCAGCTCTTTTATCTCTCTCTCTCTCTCTCTCTCTCTCTCTCTTTCTCACACACACACACACACACACACACACACACACACACACACACACACACACACACACACGAAAAGGGGAAGCGTGGGAGTTTTTCTATAGCCTTGGCGGTTGCCAGTGGAAACGGAGTAAAATGCTCATTACGTATGTAGAGTGTTAAAGCTCTGAATGGGGGTGTAGATGTGTGTGTGTGTGTGTGTGTGTGTGTGTGTTAGGATGATGGCCCCATCGTTCTGCTTTAATTAGGTGGAGGGTTGTAATTGCTGATTTGTTAAGGTGGACTGCAGTAACTCTTATTATTGTGTATCGAGTTGGATGTAAATGGTATCGTAGCCGTTCCCTGTATCTCAGTATGGCTCAGTTGTGGATGAAGTACTTCCTGTTTATGTCTGTCATTGTTCTGATTGGCCAGTGACAGTAAAATATGTCACTCTGCATCGAAGGTTTGATCCGCGATCACTTTCCACACTACTAACGATGACGTATACTAAGTGCCCGGTGAGGGTGGAATTCTACCCCTTGCTAGTTTTGAACTCTTCTTAACGTATGGTTTAGGACCAACTTTACATTTATGATCAAACATTACGTTCCGATGGTGCCCCTGAGTTTTTGTTAAAGTATTTATTAATAATACCCCCGTATTAAAGAGGAGTGGAATAGACTTTTGTTCTTATTAAAGAAATAGTTTAGCTAAAACTTAATAACATACACAAGTGTAATCAATCAATCAAACATGGACCTGCTTTAACTGCTTCTCTGTTAAACTCAACCTGTTTAATTCCTGTATTATAGTAGATTAGCATCATTAGCATCCTGTCTTAATTGGTACTGTTAAATATTTATGAGCAAAATGCATAAATCCTAATAAACCGTCAATAATAATAATAATAATAATAATAATAATAATAATAATAATAAATGCGTATTTAAACGTGTGATTTGGAAAATATTGGACAATAAACCAATAATAGACAATTTTTTACTTTATTTCGCTCAGTAAACATTAAAGTCACACTTATACTACTGTATTTCACAAATATATCACAGAATTACATTTTTATTTGATTATTTAATAATGGATGTTTGTTACTGCGGCGTGTTTTTAAGGTGGACTGATATAATTACATCCTTGTTAATGTGAAATACAGTGTGTGCTGTTAAACTGCACCCATGGGGCCATTTCTGTAAGAGGCACTATCTTGTTTTTAATAAGTTGGCTATGCGTGTGTGTGTGTGTGTGTGTGTGTGTGTGCGTGTGTGTCTGAGTGTGTGTTAGTGTGTGTGAGTGTGTGTGTTTGTGTGTGCATGTGTGGACTGGCAGGCTGTCTGTACCATGGCTAAAGAATGCAGCTCTTCATATGCTTACAAACAGCCACTGCAAATACTGTGTGTGTGTGTGTGTGTGTGTGTGTGTGTGTGTGTGTGTGTGTGTGTGTGTGTGCGCACGCGTGTGTGTGCGTAAACATGCGCCCTTTCAGTGTGTAATGTTCTCTATGCTAATTTTAGCACAGACAGATCAGTTCATTAATATTAAATAAAATCAATCATACAATATGAAAATAAAGTAAATTAAAAACAAACATTCATGCATGAGATGTACAAACATGGACACACACACACACACACACACACACACACACACACACACACACACACACACACACACACACACACACACACACAGAGTCTCTCTGTTTCTGTCTAATTTTTTCCCCTCAGTGCTTAATCTCATAGCTTTTAGCAAGTTGTCATGGTAACACTATTCATTCATTAACCGAAGAGTGAAATGTGAGGCTGGAATGTGCACCCCCGTGTGTGTGTGTGTGTGTGTGTGTGTGTGTGTGTGTGTGTGTGTGTGTGTGTGTGTGTGTGTGTGTGTGTGTGCGAAATGTCCTCACACTCTTTAGTGCAGATGAATAGAAATGAATGACTTGGACATGACATCATCGAACAATCTGCAGGAACCAATCAGTTACTTCTCCATCAGTGTGTGTGTGTGTGTGTGTGTGTGTGTGTGTGTGTGTGTGTGTGTGCGTGTGTGTGTAGTAGGAACCTTGTTGACAGCTGGTGATGGATCGGATAGCAGGTGGGAACCCAGGAAGAAAGAAAAAGTGAACTGTTGTGTGTTTCCATCAGCTACTGTTCTGTTGAATGTTCTGGGAAGCAACATGGTGATGTCATCAGATAAGCATCCAGAAGTCATGCTAACTCTGAGAAAGTTTAAAAACCCGAGTTTCACTCGTGACCTGATGTCACCTGGGATAATGGGTTCCAGAAGGTGCCTTCGTGTGGAGTGAACGATCAGAACCCGTTTATTTATGTCGTTTAGCATCTGCTGCTGAGCTTGTAGATTGTAGAAGATTGTAGAACTGTACAGAATATTCTAGAACAATACAGAGGATTACAGTACCATAGGTATAATTCTACAAGGTTTACAGAAATCCAAAACTCTGCTGTTTAGGATCTAGAACTGCATTAAGAATTCTAGAGCAACACAGAGGACTATAGAACTGTAAAGAAGTGGTCACCAACCCCCATCCTGAGGATCTACCTCCCTGCAGGTTTCATCTCCAACCAAAATCTAACACACCTGTTTTAGTCAAATGAGAACTTCTTAGATTAGATGGTCAGGTGGGCACCATTATGGTTTGGAGCTAAAGTCTTCAGGAAGGTAGATCTCCAGGAACAGGGTTGGTGACCACTGATCAAGAGCATCATCTAGCATTACAGAACCGCACTGAAGATCCTAAACACCTAAACACCCAGGAGTACAGAACTGTACAAAGGTTTCTATAATAACACATGGACTTATTGAAACCCAGATTCTAGAACTGTACCACGAATTCTAGAGCAATAATAATGTAAAGAAGGTTCTAGAACATCACCTAGGATTACAAAGCTGCACTGAAGATGGTAAAACTACAAGGATTAGAGAACCATACAAAGAATTCCATGTTAGTGTAGAAACCCAGACCTCTCCTGATTATTCTAGAACAACACAGAGAGTTATAGAAGCAGCCTGAATATTCTAGAACAATACCTACTATAGAATTACGGAACCACACTATGGGTTCTATAACGGCACACTGTATAATAGGGATTGTTGCTCTAGAATTCGGTTCTAGACTCGTGCTGTTATGTAATCCCTGGTTTGGATCTGTAATCCTCAAGGTTCTTCTTATTTTACTGATTTGACTGACTGTGGATTCTAGAACCACATTGTGGGTTCCTGGGTTCAAATGTTATCAAATGTGTGTGTGTGTGTGTGTGTGTGTGTGTGTGTGTGTGTGTGTGTGTGTGTGTGTGTGTACATGTACTCTTGTCCAGGAAACAGAGATATTCTGGGCTGTCGGCTTTCTAACCCCCGATACACACACACACACACACACACACACACACACACACACACACACACACACAAGCTCCCATTAAGACAAGAATGAAGTGCATTTAGTCCTGTCTGCACACACACACACACACACACACACACACAGTTGTGCACGTGGTCTACCTACGTACATTTCCGTGAATCGTGGCTCCTCTGATGCTAACTTTAGAGCGCTTAAACATTCCACTATAAAACACGGACAATGAAACACACACATCATGGAAACTCTCTTGCACAAAACCTTATTACGAGCACACACACACACACACACACACACACACACACACACACACACACACACACACACACACACACACACACACGAATGATACGTTTATCTTCATTCTTCACAAACCTGTCCGTCTAGAAAGTATAGAAAGCTCCCAGACATGTCATAGCTATATCTACTGTGGGGTTTTTACTAGCACTGGGACGTAACTATACCGAGTCCTTATTATGTTTCTTTAACTCCAGGTGTTGTTCTGGATTCTAGAACTGACCCGAGAATTCTAGAAAAACTCAGAGGACTACAGAACTGTGAAAAGATCCTAGAACAATACCGAGTATCATAGAACAGTACCGATATCCGACAGAAATCCAGAACTCAGCTGATGATTCTAGAACTGTAATGACAATTCTAGCGCAACATCAAAGACTACATCAAAGACTTCAGAACAACACCTCGTATTATAGAACCGCACCATTAATTCTCTAACAGCACATAGAACAACAGGATTCTGGAGCTACACTGTTGATTCAAAACTGCACTGAGAATTCTAGAGCAAGACTACTATAGAACCATACAGTACCATAGATTCTAGAACAACACCTATGATGATTACAAAGGATTCTCTAACAGCGCATAGGATTACGGAAATCCAGAACTCCTCTGATAATTCTAGAACTGCCCTGAGATACAGAGGATTATAGAACCACATAAACATTTCTAGAGCTACACTGGGGATTACAGAACCACACCATGGATTCTTTAACAGCAGGAGTTCTAGAACTCCACTGAGAGATCCAGAGCAACAGAGATGACTATAGAGTCATAGAACACACCAAAGATTCCAGAACAACATTAGGATTATAGAACCAAGGGTTCTGCAATAGTGCATAGACTTCCTGAACACACACACACACACACACACACACACACACACACACACACACACACACACACATCACAGATTCTATAGCAGCACATAAGATAGTAGGAATCTGGAATACACTGTTGACTCTAGAACCCCACTGAGAGTTCCAGAGGCACACAGAGAACTATAGAACTGTATCAAAGATTCTAGAACAACACCTTGGATAATAGAACTGTACCAGTGGTTCTGTGATAGCACATGG
>CM042564.1:537500-550000 GCA_023630585.1 Cranoglanis bouderius | reverse complement strand
CACGCAAAGAAGACAAATATGATCCAAATCACTCAATGGGCATTGATGAATGTGTGTGTGTGTGTGTGTGTGTGTGTGTGTGTGTGTGTGTGTGTTGGATTTTCAGGATGCCAGAAGAGTGTGCTCATAGAAGGTTGTGTTTCCCCCAAGTGTGTTAATGTGTTGTAATAAGTGTGTGTGTGTGTGTGTGTGTGTGTGTGTGTGTGTGCGTGTGTGTGTGTGTGTGTGTGTGTGTGTGCACGTGTTATGTAGAGTTGTGTGTTTGAGTGTCTTTGTGAATTTGTGCGTTTCAGCTTTGAACAAGAGTTTAAGCGATCAGTGCATTAGTTATTTATGTTGTATTTATATTGTGTTGTGTTGTATTTATATTTATAACATGTAAACACACACACACACACACACACACACACGCACCCACATTGCGAGGGTTGAGGTGGCGCCCAGTACTCTTTATTTATAAGCTCTGCTGAGGGGTGGAGACTGTGGGATTTTCTTCAGAAATGCAATGTGTGTGTGTGTGTGTGTGTGTGTGTGTGTGTGTGTGTGTGTGTGTGTGTGTGTGTGTGTGTGGCATGTTAATTCTAACCTGATTATTCATGGATGTTCTCTCGTTCTTCTTTTTGTAACCAATGAAAGCTTTTTTTCACCCTAGTGAAGTTGAAGGATGATGGAGTTATACATTATGTTATTATGTTCTAAACACCTTAAAGTAAGAAGAACCAGGGACCATCAGAACTCTGGAACTATCAGATTACCACTCAAGGAAGGGGCTGAGAAGTCAAGGAACCAATAACCAGAGAAATTGACGTCTAGAAAACCAGGAAACCAATGCACTAGTATCCTGAAAAAAGAGGAAAAATAGGAAATAAAACTAGGGAACTAGGAGACATGGAAACTGTATAAGTAGGTAACTAAGACATTATGAGACTAGTTAACTAGGGAACTAGTTTACTGGATGGATAAGTCACTCAGAGCCTAGGAGAGCCTAGGAGACTCTTTATCTAGGAGAGGAAGAACGATGAGAGAAGAAAAGTCATCATCCATTCATCTTCAGTAAGCTCCTGGTCAGGGTGGAGGTGGATCTGGAGTATATCCTGGGAACGCCAGTCCATTGTGGTGCACCATCCACACTCATTGGTCTAAACTAAATAACTGCTCCTAAATTCTCAGAGCATTATACCAGAATCGATCCCAGTGGAGCTTCTTCATCACCTCATAGGATGGACGTGTGTGAAATCTGTATAAACTTGATGTAGTCTGGAACCTTGAATGGGTGGAGGGGTCGTCTCCATGTCCCTGTTGATCTGTTACTCTTATAGCGGCCGCTGTATATCTCAAGATTTAATCCAAACATCTCCTGTAATGTCCTACGTTTCACTCCTGAGTTTGTGTAAGTGCTGCAGGGATGAAGTATTTTTGTAGACCCACCCGGAAGTTAGCATCACCCTGGTTCCCTCGGTAAAAATCCAGTAGGATTGTTCCATTGGCTTTTGGATTATTGCAGAAAATAATCTCTGTGACCAACAAAGGTTTACGATTCTTACACATTTTTTTTTTCCATCAAGATAATCTTCACAAATAAACACAACGTTTATGAAAGTTGAAGCCTGAATACAATCGGCAGAAGCTAAAGCTAAAGTTAGGCGATAAACGAACTACACCACGGTTGCATGACTTCAACGCCACCACCGCTACACTCCCGACAACTCCTTCACTCTTTATTTAAAAAACACTACAATTGGAAAATACTATAATTTGATCATTTGAGTTGGAATAGTTTATAAGAGTGCGATTATAAACACAATGAGGCTGTAGTAGATGAGTTTTCCTGTTCGGAGTGATGACCTCTGTAATCCCATTTAGCCGCTTGTTAGCAACTGCCTTTTTCAAGACACGTAAAAGCTTAACAAAGTCAGGAGTGGGGCATCACTGATGTATTTTATGTCATAGAATGAAACATAAAAATATCTAGAGCTTGTGTTAATCACAGACCTTATTTCAGTATTTTAACCAGAAACCAATTAAAAAAGCATCGACTTCAGGACGATGGAACCAGAAGTGCTAAAATGCTAACTCATTTCCGGGTTTTAGGGCTCATTCCTGCAGCACGCTATAAGGAGACCTCGATTGATCGTCTTCAAATTGTATAATTATAGAGTTACTGCGATTTTATATTTACGGATTACACTGTCAAGTTAAAACACTTATTCATCTCAGTTACACACCAATTTAATGAACATTTTATGAAAAAAAGCAATTTCTAAAAAATCCATAACTTAATACAAATAAAACTAGCCATTCAATGAAGACAAAAGTAATGGTGCCCTATAAAAGTAGGAAGACTGAACTTCGCTGAGGTCATCATTTTGTACTTATTGGAGTTTTGTGGGTGTGGCTAAATGTAAATCAGCTGTACCCTGAACATACTTGGTGATTTATGGTTGATTGGCATTTACCAACATATGCACTTGAGTACAAAGTAAACCAGCAGGTGTAAGCTTTGGAATTTTCTAAACTGGTTTGGGCTCTGAAAAATATGATTGAAATATACAGTGTTTAAAAATACATTTTGTGACTGTTCCAGGATGCAAACTCTATTATTCATGAAGGCTCTGAATTTTAAAAATGGCAAAGTTAGCAATTAGTAAGCATTAATGTGGTGAGCTTGAGGTGGAAGAGTGTGAGGTGAAAGAGTCTGAGGTGAAAGAGTCTGAGGTGGAAGAGTGTGAGGTGGAAGAGTGTGAGGTGAAAGAGTGTGAGGTGAAAGAGTGTGAGGTGAAAGAGTGTGAGGTGAAAGAGTGTGAGGTGGGTCTGAGGTGGAAGAGTGTGAGGTGGAAGAGTGTGAGGTGGGTCTGAGGTGGAAGAGCGTGAGGTGGAAGAGCGTGAGGTGGAAGAGTGTGAGGTGGAAGAGTGTGAGGTGGGGCTGAGGTGAAGGAGCGAGAGGAGGAAGAGCGTGAGGCGGAAGAGCGTGGGATGGAAGAGTGTGAGGCGGAAGAGTGTGAGGCAGAAAAGTGTAAGATGGAAGCGTGTGAGGTGAAAGAGTGTGAGGTGAAAGAGTCTGAGATGGAAGAGTGTGAGATGGAAGAGTGTGAGGTGAAAGAGTGTGAGGTGGGTCTGAGGTGAAAGAGTGTGAGGTGGAAGAGTGTGAGGTGAAAGAGTGTGAGGTGAAAGAGTGTGAGATGGAAGAGTGTGAGGTGAAAGAGTGTGAGGTGAAAGAGTGTGAGATGGAAAAGTGTGAGATGGGTCTGAGGTGGAAGAGTGTGAGGTGAAAGAGTGTGAGGTGAAAGAGTGTGAGATGGAAAAGTGTGAGATGGGTCTGAGGTGGAAGAGTGTGAGGTGGAAAAGTGTGAGATGGAAGAGTGTGAGATGGAAGAGTGTGAGGGGGGTCTGAGGTGGAAGAGTGTGAGGTGAAAGAGTGTGAGATGGAAGAGTGTGAGGTGAAAGAGTGTGAGATGGAAAAGTGTGAGATGGGTCTGAGGTGGAAGAGTGTGAGGTGAAAGAGTGTGAGATGGAAGAGTGTGAGGTGAAAGAGTGTGAGGTGAAAGAGTGTGAGATGGAAAAGAGTGAGATGGTTCTGAGGTGGAAGAGTGTGAGATGGAAGAGTGTGAGGTGAAAGAGTGTGAGGTGGAAGAGTGTGAGATGGAAGAGTGTGAGGTGAAAGAGTGTGAGATGGAAAAGTGTGAGATGGGTCTGAGGTGGAAGAGTGTGAGGCGGAAGAGTGTGAGGCGGAAGAGTGTGAGGTGAAAGAGTGTGAGGTGGGTCTGAGGTGGAAGAGTGTGAGATGGAAGAGTCTGAGGTGGAAGAGTGTGAGATGGAAGAGTGTGAGATGGGTCTGAGGTGGAAGAGTCTGAGGTGGAAGAGTGTGAGATGGAAGAGTGTGAGGCGGAAGAGTGTGAGGTGAAAGAGTGTGAGGTGGGTCTGAGGTGGAAGAGTGTGAGATGGAAGAGTGTGACATGGAAGAGCGTGAGATGGAAGAGCGTGAGGCGGAAGAGTGTGAGGTGAAAGAGTGTGAGGTGGGTCTGAGGTGGAAGAGTGTGAGATGGAAGAGTGTGAGGTGGAAGAGTGTGAGATGGAAGAGCGTGAGATGGAAGAGCGTGAGGTGGAAGAGTGTGAGGTGGAAGAGTGTGAGGCGGAAGAGTGTGAGGTGAAAGAGTGTGAGGTGGGTCTGAGGTGGAAGAGTGTGAGATGAAAGAGTGTGAGGTGGGTCTGAGGTGGAAGAGTGTGAGATGGAAGAGTGTGAGGTGGAAGAGTGTGAGATGGAAGAGTGTGAGATGGAAGAGTGTGAGGTGGAAGATTGTGAGGTGGAAGAGTCTGAGGTGGAAGAGTGTGACATGGAAGAGCGTGAGATGGAAGAGTGTGACATGGAAGAGTGTGACGTGGAAGAGTGTGAGGTGGAAGATTGTGAGATGGAAGAGTGTGAGATGGAAGAGTCTGAGGTGGAAGAGCGTGAGGCGGAAGAGCGTGAGGCGGAAGAGCGTGAGGCGGAAGAGCGTGAGGTGGAAGAGTGTGAGGTGTTACAGGTGGATTTAGTTTGTATAAAGCTACTAAGATTGTTTTGCTATCAAATAGAATTTGTATGTGATGTGTCCATCAATAATCCTGATGATTTCTGTGCATTTGTTTTTAAATACCCTTGTTATAGATATATTACTTTTTTTTTATTTATTTTTTTTAAAAGGGCTATTTAAGTCCCTCAAGTATTTTTTTTTCAGTTTAAGTCCCTTATTTAAGTTTTTTTTCTATCTGTCTGTCTCTCTGTCTGGCTCCAGCTCAAGAACAAAATGAGTTCCAGTTTCCCTTTTGTGTCAGCAAGAAATCAAATATAATGGCTAAACCTTCCAACATGCACAAAAAGATAGAGATCCTCACACACACACACACACACACACACACACACACACACACACACACACACACACACACACACACACACACACACTAGGATGCAAAAATGTGAATCAAATATCAAAATATTTCTTCCAGGAAACTTCTGTCATTCTTCAGTAGGCATGTGCGGATAATCAGCAATACAATTAATCAGCACAATATTCTTATCGTGGTTATCAAGGATACTTTAACATATTACCACTACTTTAAACAGTCAGCTGTATTTGTAGGTTAGAGTGGATTAGATTGCCTGATGTGAACGATACAATCTTGAAAATTTAAATTAGAAGTGTTAAAAACATGGAGGACAAAACTGTCACTCCGACTGAATCTCAGATAAAAGTCATATCTAATATTCACCAGAGGTCGACCGATTGATGGCTTTTGACGATTAATCGGCACCGATAACGGACCGCTGGAACTATCGGTTATCGGCAAAAATCCAAACCGACAGTTTTTCCCGGTCGCATGGTTTGCAGGAGCGGCTGAGAAGGGTCCGCTGCCATCATACACTCCGAGAGCGGCCTCTAGAGGCGAAATAATAATGATTCTAATAATAATTAGTTACATTTATATAGCGCTTTTCTAGACACTCAAAGCGCTTTACGTAGTATCTCCTCAACCACCACTAGCACTAAAAAAAAATAAACTAAGAAATAAAAACTAGCACTGATGCATCGTGGTGTTTGTTTTTGAAAAGGAAACGAAAAGGAGTTTTTAGGAGTGTTACTTTTTAGTTCAGTTTGGATGTATATACTTTATTTAATTTAATATTTATTAATAGTTGATATATTAATATTTATTTCATTTTAAAAGGTACAGTACATTTTCACGGTACAGTCAGTACTGTTTATATTTGTAAAAAAGTTCAGCATTATTTTACTTTGAATGCAACTCAGTTATCGGTAACATCCACTATCACTCGACCTCTAATATTTACTGTTTTGATTGCAAGCGAGAAAAGTTTGAGATAGTCGTATATTTTTTATAATGTAATATTGTCACATGTTGCTAAAAAGTGATTAAAAAAAAATTAGACAATCGCTGGGTAATGAAAAATCCTCCTCTGCTACATTTGAAAGTATTTTACATAAATAATGAAAACAAAACACTGAGTGACCGTGTGGTGTGATGAAGCAGAGTTACTGTTACAAACCTGAAGTTGATTATTTTCCTATAACAGCATGTCCCCAAGTGTATTATTCGCCTTATACCACAGCAATTTGTAAAAATGTAATTTTTTCATTTATTGCATAACAATGTTATACTTTTTATCCATTTATAGTTACATTTAGTCAGTGCTTAATTTGTAAATCTGCAGGTCCCGGAACAATAAGAGGGCAGATATCCGGCAAGTCGGGAGGCATGTGAAAGGTCCCCAAACTTACAGACACGTAAAAGTGCCTCTAGAGTCTCATGTAGCCAACGATATTCAGTGCTGATAGGTGGCCTGTGTAATTACTCACACTGGTACAACGACGTAACGACTTTACAGCAGTGAGTATTCTCAGTACAAAAAGAAACATTTATGGATTACACGTTCTGTCAATTTATGTGCGTCACCTCAGTTAGCTACGAAACACATCTGCCCAAAGCACTACGTTTCATACAGTAGGCCTCTTACAATAAACTAACATTAACTGCACAACATAAAAACACAAAATATTCCACAAAGCCGTCCTGTCAGTGTCCTCCTCCTCTTCCCTGTGTTCTTTACATATCCATGAGCACAAATGGCTCGGGATTGAACTCTGTAAATGGTGGACCCACGATGTTCAAAAACATCAGAGAGGAGATGGTGGGGATGAGAAAGGATTCACACTGCGAGCTACAAATGAGATTGATTTTGGACAAACCCTGCTCACACTCCACTCGAGACTGGTGTGGTGTTCACAGAATCCAACACCTGCCTCAGTTCTTCTGGAACTTTTTGTCTATTTGAGTCCCTGCACTCCTTAAAAGCCCGAATGACTGTACATGCTGTTAATGATAACTGCTTTCTTTTCGCCATGACACACGCGACAGCGTATGCTACGTGACTGTAGGCTTCGCTTCGTGACATCAAATTCAGGTGAACTTTTGAAATTGAAATGATTACGATATGTGAAAGAGGCTACTGATTGGCTGTTAGCGATATTTGAGAACCAGTAATATAAGATTAGAATTTTTATTGCAGTTTTTTTTTTGTTGTTCTATTTTCACATTTGGTGAATTAAAAACTATATTCTAACTATTTGTTTTTATAATATTGCTGCGTGAGATTTTAAACATCCAGCTGTAGAGGTGCCGGATCCACACAAAAAGGTTCCGGAACACAGGTGTGCTATATTTTGGAGGTGCCGGATCCTGTTCCAACAGGATCTGGCTCAAATTAAGCACTGCATTTAGTGTTGTAGAATATTGCTGAAACAAGTTAGTCTCTAAAACGCAGCTTGTCATGTTACCAAGAAACCGCAAACTGTAAACTCCTCTGGCCTGAAGATGTCGGAAAACTTAAAGTTACAGCTTTACCTCTGACTGTTACAAAGCGCTGACACTGGAGACTCCTTCCGTACATGTTGGCAGTGGTAGTTCAGTGGTTAAGATGTTGGACTTCTGATCGGAAGGTTGTGAGTTCAAATCTTAACACTGCCAAACTTCCACTGCTGGGCCCTTAACCATCGACTGTGTAAATGCGTAATGAATGTAAGTTGCCCTGGATAAGGGCATCTGTTAAATGCCATAAAAGTAAACAAGAGTATTAATATAAGCCTGAGATTTGCAGCTGCACTACTGTTACAAAAAAATAATCAACACCTTCTGACTAATCACAATCCAGAGTTCAATAGTGTTGTGGTGTAATATATAATATCTGTAACTATGGAATGTAACTGTAAATATCTTGTTACATTACAAGTTCTTTTATTGAATTTTCAATTTAAAGAACAAAAAGAAAAGGTATTTTTCATGTTTGCTCTGGACATCTTTTTTTAATATTAGGATTAAAGCTTGCTCTGAGTGCAGAAGCATGCCGATAGAAATTCTTTTGTGCCGTTAAACACATTTTTGTGGTTCCGAGTCACAGTCTGCAGTTTTTTTTTTTTTTACGTTTAGTGTGGTCACTCAAAATGAGACAGCAAGCGAGCGAGAGAGAGAGAGAGAGAGAGAGAGCTTGTAAGAGAGAGAGAGAGAATAAGAGAACGAGGCGAACACTCATTCATAGTTTTGTCTGTATGAGATGAAGCCAAACCTCAATGATCAGAAACAGCCAGAAAACACACAATGGCGCCAGAGAAAGAGGGACAAAGAGGAAAGAGAGAGAGAGAGAGAGAGAGAGAGAGAGAGAGAGAGAGAGAGAGAGAGAGAGATGTATAAATAATTTGAGCAAAATATCTGACTGCTGAAGCCATGGTCCTCAAAGAGCTTACAAAGCATGTTCAGGATCTCAATGTTGTAAGGTATCAATCAGGAGAAGGGGTACAATCCCCCCCCCCCCCCCCCAAAAAAAAAAAAAAAAAAAAAAAAAAAAAAAAAAAAAAAAAAACATTACATGTGCCATGGAACATCATCATCAACAAGTGGAGAAAAGGGGGCACCACAGTGATGTTACCAAGAACTGGACATCCCTCCAAAAGTGATGAATGGACAAGAAGAAAACTTACCAGGGAGGCTGCCAAGAGATCTACAGCAGCATTAAAGCAGCTGCAAGAACATCTGGCAAGTCCTGGTCACTCCCTGCATGTGACAACAATCTCTCATATTCTTCACATGTCTGGACTTTGGGGTAGGGTGGCTAGATGGAAGCCCTTTCTCACAAAAAAACCCCCAAAACATCCAAACCCACCTAAATCACCTCAAACCATGTGGCAAAATGTGTTACAGTCTGATGAGACCAAGGTAGAACTTTTTGGGCATAATTCTAAAAGAAATATTTGGTGCAAAAACAAGCTTATCACATAAAGAACACCATACCAAAGGTGAAGCATGGTGGTGGCAGCACCATGCTGTGGAGTTGCTTCTCTTAAGCTAGGACTGGGGCTCTGGTCAAGATAGAGGGAAATCATAGATCCAAATTCCAATCTATTGTAGCACAATCCATGCAGGCGTCTGTTAGACAGCTGAAGATGAAGAATAATTTCAATTTCCAATGTGATAATGACCCAAAGCTCAAATCCAAGTCAACAAAGGAACGGCTTCAGAAGAAAAATATCAACATTTTGGAATGGCTGAGTCAGAGCCCAGATCTAAATCCTATTAAAGATCTGTAGAATGATTGAAGAGGGCTGTGTACAGGAGATGTTCTCACAATATGATAGATCTGGGTCATTTTTGCGAGGAAGAGTGGAACAAAAGTGAAAAATCAACTTGGGCTAAGTTGGTAAACTCTGACTGAGTGCTGTATTGCAAGCAAAATGAGCTTAAACAAAGTATCTCAGTGTAGAGTGTTACAGGGAGCCTAGGTGTAAAGCATTACAGGAACCTCGGTGTAAAGCATTACAGGGAGCCTCAGTGTAAAGTGTTACAGGAACCTCGGTATAAATCATTAAGGAACCTCGGTGTAAAGCGTTACAGGAACCTCGGTGTAAAGCATTACAGGGAACCTCAATGTAAAGCGTTACTGGGAAGCTCAGTATAAAGTGTTACAAGAACCTCGGTGTAAAGCGTTAAAGAGAACCTCAGTGTAAAGCGTTACAGGGAACCTTGGTGTAAAGCGTTAACGGGAACCTCGGTCTAAAGTGTTAAAGGGAACCTCGGTGTAAAGCGTTACAGGGAACCTCGGTGTAAAGCGTTATAAGGAACCTCGGTGTAAAGCGTTAAAGGGAGCCTCGGTGTAAAGCGTTACAGGGAACCTTGTGTAAAGCGTTACAGGAACCTCGGTGTAAAGTGTTAAAGGGGACCTCGGTATAAAGCGTTACAGAAACCTCAGTGTAAAGCGTTACAGGAACCTCGGTTTAAAGCGGTACAGGAACCTCGGTGTAAAGTGTTACAGGTGCCTCAGTGTAAAGCATTACAGGGAACCTCGGTGCAAAGTGTTACAGGAACCTCTGTGTAAAGCGTTACAGGGAACCTTGGTGTAAAGCGTTACAGGAACCTTGGTGTAAAGTGTTTCGGTAACCTCTGTGTAAACCTCGGTGTAAAGCGTTACAGGATCCTCTGTGTAAACCTCGGTGTAAAGAGTTACAGGAACCTCGGTGTAAAGCATTACAGGGAACCTCAGTGTAAAGCATTACTGGGAAGCTCAGTATAAAGTGTTACAAGGAACCTCAGTGTAAAGTATTACAGGGAGCCTCGGTGTAAAGCGGTGCTGTATTGCAAGCAAAATGAGCTTAAACAAAGTACCTCAGTGTAGAGTGTTACAGGGAGCCTAGGTGTAAAGTGTTACAGGAACCTCGGTGTAAAGCATTACAGGGAGCCTCGGTGTAAAGTGTTACAGGAACCTTGGTATAAATCATTAAGGAACCTCAGTGTAAAGCGTTACAGGGAGCCTTGGTGTAAAGCGTTACAGGGAACCTCAGTGTAAAGCGTTACTGGGAAGCTCAGTATAAAGTGTTACAAGGAACCTCGGTGTAAAGCGTTACAGGGAGCCTCGGTGTAAAGCGTTACTGGGAACCTCGGAGTAAAGCATTAAAGGTAACCTCAGTGTAAAGTGTTACTGGGAACCTCGGTATAAAGTGTTACAAGGAACCTCTGTGTAAAGCGTTACAGGAACCTTGGTGTAAAGTGTTTCAGTAACCTCTGTGTAAACCTAGGTGAAAGCGTTACAGGAACCTCAGTGTAAAGTGTTAAAGGGAACCTCGGTGCAAAGTGTTACAGGAACCTCTGTGTAAACCTCGGTGTAAAGCGTTACAGGAACCTCTGTGTAAAGCATTACAGGGAACCTGGGTGTAAAGTGTTACAGGAACGTCGGTGTAAACCTAGGTGAAAGCGTTACAGGAACCTCAGTGTAAAGTGTTAAAGGGAACCTCGGTATAAAAGCGTTACAGGAACCTCAGTGTAAAGCATTACAGGAACCTCGGTGTAAAGTGTTACAGGTGCCTCAGTGTAAAGCGTTACAGGGAACCTCGGTGCAAAGTGTTACAGGAACCTCGGTGTAAAGCGTTACAGGAACCTCGGTGTAAAGTGTTACAGGTGCCTCAGTGTAAAGTGTTACAGGGAACCTCGGTGCAAAGTGTTACAGGAACCTCTGTGTAAAGCGTTACAGGAACCTTGGTGTAAAGTGTTTCAGTAACCTCTGTGTAAACCTCGGTGTAAAGCATTACAGAAACCTCGGTGTAAAGTGTTACAGGGAACCTGGGTGTAAAGTGTTACAGGAACCTCGGTGTAAACCTCGGTGTAAAGCGTTACAGGAACCTCAGTGTAAAGTGTTACAGGAACCTCAGTGTAAAGCATTACAGAAACCTCGGTGTAAAGTGTTACAGGTGCCTCAGTGTAAAGTGTTACAGGAACCTCGGTGTAAAGTGTTACAGGAACCTTGGTGTAAAGTGTTACAGGTGCCTCAGTGTAAAGTGTTACAGGAACCTCAGTGTAAATTGTTACAGGAACCTCGGTGTAAAGTGTTACAGGTGCCTCAGTGTAAAGCATTACAGGGAACCTCGGTGCAAAGTGTTACAGGAACCTCGGTGTAAATTGTTACAGGAACCTCGGTGTAAAGTGTTACAGGTGCCTCAGTGTAAAGCGTTACAGTAAACCTCGGTGTAAAGCATTACAGGAACCTCTGTGTAAAGCATTACAGGGAACCTCGGTGTAAAGCGTTACAGGGAACCTTGGTGTAAAGCGTTACAACGAACCTCAGTGTAAAGCGTTACAGGAACCTCGGTGTAAAGCATTACAGGAACCTCTGTGTAAAGCTTGACAGGGAACCTCAGTGTAAAGCGTTACAGGAACCTCGGTGTAAAGCGTTACAGGGAACCTCAGTGTAAAGCGTTACAGGGAACCTCGGTGTAAAGCGTTACAGGAACCTCAGTGTAAAGTGTTTCAGTAACCTCTGTGTAAACTGTTTCAGTAACCTCTGTGTAAACCTCGGTGTAAAGCATTACAGAAACCTCGGTGTAAACCTTGGTGTAAAGAGTTACAGGAACCTCGGTGTAAAGCGTTACAGGAGCCTCGGTGTAAAGTGTTACAGGAACCTTGGTGTAAAGCTTTACAGGGAACCTCGGTGTAAAGCGTTACAGGAGCCTCGGTGTAAAGCGTTACAGGGATCCTCGGTGTAAAGCGTTACAGGAACCTCAGTGTAAAGCGTTTCAATAACCTCTGTGTAAACCTCGGTGTAAAGCATTACAGAAACCTCGGTGTAAACCTCGGTGTGAAGAGTTACAGGAACCTCGGTGTAAAGCGCTACAGGAGCCTCGGTGTAAAGTGTTACAGGAACCTCGGTGTAAAGCATTACAGGAGCCTCGGTGTAAAGCGTTACAGGGATCCTTGGTGTAAAGCGGTACAGGGAACCTCAATGTAAAACGTAATAGGAAAGCTTAATGTAATATATGTGTGTGTGTTTTGCTGATCAGCCCACACTGACTTGTGGCATGGTTTAATAACAACCAAAAGAACCTCATGCTATCACCATGCCAACACAACACCCCCCCCCAACACACACACACAGCCTATAAGACACAAACTCAGAAACAGACACCAAC
>CM042564.1:530000-535000 GCA_023630585.1 Cranoglanis bouderius | reverse complement strand
TACAAAATCAAGAGACAACCATGGATTAAACATATGTGCCATGTGTGTGTGACAACGTTAAAATTGTAATAAGGAAGGAAAAGTGTGTAATTAACGCAGTAATTCCAGTGTTAGTTACTCAAAACTCATTGAGGTTAAAATCTAAGCGTTATATATAGCTGATATTAATGATTTCTGAGTTTTCTGGTGTGTATCATCATCATGGCACCAGGATGAAAAGGTCAGTTCAGAATTCTCTATTTCCAGCAACAGATTACTTCTCCTGGGGGATCCCCAAATGTTCCCAGACCAACTGTGAGATATTATCTCTCCAGTGGGTCCAGGGTCTCCATCCAGTGGGACATGTCTGATACTGTTGTACCTGGAGCCAACCAGGGGCATCATTGTAAGATACCTGGCTCCTCTCAGTTTGGATATATATATATATATATATATTGAGTGACAAACACTGAGCTTCTGCTTCACCACCACATTGAATACCACCACAGTGACTGTAACACTGCTGCCACTGACCCTGATCTGTTTGTCAATCTCACACTTTTTCTCCCCATCATTTGACAATAAGATCCCAAGATATTTAAACTCCTCCTCCAAGGGCAAGGTCTCTCCCCTTACCTGAAGGGAGCATCCCAGTCTTTGCTAGGAGAGAACCAAGCCCTCGGAGGTGCTGATTTTCATCCCAACTTTATCTTGTATCATACTCAAAATGGCCAGATTTTCCTGGTAAACCCAGGAGAACCAGGTTGCTCAAAAACATAAGGAATAACCTTCAGTGAGAGACAAATGTAACTCCCGCCCATGAAAGGAATTCTGTTGTGTACAGTGTAAGGTAGGAGACATTGAGTCTGAATAGACCATGATCATGTCCATGATCATAGAGGCATCAGCATGAAGCTGTGGTCAGAAGGCTGTCGGGGCCGGTCATGGTGGTAACCCGAGGACATGCTGGTGGACACCAGTGTTGAGGGAAGTGGTGAAACCATCATCTTGAAGAAGTAGTCCTTCTGTGTAATGCTCATGGAGTGCTCTTCTGATTCATTTGAGGCATATTGGAGAGCCAGAAGGGCTACAGCAAAAGCAGTTGCAGAAGTGAAAACTGAGGAGTTTAGAGTAGCCATGGAAAAAGATTTTTGGACATCCCCAAGGATGTTCTGGCGAACATTTTGCCACTTCAAGAGGTGGAGAAAAGACCGATTGGGGATATTGTTGAGTGACAGACAGAGAAAATTGAGGAACTCCTTAGTGGACATGCCCTACCTTCAAGAGGCAGTACCAGAAATCTCTGGTGTTTTGGGGTATATCTCAGTAGCTGAGGTTACTCTGCAGGTTAGAAACATTCCTGGTGGCAACGCCAGAGATGGAGCCAGGCTTCCTCTCACACACTCAGGTTCTTTTCCTGCCGGTAACATTCCACATTCCCGAACCCAGTTTTCTTTTCAAGGGTCTAGTCCATCTGAGACTGTCCCTCACATGCCTGGTGCATGACTGGCATTGCACCTGACTCCCACGTTTGATCTTGCCGGTGATGAGTCCACAAAATGGGCTGAGTCTGACCGTGTTACGTAGGTGGCCTGGTCACCAGACGCTTGCTTGCGGACATCACCCCTAGCAATGGCTCCAGTGGTCAGTCCGGGCACACAGCCTTTTTTGGTATTTTTCATAGGGGTTATTAGGATGTGTTCACTAAAGGTGGCCCTACTGGGAGGAGCCAAACGGATATTTAATCATGCATTTAATTACATTGTTCATCCATTGCTCATTCTCTCTCTCTCTCTCTCTCTCTCTCTCTCTCTCTCTCTCTCTCACTCTCTCACTCTCTCTCTCTCTCTCTCTCATTCCCACACTCTCACAGACAGTGTAATGGCTCTAACAAGCATGTTGGTTTCACTGTGGTTTTGTGGTCAACGTGTGTATGTGTTCACTGGTTGTGTGTGTGTGTGTGTGTGTGTGTGTGTGTGTGTGTGTGTGTGTGTGTGTGTGTGTGTGTGTGTGTGTGTGTGTGTGTGTGTAGGGGATGCCTTGATGGCAAGTATGCATGTGTGTCTGCCTGACTCAGTGGTGTGTGTGTGTCCTCTGTGGTGTGTCTTTGATGTGGTTTGGCTACAGCGAGAGTACTGTTAACAAGCCACACACACACACACACACACACACACACACACACACACACACACACACACACACACATGCAGTGGTATAAATTTGATGGTACTGTGTGCTCTGTTCTGTATCTTGACGCCACATTAAGTTGCGGTAAACAAACCACCTTCCAGCGTTCCATTATTCACACCACACATATGCGCGCACACACACACACACACACACACACACACACACACACACACACACACACACACACACACACACACACACACACACATTCACACACACACATACCCTTTCTCAAAACATAAGATTCCAGTCTGCCAAATGGCTTCCCATAGTGCACTTCTCACTGTGTGTGTGTGTGTGTGTGTGTGTGTGTGTGTGTGTGTGTGTGTGTGTGTGTGTGTGTGTGTGTGTGTGCGTGTGTGTGTAGAGTTACACTTTGCTATGTTATATCAGGGATCTCACTCATTCCTTCACTTTCAGCACAAAGCACTCAGTGTGTGTGTGTGTGTGTGTGTGTGTGTGTGTGTGTGTGTGTGTGTGTGTGTTCGGGAGGAAATCCCTATGGTGATGTCACCACTTGGTATTTCCCCCTGTATGGAATTTTATAATGATATTGCATCATCAGCCAGTGTGGAACAGGATGATATCATTAACAGCTGCAGGTGGAATCAGATAGACTGAGTTCTCACACTGCAACTGTGTTACCCTGTTTATCCCCTTCTATTGCCCCGTCACTACCCCTGTTCCCCTCTCTCGCCACTTCATTACCACTATCCCATTCTATTGCCCCTCCACTATCCCTATCCTTGTCTGTTAGCCCTCCACTACACCTGTTCCCTTCTATTGCTTCTTCACCACCCATAACCCCTTTTATTGGCCTTCCACTACCACTATTCTGCTCTTTTCTCCTCCAGTACCCCAATCTCCTATGATTTGCCCTACATTACCCCTGCTCTATTTTATTGTCCCTCCACTACCACATCCTCTTCTATTGACCCTTCACTACCAATATTCTCTTGTATCGACTTTTCACTACTCCTATTCCTTTCTGTTACCCCTCCACTACCCTGTTCCATTCTATTGGCCCTCCACTACGCCTATCGCCTTCTAATAGGCAGCCTTCCAGTATGCCTGTTTCTTTTTGTTGGCCCTTCACTACCCCTATCTCCTTCTATTGGCCCTCCTAAACCCTATCCCCTTCTATTAACCCTCCACTGCTCCATCACTTTCTATTGCCTTGCCACTACCCCATCTGCTTCAACTGTCCCTTTATTACCTGTATCCCCTTCTATTAACCCCCCCCACTCCCTGTCTATTTTCCTTTCACTACTCCTATTCCTTTCTATTACCCCACCACTACCCCTATCCACATCTATTTGCCCTTCACTACCCCTATTCCTTTCTATTACCCCACCACTACCCCATCCCCTTCTATTTGCCCTTCACTACCCCATGCCTTTTTATTACCCCTGGACTACCCCATCCCCTTCTATTTGCCCTTCACTACCCCATTACTTTCTATTAGCCCTTCACTACCATTATTCCCTTCAATTTGCCCTTCACTACCATATACCTTTCTATTATCCCTCCACTACCCATCCCCTTCTATTTGCCCTTCACTACCATTATCTCCTTCTATTTGCCCTTCACTACACCTATTCCTTTCTATTAACCCTCCACTACTCCTAACCCCGTCTATTTGCCCTTCACTACCCCATTCCTTTTTATTAGCCCTTCATTACCATTATTCCCTTCAATTTGCCCTTCACTACCCCTATTCATTTCTATTATCTCTCCACCACTCCATCCCCATCTATTTGCCCTTTACTACCCCTATTCCTTTCTATTATCCTTCCACTACCCCTAACTCCATCTATTTGCCCTTTACTCCCCCCCCACACACAGGAGATATTATTGTCTGTAATAATATTTTGTGTGTGTGTGTGTGTGTGTGTGTGTGTGTGTGTGTCTGTGTGAGAGACAGGGTGGACTCTGGTATTCTGCGTTTGACTCAGCGTCTCTCTGTAAAAGACAAGAAGCAGGAGAAGAGTTTCTACAGGAGGCGCTCTCTCAGTGTTGACTGGTAACACACACACACACACACACACACACACACACACACACACACACACACACACACACACACACACACACACACAGAGTTCTCTGTTTTTCAAAGAGAATCAGGCCATTTTCCAGTACACCAATAACATTTATTATGATTATTATTATTATTGAATGTGGTAAAGGCGGAGCAGTGCTTGTGTGTGTGTGTGTGTGTGTGTGTGTGTGTGTGTGTGTGTGTGTGTGTGTGTGTGTGTGTGTGTGTGTGCTGCCAGAAAAACATCACTGGTAATTATTACAGAATGTCTGATTGATGTTCTGAACCTTTTGCCAGTATTTCTGGAGTACACATAGTGTGTATGTTTGTGTCTTTTTATGTGTGTGTGTGTGTGTGTATGTGTGTGTGTGTGTGTGTGTGTATGTGTGTGTGTGTGTGTGTGTGTGTGTGTGTGTGTGTGTGTGTTATATGTTGGCTTGTTCAGTTCCAGATCAGATGAGGGTTTTTCAGCTCTTCAGACTCTGGGACTCCAGCTATGACTCTCACACATTCTTTCCATCTCTCTCTCTCTCTCTCTCTCTCTCTCTCTCTCTCTCTCTCTCTCTCTCTTTCTCTCTCACTCTCTCTGCCTCCCTATCTGTGTCTCTCTGTCTGTCTGTCTCTCTGTCTGTCTGTCTGTATCTATTAATCTGTTTCTCTGTCAAAATTCTAATCTATTGAAGTGGCAAAAGCTCAACAACAATATACTGGGCTGAAAAATAAAAACTGTTCACAATTGAACGTACTTACTTTATTAAAATAAAGAAGAGTAAATAATTTTAACTGAGTG
>CM042564.1:520000-522500 GCA_023630585.1 Cranoglanis bouderius | reverse complement strand
GAGTGACACTGATGATTCTAGAATCACAGTGAGGGTTCTTGAATTGTAAAAGTGTGCACAGGTTTATTTAACAGATTCTAAAGACACGTTGATGTATACTACTGCTCAGTTAATGCTCAGATCAGTCTGTGATCATGTGTGTGTGTGTGTGTGTGTGTGTGTGTGTGTGTAGTATAACAGGGCATTGTTTGAGGCGGTGGAACAGCAGGATCTGGATCTAGTGGAATCACTCCTGAAGAATTTCAGTGTTGATGAGCTGGACCTAAATACACCAAACAGCGAAGGGCTTCTTCCTCTCGACATCGCCATCCTCACTAACAACGTCCCCATGGCTAAACTATTACTGAAGAGGGGTGCTAAAGAGAGCCCACACTGTGAGAGTGTAACACACACACACACACACACACACACACACACACATACACACACACACACACACACACACACACACACACACACACACACACACACACACATCCACCTTCCACACCAACCCTCAACATATGCACATATGTTTCACACTCACACACAAAAACAAGGCAACGAATTCTTCACACATACGCACATACACACTCATTGCAACACTACTGTGGCATCATATCAAAGCACTCCATATGAGCAAAGCACACATCAAAGACATCACACACACACACAAACTTCAATCAGTATATTAAACAGTCTTAGAGGCGACTGCATACCATATTGTGAACATATTGTTAATGACTCGCACACACACACACACACACACACACACACACATACACACACACTCTTTTTTAATGTCTATAAGCCTGTCTGTGTTTGGTGTGTGTTTTTTTTTAGTTGTGAGTCCTGAGGCGAGGGCAGTTCATCTGGTTGCCTTGGTGAAGGAGGCGGAGCTACGTGTGTCTGAACTGACTGCCCAGGTGAAGGGGGCGGAATCAACAGACGAAGGGACTGACACAGATAGAGAGAGGCAGCTGAAGGCGTGGGAGTGGAGACTCCGCCTCTACAAACGCATGCAGACAGGATACACACATGCTAGTGAGCAACAAATACACACACACACACACACACACACACACACACACACACACACACAAACAACATAAACATGCTAATATGTAACATACGTGCTCACAAACCTGTGTAGAGGAACCACATACCAATATATGGAACAAACCACACGCATGTACATATGTGTGTTTGTCTACGCGTGTGTGTGCGTGTGTATGTGTGCATGTGTGTGTGCGTGTGTGTGTGCAGGCACCCCCGACCCACCCAGCTGTGTACGTCTCTCCGTCAGCAGCTCTTCAAGTCTTAAAGTTAATTTTCAGGAACCGCTGTGCCTCAATGCTGCTATCATCACCAAATACCGAGGTCAGTGACATTTGGCCTTCAATCTCACATGACTGTATGTATGTGTATATATATATATATATATATATATATATATATATATATATATATATATATATATATATATATATACAGTATCTTATAAGGAAGTAGAAGAAGGAAGTGATTTGGTGTGTGTGTGTGTGTGTGTGTGTGTGTGTGTGTGTTAGTGGTGTGGAGTTCTTCTCCTTCCTTTTCTCCACTGCTTGGTGAGATTGTGATTGAGGACACAACCCTACTGCAATGTGACATCACAGGCCTCCGAGCTGTGAGTATTCACATATACACAAACTGATACACACTGATACACACACCGAAACACACACAAACCATACAGATAATTAGCAGTTAACTCTTGAAAGGGGTTTTAATTTATAGTGTACTAAAGGCTGTGTTCAGGTGGAATTTCAGTGTCAGGGTCACCTGGGGTGGTAGCTCAGTGGTTATGACAATGGACTAGTAATTGGAATACTATTTGTAATCAGTGACGATTTGTTATGAAAGGAAATAAAAAAAATTGGAATAATCTCTTGAAATAACTGCTGCCACTGCTGGGCCCTTGAGCAAGGCCCTTAATCTTCAACTGTTCACTTGTATAAATGTAAGTCACTCTGGATAAGGGTATCTGCCAAATGTCATTAAATTAAATCCCTTGGTGAGGTTCAGGGACAAGATATGTTGTGATCTTTCAACATGCGTGATAATCCTACTCCCCTGGGGTTTGACAATCAGTGCTGATTTTGAATAGACTTTGTAGTCTCAAGGAGCCACTAAAAAACTGGAAGGTTCAGACAGCCTTATGTAGTAAGACTATGGTGACCACCTGTGGCACGGGACAAGGGGCTGGTTGATTGCTCAAAACTACTTTCAGAGCCCCACTTGGTGTACTAAAGGCTGTGGAATCTTGGAGTCAGAGACACATGCCAAAGTCTTTTAGTGATGTCAGAGGACAAAATATATTGCGACCTTCCAATGCGCTCAATGAGCAGTGCTGAACAAATCAGAATTGCTTCAGAAGCTTCATCAACTAAAATACCTGGCTTTTTCATTCATTTCTTTGTTTCTGTAACATAGTTTAGGCTGGCAGGTCTGGTAGGGTCTCAATCCACTATTTAAAAAGATG
>CM042564.1:430000-515000 GCA_023630585.1 Cranoglanis bouderius | reverse complement strand
TTGCCACCAAGTCTTGCTGCAGGTCTTTTGCAGTCACTCAAGGGTTTTTCACAATCTGCCTTCTCAGAAATCTGGTTGCAGCCATTGATAGCTTCCTTTTTCTGCCCTGTCCAGGTATTTCATGTATTTTCTGCCCCTAGCCAGTTCAGGTATTTCATGTGTTCCAGCTCAAGCACCTGGTGCAACTAATGAAGCCCTTAATTAGTTGCATCAAGTGTGCTTGAGACAACACCTGTTTTGCATATTTGTGCTGTTGTGAGGGATTCTATTCAGGGGGTTGAATAATTTTGAGACTGGAGAAGTCATTATAAGTTGCATTTTCAGTTGAATTTGGGGAAACCACTTGAAGCATTCGTTGTGTTGAACTATTTCAATTGCTTTTGTTTGATTTGTTCATTGAATTGAATTGAATTGAACTCAAACAGCTGAAAGTCTGTAAATTTTGACAATAAACCTGATTTGCAATGGGGGTTGAATAATTTTGATTGCAACTGTAAATACTGGCATAACTTTTAAACTTAAAGTGCCCCTATTTGCTTTTTCGGATATTACCTTTCATGTAGTGTGTAATATAGCTGTTTGTGAATGTAAAAGGTCTGCAAAGTCTCAAAGATCAACGTGCACGACTGTTAGGTAATGCGGATAGAGACTGATGCAAATGCAGTTAAAGCTTTTATTTAAAGAAAGGCAGGCAGACCAATCCAAATCGTGAGTCAAAAACGTGGTCAAAAAACAGGCGATGGTCAGGCGATCTACAAACAACATAAACTGGGCTAGACAAGAATCGAAAACACGAGGGCGGAAACAGGATCAAAAACTGTGAAACAAAGCGAGGATCAAAGGCTCGGTATGGGTCAGGCAGAAAACATAGAAATACTCAATACTTTACGTCAAGACAATGAAACAAGGGGGTTTAAATACACACACTAATCAAAGAGGGATAACACAAAACAGCTGAGACATTAGGAACAACCAATAACAGAACAGGGGTGGAGACAGCACAGAAACAAACAAAAAAAACCAACATGTGTCAGCGTAAACAAAGTCAATGAGACCTGGACGCGCGCGCTGCTCAAGCTTCAGGCAGTTCACACGCAGTGCTGCGCTAGCATTCAGCGTGCGTGAACTGCCCGTGACAACGACAAATGGAGTTACTGTGAACCGATTCTGAACTGCCTGAAACGAGTCATCAGTAATTCCAGCCTTACTTCCTGCTCGAACCTTCGTAGGTTTGTAACAAATTTGCATACCTATGGTCTTCACTGCCCTCGCACAACATCTACATTGACCCGCCCTCAAACGCTGTAGTTGTAGCTGAGGCCTGGAAGTGTTTGCTTCCTGTTGTCGCCATGTCGAGAAGACACTGTTTTCTGTGCTGCAAAAGCAAATCCACTTTTCATGCACTTCCAAAGGATGAGCAAGTGAAGAGTCAGTGGTTAAAATTCATTTTTACACAGCAGTTTAACTCCAACCTTTTGTTGTGTTCCCATCATTTTATTGACGTATCACTGTGATGACGAAGCCTCCGGAGCTGAAATTCAGATATGGTGATGGGTGTTTTGTTTCCGACATGTACTGTAGACCAGTCACAACAGACAACAGACTGGCTAATCACAGCATCCGACCAATCAGAGCAGAGTAGGCTCTCGGAAAGGAGGGGTTTAGGGGTTGATCGAACCGTGTCAGACACTGTGAGAAAAGAGGTGATGCTGCAGTGTATATTATGAAAAAATTAAAGTGTTTTTTTTTACCTAGCATGTAAACCTATTGTAGGAGACCTCCAAAACAAAATTAGAAACCTTTAAAATAGCATAACAATCTGATCATACTGAATATCAATCCAAAACACTCAGAGCTGTTTGCACTCAAAGTTTCTTCCTCATGTTGTTTCAGGGAGTTTTTCCTAGGTCTGTAGACTTGAGTCTGGCAGTGGTAGCTCAGTGGTTAAGACGTTGGACTACTGATCTATTTGATACTGGTCTTGAGTTCAAATCCCAGCACCTCCAAGCTGTCACTGCTGGGTCTTTAACCTTAAAACTGCTCAGTTGTATAAATGTAAGTTGGATAAGGGCCAAAGGTCTGGTCTTGAGACATGTTCTGTATTGTCTTGGACTTACTGTCATTTGGACTTGGACTTGTCTCTGTCTTGGGAACTGGGCTCGCTAAATATGGTCTTGGTCTTTACCAGGAGTGAAATGAATGTTTGGTTTTACTTTCACATGCCTAAAGTTTGACAAGAAGTAAACAATTCTTCTAGAAAACAGCCTAGTCATTGCACAGTGCATGAATAAAGCCAATTAGTTGAGAAAAAAGCTTGACCTTGAAAAGGATTTAATGTTTATCAGTCTTGATCTTGACCTTGATTTGGCCTTGACCCCCTTAAGACTTGGTCGTGAATTGATCTCAGCTAGTCTTGGACTTGGACTTGTCTTGGACACAACGGTGGACTGTACTACAGCTCTAGTTTTTCCTCACCACCGTCCCCTCGGTAAAAAGGGACCTCTGCATCGTGTCATGGACCTTGGCATCGGCTAGTGCTTCTAATAATGTTCACTAGATGATGACTCACAAAGTAGTGTACGATGTAATAAGTAGGCAGCATAAATACTATGTGGTTTAGAATACAGTCTTTTTTTATGATATTTTTGTTGTGTAGTGTAATGTTATAAATTTTCCTCTCTTGTTGACCTCGCAGTTTATGAGAGATTGTGTGTTTTGTAACCAGATGCTATTTGAGGGGTGGGGGAAGAGTGCGCGTAATTCTGAGCCCAAGTTCAGTTCATCTGGTGTGTGTGTGTGTGTGTGTGTGTGTGTGTGTGTGTGTGTGTGTGTGTGTGTGTGTATTTATGTGTATTTATGTGTATGACTCCACCAGGAGACCCCAAGAACCCTTGTGTCTTTACACTCTATTAATTAAACAGTGAATGGGACATCAGTGGCCCTGAAAGCATGTCCCATATGTGTGTCTCTGTCTGCTCTGGAGAGAGTGTGTGTGTGTGTGTGTGTGTGTGTGTGTGTGTGTGTGTGTGTGTGTGTGTGTGTGTGTGTGTGTGTGTGTGTGTGTGTGTGTGTGTGTGTGTGTGTGTGTGTGTGTGTGTGTGTGTGTGTGTGTGTGGTCTTGGTCATACATCATGGCTCCTGTTAGACTAGCTATGCAGGTCACACATAGTTTCATTTCTGGCTAAAAAACACACACACACACACACACACACACACACACACACACACACACACACACATACACATACACATATTTCTGTGCAAAATATTTATGTCCACGTAAAGAAATTCTGAATATGCAATATGCTTTCAAAAATAATGCAATTAAAAGTTTCTATACACAAAAAATGGACTCTAAATATCAGTAAACAGTAATAAATAAACCCGGTCAGTATTTGTTGTGAGCGTTTGCCTTTAAAGCTTTCACTGTGGTGTTGTTTTATAAAAGAACTCAGTGCTAAGTTTTGTCTGTATCTCGGAGAACCTGACTCACTTCTTCTGCAGTAAAACCAGAACAGCCTCCATTATGCTTTTATCTGAAAAGTGCTTGATTTCTGAATATCTTACTTTATTGAACCACAACAAAAAAAAAAATCTGTATATCTGTAAGATTTAATTTATTTTCTGAAAAAAGATAAACCCCCCAAAATTCTGAAATCTACAAGGTTCTCTTAAACAAAATGTAGAAAACTTTATATAAAAATGTGTACAAAATGTATATATTAAATCAGTTTAACATTTATTGAATTAATTTTAGCAAAATGTTAAAAACTTTTGTATATTGTACATATAAACTGCAGGTAGACGATGTCCTCTATATATCCCCTGATTTCTATATTACCCAGAGTTTTACTGTACTACATTCTATAACATCCAGAGGTTCTGTAGTACCTCACATATTGGGGTCTCCAAGATCATTCAAAACTTTCTATATGTTCAATGTTAAAAAAAAAAAAAAAAAAAAAGGAAGAAAATGAACATAAACAGTAATTAAAGCCAGATATAGTATTTTTTCATCGTAATAATGGTGCATTTGTTCTGATTTAAAGTGGATATTCCTGGATGAAATCAGTGTGCTGACATGACATTTTCATTTCGTGTGTGTGTGTGTGTGTGTGTGTGTGTGTGTGTGTGTGTGTGTGTGTGTGTGTGTGTGTGTGTGTGTGTGTAGATCAGTGCAAGGGACCACCAAATATCAGGAAGCACTCCGTTTCTAAAAGCCTGAGACATCTCTTCCAGCCCACCAGCAAATTCGTCAAAAGTCTGAAAAGGTAAGATAAAAAGAATATTCAAATTTTAGTTAATTAAAAATATTCACAATTATATATCACACTTAAGTTTCTATAAAGTTTGGTACAGTAACAAATTACAAGCAATTATGGAATAAATTAAATTAAAAAATATACAATTAACTAAGAAACATTCAATAATATATAATGTATCATAATGCAAGATGTAAAAGTAAAGAAAATACACATGTACATAAACAGACCATTTAACCTATTTAGAAAAAAATATTCAGTTTAATTTAATTTGTATAAAGGCGACTAAATTAAATAGTTAAATAAACAGTATTAAAGGTGGAATATTACTGGCTAAATTTATTTAATGGTGAACTAACCAAACACAGAAGTACAGAAACACTGGAACAAATTTTTCAAATTGAACCCACTTCCCTTTTTCCCATCAATAAAAGCTGATCTTTTATGGCCCCTCCCACCTGCCTGTTTATATTGATCATGAAAAGTATGTTCAATGATTTTAAATCTGATCCAGCACATTTATAAAGTAGTGAACACTACACGATATGCTATTACGTGTTTCAGATGTCATGTGAATTTGTAATTAATTTTATTGCGTGTTGTGTGTGTAGGGGTTTGTACGTCGCGTGTGTGTTTTATAAAGACGATAACATTGTGGTGACGGCCGAAGAGCAGCTGCCCATCATAGAAGTGGATGATTCTTACAGCTCCCTCACGCAGGACTTTCTGTGGTTCACCAAGGTACGTCTGAAAACTCAGCAGAATATAACCGAAAGAGCCCCAGAAATACATAGGATCATAGTTAACATCCATAATTAATTAATTAATTAACTAAAGTAGTATTTTTGCACCTTTTCTCCCCAGTATATGTGTCAGTTAGTGTCGTCTCCATGGAAATTTCAGAAAATTAGTAAATACCTAGTCACGGATGAATCGAACAACAAAAATGTAGTATCCGTGGTTACTTCTCTGTCTCTGATTGGTTGTTTTCTCCTCACAATCGTGGCTAATTTTAATAATTAAGTGAATCTGTGGAACTGACTGAGTGTGGAGTGCCTCTGAAATCTCATCAAATCTTCATGGTGACATTTACTGTGAATATTCTTGTGAATATTAATCTCTGTTTCCATGGTAATTTCTGTTGCTAGGTGACGTATTTGTGGGAGGAGATTCTGTGGCTGCAGCAGTGTGCTAGCTCCACCCACCCATCCTGCTCCTGCACCCTGCAGACCCGGCTCAAAATTCTACAAGCTTTAACACAGCTTCAGGTTGCACACACACACACACACACACACACACACACACACACACACACACACACACACAAACACACACACACAGAGACTACTTTCACAATGCTGTGTGTGTGTGTGTGTGTGTGTGTGTGTGTGTGTGTGTGTGTGTGTGTGTGTGTGTGTGTGTGTGTGTGTGTGTGTTACAGGCTCTGTTAGGTACTCAGGACCTGGGCCAGGTGTACTTCGAGCCCCTGCGTGATAAGCATGGTAATGCCCTGTTAGTGTTACTGCGTGATTTGTGCGGATGTTCAGATCTGGACACACAGCGATGGTCTAAACTCTGCAAACTCCAGCTGCAGCGCAAATCCACCAGCTGTGCGGATGAACCTACAGCCCTCGACACACTCCTCATCACCCTGCATGTGAGCGCACACACACACACTCGTGATGAAGTGGAGTCACTGTTACCGCCCTGAAGTTAATCAACCAATGATTACAGTTTTCTTTATTAAATAAAGAATAACACAACATGCTTTTTATCCATTTATAGCTACATTTAATGTACTGGAATGTTGGTGAAACAAGTTAATCAACACCTTCTGACTAGATACAACTATTAAACTGATTGAATGCATAATTTTTAGAACAAGCATGATTTAGGACAGGAATAGAGAGTTATTATGGTTATTATCTTTAATTTATTCATTACATGATTTCCTCCCAGTTTTAGCTGAACATACAGTATGTTTACATGCTGACTAACTGGCATCAGATCAGTTAAACTTGTGAAAAACCTGAGTGCAATAATGCTTTTACTTATATTAAAACTTACATTCTTTTTAAACATTGTACAATTTTTAAGATTTAGTACATTTAATTTTTTTTAAAAATTGTGGTTACATCTTATATCTTAAAACTGGAGTGTGTGTAAATGCAGGGTTTAACAGTGAACAACAGGCACTTGGGGGGAAAAAAAAGCCGCTGCTTGTGTGTTTTAGTTGTAAGATGTAAGCAGTAGAATAGTTTACTTTCACACTTTATTATTATTTATTGTACGTAACGTAACTTTTACCTAGAATACAGTGTTTTTGTTTTGTATAAGTGATAATTGATCACAACTTGTGTGTTTGTGTTTAAGGAGAAGCTTGCCTATCATAAGCGCAGTTGGAAGATGCTCTCTCCTGGACTCTATCTGGGTTATATGAAGCTCTCCAGCTCTGTGGAACAGATCAGAGTTTTGGTTCCTCAGAAAATCCCCAATGTGTTCTGCCATGTCAAAATACGAGACAACAGCCACGTCTCCAGGTATCAATGTGTGTGTGCGTGTGTGTGTGTGTGTGTGTTGGGTGTTTGATTCCATGTTGGGGTGTTTACTCCTGGGATGGATGTACTAAATTAATCAGTTTTCACTTTGTGTGTGTGTGTGTGTGTGTGTGTGTGTGTGTGTGTGTGTGTGTGTGTGTGTGTGTGTGTGTGTGTGTGTGTGTGTGTGTGTGTTAGGGAGGAGTGGCAGTGGCTGCAGTCCGTACGTTCTCTAGATGACACTCAGGATGTGTACGCTACAGAGCAAAACGCTGCACATCGCCTCTTACTGGAGTTACGCAACGCTGCCTACGATCTGCTTGGGCGCATCAATATTCCAAACAACCAAGTAATAATAATAATAATAATAATAATAATAATAATAATAATAATAATAATAATAATAATCCCACACTGCTGTTGAAGTCTGGATCCTGATTGGTCAGAAGGTGTTGATTAATTCTCTATAGCAGCAGCTCTGACAGTAGCACAGGTTTATATTAATACGCTCGTTCTAATAGTTATCGTTTCTATAGTAACAGCTCATTCACAGGGACGTGTAAAGTGCACTCTGGGGTGGTAACAGCAACTCTTACTGTAACAACACCACACACACTGTTTGTAATATTTATTTGTTTGTTTTACATTCATGTTCATTTTGCATTTAAAAAATTCTGAAATCCTGTCAGAATTTCTACACAACATTTAAATTTTATTCAACAAGTGAAAAACAAAAATAAAATTGGGCCTGGGATTGGGCCCCTGTGGAATGCCTCTGGTAATCAAACTGGTCTCAGTGACAGTCCTGGGATTTTAACTCTCTTCATTTCTGTCTCTCTGTCCGTGTCTGTCTCAGGCTCAGGATTTTCGTATTTACGTTCACGATGTGCTTGAATTCGGAGAGGGTGTGTCCTTCCTCTTGCTCCTCCCACCATATGAGGAAGTGTGTACGCCACCTGGGCAAAACAACTTCTCCCCTCGATCTGGATTTTTTACCCTGCCTCTACAGATCTTTGAGCTGGGTGAGAATACACACACACACACACACACACACACACACACACACACACACACACACACACACACACACACAAACATTTTATCAGTAATAAAATGTCTATCTATCTATCTCAGTTCAATTCAATTCAATTTGTATAGCGCTTTTAACAATGGTCATTGTCCTATCTATCTGTGTAGTTCATTTTGGAGCGTACTGTCCCACTTTTATCGGTCAGTACTGCCGTGCATCAGCCAGCTTGGATCTGGAGTCCCTCATTTCCCAGCAGGCTTTGCGGGAGGCGTTCTCAGAGTCCGAGCTGCTCACAGCCAAGCAGAGACATCAGAAAATCCAGGAGCTCTTACAGGTATATTATTACAGGTGTGTGTGTGACTGTTTGTGTGTGTGTGTGGTACTTATTCAACCAGTCTGAGGTTTTAGTAAGCTGAATATAATTTCTATGAGCATGAAAATCTAGTTTGTTTTGGAAAAATTATAGCATCCTATGAAAGACTTTGTGTAAATATCTATACAAGGAGACTCACTAATGTAAATCCAGATTGAATGGCTTCAAATTGTATAATTGTCGATGAGTTACTATTATTTTTATAAATAGATTACACTGTCAAGTTTAAATCACTTCATTTCAGTTAAACACAGATTTAATGAACATTTTGTGAAACTATGTTGCTTAAACACATTCATAACATACGACAAATAAGACTAGCCATTCAAGTAAAACAAAAGTGCTAAGGTTAAGTGTCTTAAAAGGAACTTGAGTATGAACATCATTTGAGTTTTAAGTTTGTTGTATCAAACTGTAGTTATCAACTGTTCAATGATGGAGACTTGAGTGTAAACTGTAATTAGCCATTGCTGAAAGAACATCCACAGCCAACTTTAGGGTCTCTGTGGGGTACCATCCACAGTAAACCCATGGTGATCTGTTGGCTATCCATACGGGGCCATCTTCAGCAGCAGTGTGTGTCCAAGCAGAAATGGGTCCAGCAGGTGGATCAGACAGGTCTGGTGGAAGGAGTCAGGATCACTGTTATCTCAGGAGTAAATTGTGTAGCTCGCCGGGGAGGTGTTTGTTTGGGGTGTGTGTGTGTCGGGTGGTACCTGACATGAATAGCTATGACAGCATACAGTAGGTTAATAAAACAAAATTTTTGAGTCTCAGTCTCAATATGGTTGAACTTGAGTGACGATTCAGTGCAGCTAGCAGACGGTCGGTTTAGCTTGCTTGTCTGCTTCCTGGCATTGGCTCTGGATTGTCATTGATTAACTAGGCCTGTTCTGAGAGCTTTGTTGCAAGAAATGAGAGCAGCACCTTCCCGAGTGGGATGGATACCGTCCCGCCCTAACAGGCCAGCCTTGCCCTCAAAACTACTCCAATTATCTATAAAGCCCACATTGTTTTCTGAGCACCACCTGGACATCCAGAAGTTCAGTGACCATAACCTGCTGTAAGCTACATCGCCACGCCGCATTGGGATGGGGCCAGAGCATATTACTGCATCGGACATCGGACAGGTGTGCATTTACACACCTCTACAACGTTACTCTTAGTAACCTCTGACTGATGAAAGTGTATATACATGAAAAACTACCTTGGACAACCTATGCTTGGCTAAGACCCAAAGATTACCTGCTACGTCTGGCGCCCTGGTCCTCGGTATACACCTAACTAGTGCTGCTGGAGCCCCTAAAGGCCTAGCTAATAACACAGTTGATTTCAGACTTTTATGGAGTTTTGTAGGTGCGGCTAAATGGAAATCACTGTGCAGTCAGTGTGAATGGTAATTTTGGTAAGGTTCATAAATTAGGTGATAATGACAACTAAAATGTTTCAGCAACATTGCATAGATGTTTCAGCAAGGTTTTTTAAATGCCTAAAGTTCAATATTTTGATAACCTAATTGTGTTTGTGTTTGTGTGTGTGTGTGTGTGTGTGCACGTGTGCAGCAGGTGGATGAGGTTTGGCGTGAGGCTCGTTGGATGGTGGAGGTGTTACAATTCGCCCGCTATAAACAACAGCGTGGTGGTGTAAGTCTTGGCTCCATCATCGACTTCAGCAAGGAGAACATTGTTGAAAAAACACCTTCTACATCTTCCCAGCCTGACTATCTCCCCTCACCTGCCCCCTCACCAGTCGAATCACCTGCCCCTTCACCTGATAGTGGACGCAAATACCCTGGTGAGAAACTTTCCACCTCTCCATCTCTTTTATCTTTTTATTATCACTTTCCCCTTACTAAATCTAGTGCCCCTTATTCTATTAATTGCCCCAGTGGGTTTTATTGCCTCAATATCTTTCGGAGTTGAATGTACTGTTTCTGTACTCTGTAGATCCTCTGTCTGATGAGGAAGGTTCCTTGGAAGTCTTCCTTACTCCCGACAGTGATTACAGCTCCAGCCCACGCGAACTTGACCTCCTTCCACTGTCACACCCCCTCCCTTACACACACACTCTTACTCAGCCAGATGTGCTGTGCTCGGGGGGTGGAGTCAGAGCAGAGCCAGAGCTGATAGACAGTGACTTTGTCCTGCCGAGTCGTCAGATCGAGCTGCTGCGCATCACGGAAAAAAAAACGGCCTTGTGTGTGCGCACCAGCAGCCTTGAAGCCCCGCCCACTCCATCAGTGACAACACCAAACCCCTCCCCTTCAAAAGTTTGGGCACGCCCTGGACCTGTACGCTCCCTATCGGAGGACAGTGGGAGGAAACAAAACTCCTCCCACTGCAGAAACTCCACTCACAGATCCTGCTATTCAACAGTCAGGATTTATCCACAATACCACACGGGGGTTCCCAAGGAGACTAGTGTCAAGGTGAGGCACAAAAACAAAACAAATTTCAATGGTGTGTTAGCTTGCTATATACAGGTGCAATCAAAATTATTCAACCCCCATTGCAAATCGGGTTTATTGTCAAAATTTACAGACTTTCAGCTGTTTGCGATGAACAAATCAAACAAAAGCAATTGAAATAGTTCAACACAACGAATGTTTCAAGTGGTTTCCCCAAATTCAACTGAAAATGCGACTTATAATGACTTCTCCAGTCTCTAAATTATTCATCCTCCTGAATAGAATCCCTCACAACAGCACAAATATGCAAAACAGGTGTTGTCTCAAGCACACTTGATGCAACTAATCAAGGGCTTCATTAGCTGCACCAGATGTGCTTGAGCTGGAACACATGAAATACCTGAACTGTCTAGGGGCAGAAAACACATGAAATATCTGGACGGGGCAGAAAAAGGAAGCCATCAACGGCTGCAACCAAATTTCTCAGAAGGCAGGTTATTAAAAACCCTCGAGTGACTGCAAAAGACCTGCAGCAAGACTTGGTGGCAACAGGCACTGAGGTTTCAGCGAGCACAGTATGGTGTGTACTGAACGCAGAAGGTTTCCATGCCAGGACTCCAACACGTACACCAGTACTGACCCAAAAGCACAAGAAAAGTCGCTCAAAATCATATAAATAAGCCACAGAAGTTTTGGGATTCTGTTCTGTGGAGCGATGAATCAAAACTGGAACTTTTCGGCACAAGCTTAGATTTGCACAGAAGAACCACAGAGAGTATTGTCGAGCTGCACAAAGGGTTCTATAACCACCCTGAGGGTTCTAGAATATCAGGTAGATAGCCAACACTGAAAATTTTAGAGCTGTACAAAGGATTATAGAAATGCATTTAGGACCACACTATAGATAGAACCACACTATTGATGATTTCAGAGCTGGAGTGAGGACCCCAGAACCATTTTATGGATTTAAGATTTGCACAGAAGAGTCCAGAACCACACTGAATATTCTAGAGCAACATAGAGGGTTCTATAACAACACTGAGTATTCTAGAATTACATCAATTTGCACTGTGGATTGTAACTACAATGGGGATGTTAAGATTGCACAGAGAATTCAAGAACCACACAGAGGGTTCTAGAGACAAGGTAAGGATTCTAGATTTGCACATTTTCTACTTAAACCAAGGATTGTAGAATAGGACACCAGATTGTAGAACCATGCAGGTAATTGTGGAGTTACAGTAAGGATGCTAGAACTGCACTGAGGAACTACACTAGTACATATTCTAGTACATAGTGATCATTCTAGAGCTCCACCACAAATTGTTTTTCTATCTATTTGTAATAATTTCTTTCTAGAAAAGTAGTAATTATATTGTACACTTTGTGTGTGTGTGTGTGTGTGTGTGTGTGTGTGTGTGTGTGTGTGTGTGTGTGTTTTCTTTGCAGCTGAGAGTGACAATACACACCACGGCGAGGGAGATGGTGCAGCTGGTGGTTCAGGAGATAAACGGACTGTGTGTACGTCTCCAGACCGCAGCCCAGCAGTGTGTGTGCCCTGCACAGGTGTGTGTGTGTGGAACAGAAGTGTGTGTGTATGCATCAGGACAGCTGGACCACTTTGCCCTCGTCCTGCTCATGGACGGACGGGAGAAATGGCTGCAGGATGATTTCTGTCCTCTAACACTCCAGAACCCATGGACTCATGGCAGACTGTGTGTACGATTTAAACAGTGTTCCCCTCTTGCTCTACAGCACAGCAGAGCCACTGCGGTGTAGCATGCAAACACACACACACAAACACACACACACACACACACAAACACACACACACAAACACACACACACACACACACAGTTACACTAACACAATAATTTATAGGCAATATGAGTTATGACAACAGTGGCTTCAGAACTGAACAGAACCAGACAGAACTGGACTTATCAGGACTGCATATCACTTCCACGCTGTTTATAGACATGTGGTTAACTGTAATGTACCTGTGATGTAATTAACACATCTGTTTACACACACACACACACACACACACACACACACACACACACACACACACACACAGTTGGAATAGAAGTGAACACTTTCACCCCCAGTTCTGCTGAATGTTCTGAAGAGGAGCAACGTGATGATGTCATCAAATGAGTATCAGCCAATTGCATACAGTCTTTATGCAGACATTTAATGTAAACATTCTGTGAGCATGTGAGCATTCTAGAACCACACTATGGATTCTAGAGCTATGTTGTTGGTTGTAGAACCAATATAGGGCCACACTGAATATTTTAGACCTGCCCTGAGGATTTTAGAACCATAATGAGGATTATAGAGCCACACCAAGATTTGTAGTGCACACCAGGCATTCTAGAGCCACACTGTGAATTCTAGAACTATGTTCTTGGTTGTAGAACTATAATGAGAAATATAGGGCCACATTGAATATTCTAGACCTTCCCTGAGGATTTCAGAACTATAATGAGGATTCTAGAGCCACACTGTGGATTCTAGAGATGCACCAAGGACTGTAGAACCTTAATGAGCATTTTTAATTAAGCATTCTAGAACCACACTTGGCATTCTAGATCTGTGCTGAGGATTTCAGAACCATAATAAGCATTCCAGAACTGGATCATACAACCACGCTGAGAATTCTAGAGCTTCACAAAGGAATCTGTGGATTTTAGAACCACACTTGATGGTCATGGCTGTCATAGAGACTTTATTTTTTGCATCAGATTAAAGAAATACACTGATACGGCTCATCTCTCTTGGGTAAATGCAGTGAGTTTCAGTGTGGATCCAGACATCTTTAAAAAAAAATGCGTGGCTAGCAGATGAATGACAGTCTTACACAGAGTAAACACTGATGTTAATCGTGATGATATTTAAATGCTCTGGAGTCAGTGTCATTGGGTCAGCCATGGGTCATTCAGTTTAAGGGGATTTTCAGAAATGTTGACTAAACTTTTTGCGCTGTACTGTTGAAAATGTTTTCTTTACCACACTGAAATGACTATCTTCCTGATCAGCAGTGTGTGTGTGTGTGTGTGCGTGTGTGTGTGCGTGTGTGTGTGTGTGTGTGTGTGTGTGTGACAGATTCTTAACCACTCCATTCAGGATTAATATGAATTTAGCATTTTGGATAATTTAGTGATCAGGTAATATGAGGATGAGCTAACCTTCCACTAGCTGAGCAGAGATTCCTATCTGTTACTTTTGTGTGTGTGTGTGTGTGTGTGTGTGTGTGTGTGTGTGTGTGTGTGTGTGTGTGTGTTAGAATCTGGCAGTGTAGATTTATTTTCACTGGATTGATCTGGAGTCATGACCACTGATGTACAGTAAAGTTTTACACTGGAGACATGAAACTGGCTGCTGCTCATCTCTCTCTCTCTCTCTCTCTCTCTCTCTCTCACACACACACACACACACACACACACACACAAACAATTATATTTAAACATTATTCTTAACTGCAAAGTTTGAGAGTTTGACTCCTAGCTGAGGATTCTAAATCCACACCGAGAATTCAAGAGGCACGTTGAGGATCCTAGAATCACACTGAGAATTCTAGAGCTGCACACAGGATCTAGTGCTACAGAAAGGATCCTAGAAACACACTGAGGGTTCTAGAGTCCCATGGAGGATCCTAGAAGCAAAGTATGGTTTTATGGCCACACTGACTGCCACACTAATGATACTATAAGCACAGTGAGGAATCAAGATTATCAAGGATTATAGAGCTACACTAAATATCCTAGACCAACATAAAGTATTCTAGAGATTCACTGAGGATTCTAGAACTGCACTGAGCACTGTAAGCTGGAGAAGCTGTGGATTAACATGGAGGTGCGGCTCCTACTGCGTGCACGGGATGCTGCCTTCAGGTTAGGAGACCGGGATGCCTACAGTTCATCCAGGGCAAATCTGAGGAGGGGAATTAAAGAGGCCAAGTGTGTTTACAAACAGCAGGTTGAGGACAACTTTAAAAATGCTGACCATGCATGCAGGCATGTGGCACAGAATTCAAATGTTCACAGACTACAAACCATCCAGCTCTCACCTGGACACCAGTGATCAGGGTGAACACACAAAGCTGCTGATCCCGGGTTGTGTGCTCAGGGCCTGTGCAGAACAGCTATCTGGACATTTTCAACATATCTCTATCCCAAGCTGTCATGCCCTCCTGCTACAAAACAGCCACTATTGTGCCAGTGCCAAAACATGCTACAGACCTTAATGACTTCAGACCAGTTGCCCTCACCCCAATCACAGCCAAATGTTTTGAGAGGTTGGTCCTCATACATCTAAAATCCTGCCTGCCCTCAACACTGGACCCCTACCAGTTCGCCTACCGTCCTAACAGGTGAACAGAGGACACCATCACCACTGTGCTCCACTCTGCCCTGACCCACCTGGATAATATCAATTCCTATGTGAGGATGCTATTTATTGACTTCAGCTCAGCATTTAACACGGTCACTCCAGCCAAGTTGATAAATAAGCTCACACACCTTGGCATCAGTACCTCCCTCTGCAACTGAGTAATGGACTTTCCTTTAACCACGCTGAGGATTCTAGAGCCGCACCGAGGATCCTGTAACCACACTGAGGATTCTAGAGCCGCACCGAGGATCCTGTAACCACACTGAGGATTCTAGAGCCACACCGAAGATCCTGTAACCACACAGAGATTCTAGAGCCGCACTGAGGATCCTGTAACCACACTGAGGATTCTAGAGCCGCACTGAGGATCCTGTAACCACACTGAGTTTCTAGTGCCGCACTGAGGGTCCTGTAACCACACTGAGCTTCTAGAGCCGCACTGAGGATCCTGTAACCACACTGAGATTCTAGAGCCTCACTGAGGATCATGTAACCATGCTGAGGATTCTAGAGCCACACCGAGGATCCTGTAACCACCCTGAGGATTCTAGAGCCGCACCGAGGATCCTGTAACCACCCTGAGGATTCTAGAGCCGCACCGAGGATCCTGTAACCACACTGAGGTTTCTAGAGCTGCACCGAGGATCCTGTAGCCACCCTGAGGATTCTAGAGCTGCACCGAGGATCCTGTAACCACACTGAGGTTTCTAGAGCCTCAAAAGGATCCTGTAACCACCCTGAGGATTCTAGAGCTGCACCGAGGATCCTGTAACCACACTGAGGTTTCTAGAGCTGCACCGAGGATCCTGTAGCCACCCTGAGGATTCTAGAGCTGCACCGAGGATCCTGTAACCACACTAAGGTTTCTAGAGCCTCAAAAGGATCCTGTAACCACCCTGAGGATTCTAGAGCCGCACCGAGGATCCTGTAACCACCCTGAGGATTCTAGAGCCGCACCGAGGATCTTGTAACCATACTGAGGCTTCTAGAGCCGCACAGAGGATCCTGTAACCACACTGAGGATTCTAGAGCCACACCGAGGATCCTAGAGCTACACCGAAGATCCTGTAACCACACTGAGATTCTAGAGCTGCACTGAGCATCCTGTAACCACACTGAGGATTCTGGAGCTGCACTGGTGGTAGGTGGTAGAGCGGGTTGTCCACTAATCGCAGGGTTGGAGGTTCGATTCCCGGCCCACATGCCTCCACATGCCGAAGTGTCCTAGGGCAAGACACTGAACCCCAAGTTCCTCCCAATGGCAGGCCATTGGTGTGTGAGTGTGTGTGAGAATGGGTGAATGAGAAACATTGCTTGTAGAACCGCAATGATCACAGAGAATGTCGAAGTGACTTCTGGCATTAATTCTTCGATCCTCAAATCTTGTTCTTGCATCCACAGGGGCAGAGCTTAGACTAAAGAAAGAGAGATGTCAAAAAATTAATTAATGAAATGAGAAAGTCTGGTAAACTTTCTCACATCCTAGTGATACACAAATATACTTCATTTAGTCAACTGTGTGTGTGTGTGTGTGTGTGTGAGAGAGACATCATAAAGCCACTGTTGCAGTCTGTGTAGATCAACTAAACCGGGGATGTGTGGAATATGGATCACCTGTTCATACTCTGTGTGTGTGTGTGTGTGTGTGTGTGTGTGTGTGTGTGTGTCTCCCCCACCACCCCCTTGAGGCTCATAACCCTCTGAGGCACCTATAAAGCCCTTGGCAGCACTGTTTGAAGTTTTTATGAAGCGCTGTGTTATTGTTCCCCAGAGAGCTGAGTCTGTACACTGGCGCCTTACTGCCTTAGACTGTTGCCAGACAAGGGGTGTGTGTGTGTGTGTGTGTGTGTGTGTGTGTGTGTGTGTGTGTGTTGTGGCTCTGCTTTAATGGGAGTTCAGTGCTTGTTGTACTGTTTTGAGAACATTTCAGGTTTTTTGTTTCATTTTCGCACTTTGTGTATTTTTTTCCATAAAACAAGAAGACAAATTCTCATAACTCAAACACTTTTTGAAATTATTATTTTTTTACTCATTTCTGCACCAGAGTTCCTGCAGTAAGGGTGAGGGTGTCAACAAGTGTTTGGGTGTGTATCCCATCATCAACCACATTCGACTCAGCAGCAATGCCTTTAGCAGCATATGTAATACAAAATAAATTAGATTTTCAATCAATCTGATTATTAATAATTAAATATCTATTATTTAACCATGATATTGTCTCTCAGTACAGTGTATCAGAGAACCAACATGAACATTTTAAAATTTTGCTAATTCAGCTTCACAGCACGATGAGTGTTTGAGAGATACACTGAGGTTTCAGAAACTGTTTGAGGAAGCCAGAAATTCATAGAGGTTTCTAGAACCACACGAATTAACTCACAAAGTCTTCACTGAGGAACCTGAAACTGCACTGACGAATCTAGATCCACACTTATTATTCCAGAAACACACTTAGGGTTGTAGAAGAGCACAGAGGATTCCAAAACTACAATAAATAGTTTGGAACCACATTTGGAAGTGCACTGATGTTTCCAAATATCACAATGAAGTTCCCTAAGAAGTGTAGAACTGCATAAATTATTCCATAAACACACTTAGAGCTGTGCTCACTAGAAAGTCTAGAACTGCACTGAGGATTGGATAACTGATCATTTAGATTTTATGATTGTGATGTGGATCCTGTGAACTTCACTAAGGTACCTATAATGACAATGAGAATTCTAGAGCAACTGCAATACCAACTACAATCCTTCTTCCTACAGTATATACTGGCCCTAAATCAAAATGTTTTGTGGGAAAAGTTTCTCCAAATTGATGATGCCCTTTAACACAACAGCTGTGTTAAAGGGCTGAACAGAACGGTTAGCCATTCACAAAGAGCAGAAAGATGAAAAGTACACAAGGACCTCCCACCCTAATACTTGGATCAGGATGTGCTATCGCCCCATGTACAATCCACCACTGGAGGTCAGCTGTCCGGTTACCAAATGGAAGCTTGTACAGGCACCCTCATCTGCCTTTATTTGGAAGGTCTGTGTGAAACAGTTCAGCCAACCCTGTTGAGACCATCACAGACAGCTTCTGTAAGTGGGACACCTTCGCACAGGCCATGTAAAGTGCCCTTTCCCAGTCAGTTTGAACTCTCCGACTTGTGGAGTTGTGAAAGATAAAAGCTGCCCTTCTTCCTCATGCCAGTCTCCTGCATTGGAGACAAAATCTTGGTTTTATGTCCATGTATTTTAAAGTGATGTATTCAGAATAGCAGCTTGACAAAGCAAGGGTAGAAAGGTTATTGACTCTGTGCACATTTTCAACAGCAGACGAGTAAATCTAATGCCAGTTTTATCATAGCATTCAGTGATGGTTGGGCATATAAGGTGTCTGAGCTTTGAGCATTCTACAGTCAACATTTTTGGGTGCAATCTGGCTGAAGAGAAAGCTGGACTGATCAGAAAATGACTGCTGAAAAGTGGTTCTTTATACTGCCAAGGTCCTGGAGCAAGATCCTTTCTTAGTGGAGAAAAGATAGATAAAAGAGTTAAACTAGTACCTTCAAAAGTCATTAAAACAAGCTGTTTGTCTAAGCCCATGCCACAAGCCTTTCTTAACAATCCACATGCTATGTAAATCCAGGTTTTTCTTCCTGCTATAGAAGCCTTTGGGTTTCTTGTAGATGAAATGCCACTACTCTTGATAGAATGACAGTCCTTGTACCCCTTTCTTGCACTGGCAAGTACAGGGCAGCTGATTGGATCCAGAGTTGGCCAGACCAGAAAAAAATGGACTATTCTTTTTTGGATGTCTGAAATCTGGCTGTAACTCAGTGAACATGTACCAAAAGGTAGAGGTGAAGATTTTAGCAACTAGAACTGTATGACAGCTATGGTATATTCACCAATGATCCTGATATCCTCCAAGGATTTTAACCTGTCTCTTCTCCCTGGAAATTGGGGAAGTTGTTCTTTACTTTGTCCCAGCCATTAGGCTTCATTTTGCCCCCAATTTACCTTCTCTTAAACACATGCAGTGCATCTCAATGGGCTTTCACATCACTTGTTTTACTGATACATTTACATTTATTGCATTTGGCAGACACCCTTCTCCAGAGAGACTTACATTTATCTCATTTACACAACTGATTAGTTGAGGATTAAGGGCCTTGCTCAAGGGCCCAGCAGTAACTGCTTGGCGGTGCTGGGACTTTCGATCAGTAGGCCAACATTGTAACCATTGAGCTACCACTTCCCTTAACCACTAATAACGACAGAAAACTGTGTTCCTATACTTGACAGTTTTTTCCTTATATTGTTTTAAACTGGTTCAATTGCCAGACTATATGAATTTTCCAGAAATATGACAACCCTGCTTAATCCCCCTCTGGACTGGGAAAGGACAACTCAAGACTCTCCCTACTTTCAATAATGAGGAACAACCTGTATATAAAACCTTTATCCATGTTAGAAATTTTCTGAAAATGGCTTTCAGTGTTTTGAAGGAATAGTCATGGTCAACATGATCAAAAGCCTTTTCTTGATCAATAGAGATCAAACTGACTGCAAGATCAGAAACTCCGCTCAGGTCTAGAATATCTCTTACACAGAAAAGATTATCCATTATAGAGCAGTCCGGGATACAGGATGTTTAATTATTATGCACAATAAATTGTTAAAAAAAAGTCTATTTGACAAATATTTGGATATGATTTTATAATCAGTGCACAGCAGTGATACTGGTCTCCAGTTCTTTAACAACAACAAAAAATCTACCTTTTTTAGTAATAAGGATAAAACAGCTCATTGACAGGACACTGGTAGTATTCCATCATTAAATGATTCATGAACAACATCATAAAAGTCCTTATTCAGCAAATGCCAAAAGTGCTTGTAAAAGCTGGCAAGCCATCGATACCAGGAGAATGACCTGATGAGAGCCATGAGACTGCAGTGCTAACTTCATCAAGAGTAAGATCTGAGTCCAGCTGAGTTCTTTGCCAAGGTTCTAGATGTGATAATCAATTCCAGAAGCTGGGACATTGCTGCCTTATCAGAGTTTTCAGACTTGTAGAGGCTGGTGTAAAACTCTACAGCTTGTCATCTCATTTCAGAACTCAGTTGTAATTATTCCATCAGGAAGGTGTAAAGCAGTCATGAGTTTGTGCTGTGCGACTGTTTTTCCCCTAGTTTCAGAAGTAAGCACTGGATCCATCCATATCTTTAGTGAGATAAAACGGGACTGCACTAGTTCCTCCTTCACTTTCTCACTTAGGAACAGGGCTAATAGTTGCCTTTTTTATTTGAAAACAAAGTCCAGTCCAGAGTTATCACTTGCAGTTTTTTCTTGCTCAAGAAGCCTGATGTTCCGCTCAATTGCTTCCATAGTTTCCCTCCTCTTAGTGTTGGGAAGTGACATATAGTATATTGCTGACAAAAAAAACTTCTGGGTTTTTCCAAATTCCCACTACTGTTTTAAATTCCTAAACTTGGACTTGCGTTATTCCCCAATGTCCCCAACAGTTTCACAGAATTCACAGTTTTGTAGTAATCTCACATTAAAATGCCAGTATGAACTAGTTTTAGGAAATGATATATTAAAATGAACAGAAATTAAATTATGATGTGTAAAGCCCATGGGGTTTATGCAACAGTTCATGACTGCAATAAAACTCATTAGATATTTAAAACCTATTGAGTTTTGCAGCACTAACATGATTCTCAATCATTTTTACACAAGTGTACTGCCTATTACTTCTAACCCAGAGAGTTAAGCATGGAACTCCCCATTCTCATTACTTATCCTACACAGGGTTGCGGGGAGCCTGGAGCCTATCCTAGGGAACTCAAGGTACACCCTGGACAGGCAGGGGATGCGGTGCCAACCCATCGCAGGGCACAATCACACACATACACACTCATAATTTAGAAATGCCAATCAGCCTACAGTGCATGTCTTTGAACTGGGGAGGAAACTGGAGTACCTGGAGGAAACCCCCAAAGCATGGGGAGACCGTGCAAACTCCACGCACACAGGGCAGAGGTGGGAATTGAACCCTCAACTCCGGAGGTGCAAGGCAAAAGTGCTAACCGCTAAAATTTGTTCCATGACTAAAAGTACATTGACCTTTCCATCATATTTCCCATTCTACTTTAGTGGTCTGAGTTTCCTGGAGGAACACAGCCTGAAGTTTCTGCTCTATTATCTCAGATAACACAACTCACTTTCTTTTAACCTTCCTCCATTTATATTAAGCTAACCAAACCTCAAGCATGTCATAGAGGGGATGAAGAGGAAAAAAGAAGGATCCTGTGATGCATGGGTATTTCCTTTTATTTTGGTTATTATGCTTTCAGGATAGAGGTGACAAACTTTGAACACCATGAACACTTTTCTCCCATATTTAACCTTAAAATAAATATCGAGTATTTGCATTGCTGAATCAAAATACATGTATACTCACCTTCTAAATGGTATGTCATGTTTAGAGCTGGGTTTTAACATCCTGGATACATTGGCTGAATTTTGCATGCCAGTTTTCTAAAGTGCATTAATTCTCATTAGGAATGAAGGGTGGGCAGTTTGAAATCATTATATGTATAGATGGTGAAAACAGTGGAATAACTGGAACAATTATGAAACCGTTCTCTACGAGTTTGTTAACTAGACTCTCTTGAACAAGAAAAATAACTACGGATTTATTCATGCGTGATGCAGACTCGATTTTCTCAAAACCAACTTTCTCTCCAGCGAGAAGAACATCTTCAACTGATATTTGTGGCTCAGGCACACATCTTAGGCCATGGGGTAGTGATAGGGATGGATTTACACACACAAAATATCAACTAACCGGCAGAGAGAGAGAGAGAGAGAGAGAGAGAGAGAGAGAGAGAGAGAGAGAGAGAGAGAGAGAGAGAGAGAATGACTGAGAGAATGACTGAGAGGCTTAGAAGCACATTTGATGGAGTAGATGAGCCAGAGCAGCTGAGTGTGTGTGTGTGTTACACTGAACACTATTGCCAGGGCCACAGTGACCCCCAACCCAGCCAACCCCCCCACCCACATCACAGCCAAATTTGGCACAATCTAACATCAAAAGACAACACACACACACACACACACACACACAGGGCTATTGTTGAGGAATATGATTGCTTTGATGAAAGAACAGATGGATGGAGTTCTTTGTTCTATAGTTACGCTAATGTCCAGCCAGGCAGGACACACACATACATGCACACACAGAGTCATTAGAAAGTATATTGAGTGTATTTGTGCATTGCTGTGTTTCTGCTGCGGTTCTGTTAAATATTCTGAAGAGGAAAAAAACATTATGTCATGAATACACTGAGGGTTCTAGAGTTGCTAGAGCTGAGCATGAATAATTGACCAAACCACAACATGTGTTTTAGAGTTACAGTATGTTGAGGATTATGGAAGCCACACTGACTGAGGAGCTCTGAAATTCACAGAGGAATCTAGAACCACACTAAGGAACATAGAGCCACACTCTCTGAAGATTCCAGAATTATATTGGAGGATTCTCATTATTCCAGAAACACACTTACTATAGTAAGAGCTTACTAGAGATTGAAGGACTGGGCCAAGTATTCTAGAACAACTCTAACATTCCCTACAGAACCTAGACATGCACTGAGAATTTGCAAACCACTGTGAGATTTCTAGAGTTACAAAGAGAGTTAATGTTTTTGGAGATACAGTAAAGATTATAGAACCAGGCTAAATAGTTTTGAACCACATGAGGGTTTTAGATCCACACTAATTATTATAGAACTATATCTATTGAAGTTTGCCATGAAGATTCTAGAGCCACACACTTGGCTCTACACAAATTCACGAATTCAATAAACTCATAAAGGATTGCAGAACAATGCTACTAGAGATTGGAGAATGGCACTGAGGATATTAAAACTGCATTAAGCTTCCCTACAGAACCTAAACTGCACTCTAAAACCACATTCATGATAAATTCAGGAAATACACTGAAGTTTCTAAAACGACTGAGTTTTCTTAATAAACCTATAACTCACATGGAGGAGACATGGAGAAGATCCACAGTGAGGTTGTATCCTCAATACCAGCTCTCTCGGCGAGGTCGTATCCTCTATACCTGCTCTCTTGGCTAGGCCGTATCCTCCATACCCTCTCTCTCGGTGAGGTCGCATCCTCTATACCCTCTCTCTCTGCGAGGTCGCATCCTCTATACCCGCTCTCTGCGAGGTCACATCTTCTATACCCTCTCTCTATGTGAGGTCATATCCTCTATACCCTCTCTCTCGGCAAGGTCGTATCATCTATACCCGCTCTCTCGGCGAGGCCGTATCATCTACACCCGCTCTCTCGGCGAGGCCGTATCATCTACACCCGCTCTCTCGGCGAGGCCGTATCCTCTACAGCCGCTCTCTCGGCGAGGCCGTATCCTCTATACCCTCTCTCTCGACGAGGCCGTATCATCTATACCCGCTCTCTCGGCGAGGCCGTATCCTCTATACCCGCTCTCTCGGCGAGGCCGTATCCTCTATACCCGCTCTCTCGGCGAGGCCGTATCCTCTATACCCGCTCTCTCGGCGAGGCCGTATCCTCTATACCCGCTCTCTCGGCGAGGCCGTATCCTCTACAGCCGCTCTCTCGGCGAGGCCGTATCCTCTATACCCTCTCTCTCGGCGAGGCCGTATCCTCTATACCCTCTCTCTCTGCGAGGCCGTATCCTCTATAGCCGCTCTCTCGGCGAGGCCGTATCCTCTATACCCGCTCTCTCGGCGAGGCCGTATCCTCTATACCCGCTCTCTCGGCGAGGCCGTATCCTCTATACCCTCTCTCTCGGCGAGGCCGTATCCTCTATACCCTCTCTCTCGGCGAGGCCGTATCCTCTATACCCTCTCTCTCGGCGAGGCCGTATCCTCTATACCCGCTCTCTCGGCGAGGCCGTATCCTCTATACCCGCTCTCTCGGCGAGGCCGTATCCTCTATACCCGCTCTCTCGGCGAGGCCGTATCCTCTATACCCTCTCTCTCGGCGAGGCCGTATCCTCTATACCCTCTCTCTCGGCGAGGCCGTATCCTCTATACCCTCTCTCTCTGCGAGGCCGTATCCTCTATAGCCGCTCTCTCGGCAAGGCCGTATCCTCTATACCCGCTCTCTCGGCGATGTCATATCCTCTATACCCTCTCTCTCGTTGAGGTCCTAAGCTCACACTGGTTTTCTTACCTCTGCTATCTTGATAACACTCAAATTATCCTTTCTTTTCCTCCCTCTGACACCCATGTTTCTGTACAGATCTCAGCATGTCTGACATATCTCATCATGGAAGGCAGCTCAATAGCTGAAACTAAATCCCAGCAAAACTGAGCTGCTGTACATCCCTGCAGATGCATCTCCAAGTCAAGATCTTTTGATCTCCCTTGACAACTCTCATATCTCACCATCTGTCACTGCACACAACCTTGGAGTAGTCCTGGACAACCAGCTGTCTGTCTCTCTTTTCACTTCGCTATAATGACTCACTCATGCCAGATTCTTCTCTACAACATCAGGAAGATCTGGCCATTTCTAACCACAGCGGTTAGATGTTTGTTCAGACCCTTGTCATTTCGAGACTGGACTACTACATCTCAATCCTGGGAGGTCTGCCTGTGTGCACCATCTGACATTCTAATCCAGATTGCAGTTGTAGGATTTATTTTCAACCTCCCTACATTCTTCCTCACCACCTCACTACTACACTTCCTCCACTGGCTACCTGTAGCTGCTGCATCAGATTAAAAACACAGACCAGCACCCAGCTACCTTAAAGCACTGATCACACCCTGCTCTGTATGATGCTCCTACTGATCCTCTAGCACTGTTCATTGGACCCACCATCTCTCAGGGTACATGCATCAAGGCCCTTCTCTGTCCAACTACCTAGGTGGTGGAATGAATTTCCCCTGGCTGTCTGAACTGAGGATGCTAGAACCATGCCAATGATTCTAGAGCCAATTGGATTGTTTGAAAATGACAACAAGCTTTCTAGAGTTACACTGAAAGAGTAGTGTGGAACTAGGATTTTAGAAGCTCTTTTTCCCCCAAACCTAGAAATATTGTAAGGATTCTAGAGCCACACTTAGTATTCCAGATTCTAATATTCTAAAAACAGACTAAGATTTCCTATGAACCTAAAACTGAATAGATGATTTTAGAAATGTAGTTAGAAGTCCAGAACCAGAGAGGGCTAGAATGATATTGTAATGTGCAGAACTGCACTGAGGAGCACAGCTCCAGATAATCCTTGACTTTTCTTTAAAAAGTTAAAAAGCAGATTGACGGAAGCACACCACTCTGATACATTTTAGAAGAGAACCTCCTTTAATTTCCAACAGGTTCTGCAGAAACAATAAGAGAACTTTGAAATTGTTTAAAGAGAGAAAATAATTTTATTCATAATTAAACTTAATCAGATTTATTGTAATGTTACTACCATGTCAAATAAATCAAACACACAAATGTTTATCGTAACAAAATCCAAAGGTGAAGCTCAGAGAACATCCAAAACCAGCAGAGATGAGTGATGGAGCTGATGGGAGGATCTGTGTGTATGTGTGTGTGTTTGTGTGTGTGCTTTGTTGGAATTACTTTTTAATACATCTTAATATGAGACAGTGGTACAACAAAAACATTCATCTTACATGCAGACAGCTAGGGAGTGAAACTAAAGACTACACACACACATTTATTATGATAAGAATCAGGATCGTTATCAGGATTTTACTATGAGCGATGTTTAACCGTAATCTCAACCTCAGCATCCAAAAGACATTTTCTTCTTTTATTTTGTTCAAGAAAGTATATACTTACACACACACACACACACACACACACACACACACACACACACACACACACACACTGTTAACACCTGTGTGTTAGTAAGAGTGTCTCCGCTGTAGAGACGACTACATGAGGCAGACTTGGTGACGATAATTGGATCTGCTCGCTTGCTCACTTGTTTACTCTCTCTCTCTCACACACACACACACACACACACACACACACACACACACACTGAACATAATCTGAAGTCCTGATTATGCTATCTTCACATTGGCTACAAACAAGTATTATTATTATTAGTAGTAGTAGTAGATGTTGGTGTTGCAGTATGACATTAAAAAAGACAAACCAAGTCTCAAACAAAATGAAGTTGAGAGGCTATCACACTTGACTTATGCTATGGGTAGGGTTGCCAGGTTCCCTCTATGATGTCATATTGCAGATAGATACTGCCCATCAGTAATATACACTACTGTTAACTTGTTTCTCCTGAAAACACATAAAAAATATGGAAAATGCATCTAACTTTTCCTTGTCCCAAACATTTTGGCCATTTGGGTTTTTAAGTTGGGATGGTAATTTTGCTGGCAACCTTTCCCACAGACTTCCACAACAGCTGTTCTCTGAGCTCCACAAGTAAAAACCTCATGCTCACACAATTTTGTTTTGTCCTGTGGGATCCCGATGCACACAGCTAATCTGGGGCTTTCTGAAAAGATTTTTTTTTTTTAATGTCTATTGTTTGTATGTGTATTTGTTTAGAATGCATTATCTGTTCAATCCAAAATCTAAAAAATCTAATGTTCCCAATCTAAAAAAGAAAAATGCACCTCAGTATTTTTTCACAAAAAAACAAACAAAATAAACAAACTTTTTTTTAAATTTCAAAAGGTTAAATATGAAATGTGAAGGTTTGCCGTAACAGCTGCATATGAAAGAGTCTGAGTGCAAAGGTAAAGAGTGGACATACTTATACCACATTCAGAAAGAGGGGCACAAACTTTTGAACACAAGCGATAATGAAGGAACCTCTGTATAAAAAACACTATGTCTTCTTGACTCTGTTCTGTAAAGTTTGTTCCATTATTTTGTCCTGAGGGTGTACAATCTTTTGCAGTCATCCGTCTCTTTCGATCATCGTACAACTGGAAGTCAACAAACATGAAATCTCAGTGTATTGAACACACACACACACACACACACACACACACACACACACACACACACACACACACTTTTTCCTGTCCTGCATCCTCTCATTGCAAAGAGGAATTTCACACTGAAACTAGAACAGCATGTCTGTTCTGAGCACACACACACAAACACACACACACTCAAACACACACACACATATGTGTGCATGCGCACACACACAAACAAGGGTCAGAGTTCATTTGTAGACAGACGTGTAGTGAGATTAGCATGAGTGCACATTACAGAGAGCGATTGGGAGAGAGAGACATGTTTGAGAGAGAGACGGGGAGAGAGAGACGGGGAGAGACACAGACAAATTACAGAGAGAGACTTTAGAAAGTGAGACAGGGAGAGAGAGACTGGGAGAGAGACACGTTACAGAGAGATGGGGAGAGAGAGACACATTACAGAGAGAGATGTGGAGAGAGAGACACATTAGAGAGAGAGATGGGGAGAGAGACAAATTACAAACAGAGACACATTACAGAGATGGGGAGAGAGAGAGAGAGACATTAGAGAGAGAGATGGGGAGCGAGACATGTTACAGAGAGAGACAGTGAGAGAGACAAGTTAAAGAGAGAGACACATTACAGAGAGACAGGGAGAGAGACACATTACAGAAAGAGACAGGGAGAGAGACATGTTACAGAGAGAGATGGGGAGAGAGACACGTTATAGAGAGAGACACGTTACAGAGAGAGACACATTACAGAGAGAGACTGGGAGAGAGACATGTTACAAAGAGAGACACATTACAGAGATAGATGGGGAGAGAGACACATTACAGAGAGAGACAGGGGAGAGAGACACGTTACAGAGAGAGATGGGGAGAGAGAAACACATTACAGAGAGAGACACATTACAGAGAGAGACGGGGAGAGAGAGACATGATACAGAGAGAGATGGGGAGAGAGAGACATGATACAGAGAGAGATGGGGAGAGAGAGACACATTACAGAGAGAGACACATTACAGAGAGAGACGGGGAGAGAGAGAGACATGTCACATAGAGAGATGGGGAGAGAGACACGTTCAAGAGACAGACAGGGGAGACAGACATGTTACAGAGAGAGACAGGGAAGACAGACATGTTACAGAGAGAGACAGGGGAGACATACATGTTACAGAGAGAGACACGTTACAGAGAGATACAGGGAGAGAGACACACTACAGAGAGAGACAGGGGAGAGAGACACGTTACAGAGAGAGATGGGGAGAGAGAAACACATTACAGAGATAGACACATTACAGAGAGAGACGGGGAGAGAGAGACACACTACAGAGAGAGAAGGGGAGAGAGAGAGACATTACAGAGAGAGACGGGGAGAGAGAGACACGTTACAGAGAGAGATGGGGAGAAACACATTACAGAGAGAGACACATTACAGAGAGAGACGGGGAGAGAGAGACACACTACAGAGAGAGAAGGGGAGAGAGAGACACGTTACAGAGAGAGATGGGGAGAGAGACATGTTACAGAGAGAGACAGGGGAGACATACACCTTACAGAGAGAGACACGTTACAGAGAGAGATGGGGAGAGAGACACGTTACAGAGAGAGACAGGGGAGACATACACCTTACAGAGAGAGACACGTTACAGAGAGAGATGGGGAGAGAGACACGTTACAGAGAGAGATGAGGAGAGACATATTACAGAGAGAGACAGGGGAGACATACACGTTACAGAGAGAGACACGTTACAGAGAGAGACAGGGAGAGAGAAACACTACAGAGAGAGACAGGGGAAAGAGACACGTTACAGAGAGAGACGGGGAGAGAGAAACACATTACAGAGAGAGACACATTACAGAGAGAGACGGGGAGAGAGAGACACGTTACAGAGAGAGATGGGGAGAGAGACATGTTACAGAGACAGACAGGGGAGACAGACACATTACAGGGGGACAGACGTTTTATAGAGAGAGACAGAGGAGACATACACGTTACAGAGAGAGACACGTTACAGAGAGAGATGGGGAGAGAGACACGTTACAGAGAGAGATGGGGAGAGACATATTACAGAGAGAGACAGGGAGAGAGACACGTTATAGAGAGAGACATCTTACAGAAAGAGACTGGGAGAGAGACACATTACAGAGAGAGACAAGGAGCGAGACATGTTACAGAGAGAGACACGATACAGAGAGAAACACATTACAGAGAGAGACGTGGAGAGAGAGACACGTTACAGAGAGAGACACATTACAGAGAGAGATGGGGTGAGAGAGACACATTACAGAGAGAAACACATTACAGAGAGAGACAGAGAGAGAGAGACACGTTACAGAGAGAGATGGGGAGAGAGAGACACATTACAGAGAGAGACGGGGAGAGAGAGAGACACATTACAGAGAGAGACTGGTAGAGAGACACATTACAGATAGAGACGGGGAGAGACACATTGCAGGGAGAGAGACATGATATAGAGAGAGATACATTACAGAGAGAGACACATTACAGGGAGAGACAGGGGAGAGAGACACATTACAAAGAGAGAGGGGGAGAGAGACACATGACGGAGATAGACACATTACAGAGAGAGACAGGGGAGAGAGACACGTGACAGAGAGAGACAGAGATGTTACAAAGAGAGAGGGGAGAGAGAGACACCTGACAGAGATAGACACATTACAGAGAGAGACAGGGGAGAGAGACACATGACAGACAGAGACAGGGGAGAGAGACGTTACAGGGAGAGAGACATTACAGAGAGAGATCGGGAGAGAGAGAGAGAGACACATTACAGAGAGACACTGTGGAGTGTGTGAGAAACCACACACACACACACACACACACACACACACACACACACACACACACACACACACACACAGTGACAGGTTCATTGAGTAACAGCGACTCTTTTGTCAGATTTGGGAATCTGGAACATAGAAAGTGATGTCATTATACCGAAGACCTCTCTCTCTCTCTCTCTCTCTCTCTCTCTCTGTTTCGGGACAGGTTTCTTAATACTTTTGACTTTTTTCTTTCTTTTCCATTCATTTCTTCTCCTATCCCTTCCTTTCCTTCACTTTTTTCACTTCCCCTTTTCCTTCACTTCTCTCTTCCTATCCTTTTTATTTTTCTCTGTCCTCTCCATCTCCCCTGTCCTTTTGTCTTGAGTTCCTGTGCACAGGTCTGTAGCACAGTGATTTGTTCCTCAAACCTCTGTCAATGCACACACATGAGAGCGCGAGCACACACACACACACACACACACACACACACACACACACACACACACACACACACACACACACACACACACACACAAAGGAAGTTTTCCCATGGTGTGCCACTGAAAGGGTTCATAGTCAGACCTATCAATCACACTGTGTGACTCCGCCTCCCCCCTATTGCACACGATGACATCATACTACAGCCACTCATAAATAACACTCCCTCGAACAATACACACACACACACACACACACACAACTGTCTTGAGGGTGGAAAGATAATTTAATTGGAGCCAGAATGATCACACTGAAAATGAGGCTGAAAATATTTCACAAATGTTCAGTGAAGTTCTGAATCGTGCTGAATAATAATAGTAATAAAAATAATAATAATAATAATGATGATAAATCTTAATCTTTATTTCTAACTAATAAACCACACGGCCTAATCTTAATCTCTAACTAATAAACCACACGCCCTAATCTTAATCTCTAACTAATAAACCACACGCCCTAATCTTAATCTCTAACTAATAAACCTCACGCCCTAATCTTAATCTCTAACTAATAAACCACATGCCCTAATCTTAATCTCTAACTAATAAACCTCACGCCCTAATCTTAATCTCTAACTAATAAACCACATGCCCTAATCTTAATCTCTAACTAATAAACCACGCGCCCAAATCTTAATCTCTAACTAATAAACCACACGCCCTAATCTTAATCTCTAACTAATAAACCACATGCCCTAATCTTAATCTCTGAATAATAACCCACACGCCCTAATCTTAATCTCTAACTAATAAACCACACGCCCTAATCTTAATCTCTAACTAATAAACCTCATGCCCTAATCTTAATCTCTAACTAATAAACCACACGCCCTAATCTTAATCTCTAACTAATAAACCACACGCCCTAATCTTAATCTCTAACTAATAAACCTCACGCCCTAATCTTAATCTCTAACTAATAAACCACATGCCCTAATCTTAATCTCTAACTAATAAACCACACGCCCAAATCTTAATCTCTAACTAATAAACCTCATGCCCTAATCTTAATCTCTGAATAATAAGACACGCCCTAATCTTAAACTGTAAATACTAAACCACACGTTTTTAGTGAACACTTTGTAAATTTTTATGAGAATTAAAACCAAACTTTTCAGACATTCAGCATTAATCAAACTCAGACGTCTGCTGTCAGTTACAGAGAGACAGACAGCCTTCCATCAAGTGTGTGTGTGTGTGTGTGTGTGTGTGTGTGTGTGTGTGTGTGTGTGTGTGTGTGTCCTGCTGAACTTTTGTTCTTGTCTCCTCCCCAGGTCTACTGGCTTCTTTTCTTCATTTGTTATTTTTCAATGGACACTCTGTGTGCAGAGACAGAACGTCTCCGTCTCTCTCTCTCTCTCTATCTCTCTCTCTCTCTCTCTTTGTTGAAATTGAATTCTATCTGCCCATAATATACTTTGGTCAGTTTAACAAACACAGCGGTAAAAACAGTCAGTCTGCTGAGAGATGTCTAAGTTACGATTTGATCAGGTTTTTGGAGAGAGATATACACCATAGCGAAAGGGAATTAATTCAGTTTGTAATCAGCTCCATCACGTCATCATCAAATCAGAGAAGAGCGCTTACACACTCTGTACAGATGACAGCACACAAGTGTTGAAATGTTTAAATGATTGAATAAAAAGAGTTTAATATGAATAACAGAGTGAATGATTCAGAGATTATTTCCCCATCGATGTTAGCGTGAACAGAGATCAGTGGAGCGAAGAGACGATGATGAGGCTCGTGTTTAAACGCCGCAACATCTTCAGGTGATCAGGTGATGAGGCGATGACTGATGTGGATGAAGCTGAGAATCACAGCAAAGACTCAATTCCTGTCAGTAAACGTATCATTCTGCACATTTCAGCAGTGATGATGGTTTTCCTTCAGTAGATGGGGTTATAAATGTAGAGGTGAGCACCGCTCTTTCAGTGGAACTGCAATAACTTCTGTAAATGTGATTTTCTTAAATGCTTTAAAATGCTAGAACTTTACTTCTGAGAAACATGCAAAAAGAGAAATAGATTTCAGTTCAGTGTATGGTAACTAGATCTATATGAAGTAAAACAATGTCAGAATAACACTTAAACCTATAGGAAAAAATACTGAAAATAAAAGTTACTTTTAATTAAATTAAAGTATGTGTGTGAGAGAGAGAGAGAGAATATCAGGGCTGGTTCAGGGTGGTCTTCACTAACGAGGCAGTCTGTGTGTGTGTATGTGTGTGCGTGTGTGTGTGTGTGTGTGTGTGTGTGTGTGTGTGTGTGTGTGTGTGTGTGTGTGTGAGGGGAAATTGGCCGTGTAGAACAAGAGGACTTACCAGGCTAGGATGTTTTTCACACACTCACACAGTCAGGGGTCAGAGAGAGAGAGACAGACAGGGACAGCAGGGGTGGAAAATACTTGAGTAATTGCTCTTTGTTGCTATATTTAAGTATTATTTTGATGCATTTGTACTTTACTTGAGTATAAATTGAAATTGAATACTTGTACTCTTACTTAATTACATTTTCAAGGAAAAAAACTTACTTTTTAACTCCTTACATTTTTTTATTTACACCTTCAAAGTATTCATTCAAATATCAAAGGTGTCTTCTCTCATCCACCCAGTGATGGTACGCAATATATATCAATCACATAGGAACAGTGGAGCATCCGGTCATTTCAGTTTAGCGTGCCAGGTCATCATCAGCTCTACGTTCTCTTGTTACACAGTGTAGTTAACACTGTAGATATCCATGTGCATGTGAAGATGGATAATCCACCAGACTGCAGTGTGGAAGTTGAGGATGAGAGCTCCTGGCCCTACCTCAGTAAAATGTTTCAGTACGCCGGAGTAACAAAGACTCGTATTGAATGAGGTGTCTCCTTTACCTCCCTAGAAGGAATGATCTCCATCTAATTTGAAAAAGCATGTTGAGGTAAATTTCACTAATTTGATGTCAGCTAACCTGTTTTCTTTGCTAATGCCAGGTTCCTAGCATCAATTCCAGTAGCTAATTTAATTTAATTCCAGGTAAATTGTAAATATTGGTTATTTACAGGATATTTAACTTCTCAGTACTTCATTAGTAAACTACAGTCGTGAATATGAACAGCAAACTCACATGATGTTTTCATAAATGGTGCAGTTGCTTTAAAATGAAAAATCATTAAGCTCTTGGTTTACATAATTAATTAATTAAATGTTTATTTAATCAATTTCATCAGTTAAAAACTTTTTATTTTTTAATATTTCAGTACATTTAACAGTAGAACTTAGTTATTATTAATTACTTTCACTTGAGTACATTTTTCTTATTTCATACTTCAACATTCATTTAATCGAGTTACAATACAGATAAATTACCTATACTTTCACTTAACTAAAATTTCTCAGTACTTTTTACACCCCTGAGAGAGAGAGAGAGAGAGAGAGAGAGAGAGAGAGAGAGAGAGAGAGAGAGGCAGACGTTCTGTCTCTGCACACAGTGTGTCCATTGAAAAATAACGAAGGAAGAAAAGACACAGGGAGACCCGGGGAGGAGACAAGAACAAAAGTCCAGCAGCAGGGGACACACACACACACACACACACACACACACACACACACACACACACACACACACACACACACACACACATTGCTCTAAATCATATTTGCAAATTGTGTGCTGGGTTTTAAGAAATGCGTAAGACATGAAGTTTCAGAAAGATGAAAGTAAAAATGGTGCGTCACTGAACTGTGAACACAGGAGCAGAAATGAACAAATGTATTTTACAGATTTTCTTTGTTTCTTACACATATTTCTCGAATCAGTGTCTCTGCTGTCAAACACATTTCTTCCTGTACTATGAGCTGTATTTATGTACATCTGAAACCATGAACACTCTAATTTACACCAAAATACCAAACACCATCTCCAAAACTATAAACCTGTTTGCAAAATATAAACCAACATTTCATATGAATGAATAAATCACAGAAACTTTAGGACTGCATAACAGACAATAAATAAATAAATAAATAAATAAAATTGTTCCCCTTATGAAGAAAACTAAACTAAACTATTCTTCCTCTGGTTCTAGTCTTGTCTCCACCCTTGTCCTGTCATCGGTTTGTTGCCCTATTGTGTTCACCTGTTCTGTGTTAGTGCATGAATAGTTTGTCTCTTCATACCCTAATGTTATCTTCCAGCATTTTGACCCCAGACATGGACTATGACTGCTATTGTTGCACATCCAATATTATAAAATGGATAGTTTTGGTTTTGAAATCGGATTGGCTAAACCATGTTCGAAGTTGTTTTAAAATCCTCAATATGCATCGCATCATATCCTGTGATGCGTCACAATTCTGTATTAATGTACCAGGTTTTAAACCAATAAAACCATTACATTACAGCCATTATTCTGTCCATAGAATACAATAATCTTTGTGTATTATTTTGCTTAGCAACCAAAGCCTACTGTTAACAGACTACACTGCATGCTGAAAGAATTGTTTATTGAGAATATTATTAATAATAAAGTTTTATCACTGAACACTGCATTTTATCATATTGCTTTTTGTTGCTTCAAATTATCATATGCACAGTGTGAAGTGTTCTGAAACGTGTGTAATGAGAGTAAACAGTAAAATGTGTGCAGCATGAAAGCAAACCTGAAAAACAGTTATGTTTATTAGGGGCCAAGCACCAACGCTGCAAGGCACCTATTGTTTTTCTACAGATTATGCTTATTATTATTATTATTATTATTATTATTATTATTATGGCTAGGGTGTCTTTGGCAGCCCATAGGCACCTCTGAGGTAAAAAGTTGTGAAATTTGGCACACAGCTTCAGGTCACATTCAGCTACAAATACACCAAATCTGGGCCCCAAGCTCCCAAACCTGCAACAGATCCAACAGGTCAAAATGTTTTGTTTATGCCCATAACTTTTGAACCATGTGGCCAAAATTTCAATGCTGCGTGTCCCTAGATTCTTTGGATCATGCTGAGTTCATGGATCCTATGCGACCTGATGTGCAGGACTGATCAGCAGTTACCGTTTAGACAAGGAGGTCACACCAGATACTGAAAGCATCATACTTTTGCCCTCACAGAGATGTAATATTGGATCATTTTCCTCAATAAATAAGTGACCAAGTATAATATTTTTGTCTCATTTGTTTAATTGGATTCTCTTTATCTACTATTAGGACTCGTGTGAAACTCTGATGATGTTTTGGGTCATATTTATGCAGATAAATAGAAGATTTTCACAAACTTTCCAGCACCACTGTAGATTTAAAAAAAAAATTGAAATCTTTATGATTTTAAATATTTGATTTCTTTATCATTGAATAAAAACTAAATATCGAATTGTATAGATGTGCCTTGATTCTGATTTGTGACGTTACTCAACTATTTCTTATCATTTGTACAATTGATTGTAAACTGTCAGATTCGATCAGTTGTATTTTTTTAACAAACCAATTTTTATTTGCTTTCTAATGGTCTGAACTTTTATTTTTATTTATTTGCAAATACATTTTTCTTCCTGACTCTATTTGTTTTATGTATGTTTGAGATCTTCTTTCTAGATGTTCTGCCCTGTGAGTTGAGTCTGTGTCTGTATACATGGAGCGTTTCAGCATCGCTTAATTTTACCTGACAAAAATGATTAAATACAACACTGTTATAATTCTCATGAAATATCTATTTACATTTGAACATTGTTGACATTGTTTTAGTGTATCACAGTGGAAATGTTTTAGTGGAGTAACTGTGGTGTCAGTGGAGTTACCATGAACAGCAGTAACACCACTGACAATACTGCACAAACGTGTTTTAAAAAGTATAAGTGGCAGCCATGTTTAGTTTCAGGGTCACAGAAGACTTTAAACTTGATAAATTACTGAGATATGGCATTAACTGATAATAAATTATTTGTGTTTCTGAAATGTGGAACACTACTGACACAAGTGACAATTTAAATTGAAAGGATTTGTAGGAAATTTAAGAATAAAAGGAAGAGAGAGGTTTGAACTTACCATACACTCTGGTTAGAGGTTGTTCTCAGATTGACCTTTATACAGGAAGTGGTTCAAGAAGTATTTCCTGGGTTTTTTTTTTTTTTTTTTTTTTTTTTTTAATGAGTTTCTGTTCAGGTAAAACTGCTGACAAAACTGAGGAACATGCTTGTTTGTTTTTTTCAATGTAAAATAAAATATATAATTTATAAAATAAAATGTTGTCTATACTGATAAAAGGCTGTGTTTTAGATTAATATATTTACTGAGAACATTTAGAGACACTGATACTTTGATGCACCCCGAATGTCTTAATGACAACAAAACTCAATTCAAAAGTGAAAAGTTACGTGTAAACCACTTTGTTTTATTTACATTTAAATTTATTTAAATTCAGTTCGTGATTTTATGGCTGTTTAAGGGGTTTTATTTTATCATTACAGTGTAGTGTAGCAGTATTAAAGCAGAATGAGTCTCGCGCCGGTTGTCGCGCCCTCTGGCGGCTGTAGCGCAGTAACACAGCGCACTTCCTCTCTCTCTCTCTCTCTCTCTCTCTCTCTCTCTCACACACACACACCCACACACACACACACACCGGTTCAGTACAGTTACTATATGGATTATGCACGGAGTCAGTTGAAGCGCGAGCTGTCCCGTCCCATCCTTGGGCTACGTCACACGGAACCACGTGACATCACAGCTACTGGAGTACTCCGGTGAAGAACTTTGAACGCGTGAAACGAAACCTGAGTGGGAACACCTGGGCATGGTTCCGAGTGGTTCCATCTCGCACGCGCGAATGCCGTGGCAGTCCCGCTGTTATGACGTGATGAGATTTCTGTGTGTGCTCCTATCACCTCCATCTGCTGCATCACACACACACACACACACACACACACACACACACACACACACACACACGCGATAAATGATGTTGAGTCTCGCGGTTGCGGTGAGAATATAGAAAAAAACAACGGCGTAAAGTTTCTCATTAATGACCTGGAATGTGCAAAATATGGAAAATCCCAAGATTGTCAAGTGTGTGTGTGTGTGTGTGTGTGTGTGTGTGTGTGTGTGTGTGTGTGTGTTGGTGGGCTGGCTCCGCTAGCGGGAGGGGGGGTGTATAGAGGGGGATATTTAACTTGAGTAGAAAGCGGAGATCTCTGCACAAACACACTGCGCGCGCTCCTGTTGCACAGAGCGAGAGGTCCGCGCGACCTGCCGTTAACTCACTCACGCGCTCGTCAAGTGTAAGTGCACGCGGACCGAGAGGAGGTGCAAACTTGGGGACACGCTATGTACACATCGAGAGATTTAGAAACTTAAAAATATGAATGCACCGGGGATTTAAACAACAAAAATAAATATAGAAAGAAAACCGTTCAGGAAATCCCACGCGAGGTGAAATGACATGGCATGATGTCCACGCAGAGCTCGAGAGTTGGCGCTTCAGCACGCGCCGGACACACTAACGGAATCTAGTGTCCTAAAAAGAAAACCTTGGATACGCATTGCTTTTAGACTTTAGCGAAGGAACTGCTGCTGAAATTCTTTTAAAAAGCTGCTCGCGCTCGGGTGGAAGGAGGAGGAACCGGACCGGGGGGCAGCGCCGCGGCGGCGGGACCGACTGGAGCCGAGAGAGAGAGAGAGAGAGAGAGAGAGTAAAAATAAACGCCGACTCTCTCTCTCTCTCTTCCTCGTGACATTTAAAAACGCACCGGCACGAGGAGAGGACACATCCGGGTCTCCCTGTGCACGCAACGCACGCGGGTGGGACGTCTCCGTCCCATGTCGCGCACAGCCACAGAGACTGTCACCGAGAGACAGAGAGAGAGACAGAGAGAGAGAGAGAGAGTGTGTCGCCCGCGTCGCTATGGTGACCGATTGAACTGAGGGAGACTCGCGCGCACAGGAGGAGGAGGGTGACGGCGAAAGGAGGCTGCACGAGACGAGACGGGTTTAAACTTTGTTTTAAAAAAGTGTTTGTCTGAGGATTGCTTCCCTTTTTTCATTTTTTGGGAAACTTGTTCCGAGGTCGAGGAGAACTAGAGAGAGAGAAAGAAAAGAAGAGAGAGAGAGAGTGCACGCGCGTTCCATGCAACTCCGGTTCCAGGTCATTCAAACCGCGCCGCTGTGTTTAGAAGAAATAAGCTGTCGTCCCGCTTGGACTACTATTTATGTTGCGCGCGCGCGGATCTGGGAGCGTACGTTATTAAATCACCCCCCTCCCACTTCTTCTCCTCCTTCTTTTCTTCTTCTTGTTCTTCATTACCGATATTTAATCGCCATGCGACTATCCCGCGCGCTGCTGCTCGTGTGCGCGCTGCTGACGCTCGTGCTGCTGGTGTGCGCGCGCCGCGGCGCCGACGCCGCTCACCGCTACCTGAGGCTTCGCCCTTCGCCGAGCGAGCACCTGCCCGTACCGGACCTGAAAGAGGACCCGGACCCGGAATACGACCCGCGCGAGCAGGACCTGTCCGAGCGCGCGCTGCGCAAGAAGCTGGGTAGCGGCTTCGACGGTGACTTCATGTCCGTGAGCGCGCCCGCGCAGCTGCTCGTCATCAACGCCACCACAACCGCGAGCCCGGGTTCCTCCGCGTACGCTCACGCGCCCAGCGGCGCCATGCCGGCCGAGATCAGGAAGCTGGACCTCACTCAGACGCCATACGGGCTTCGCGTGAAGATGGGCAAGAAGGCGCGGCGAAAGTTCCTGCAGTGGCTGTGGACGCACACGCACTGCCCCGTCGTCCACGTGTGGAAGGACCTCGGCGTGCGATTCTGGCCGCGCTACGTCAAAGAGGGGCACTGCTTCAGCGAGCGCTCGTGTTCACTACCCGAGGGTATGTTCTGCAAACCGGCCAAGTCCGTCACCAAGACGTTCCTGCGCTGGTACTGCCAGGGCTTCCTGCCCCAGAAATACTGCACGTGGATCCCCGTGCACTACCCCATCATCTCTGAGTGCAAGTGCTCCTGCTGAGTCCGCGCGCGCGCTGTGTGTGTGTGTGTGTGTGTGTGTGTGTGTGTGTGTGTGTGAGAGAGAGAGAGAGAGAGAGAGAGAGAGAGAAATAATTCAATAATATGAGAGAAAGTACGAGAGAATGCGCGCGTGCGTGTGGGCGCGTTCACGCGACACCTCTGTGAAGACGCACGGACTGAAGTGTGCTCTTCTGATAACAAACAATAAACAATAGTAATTATAATAATTATAGTAATAATAATTTTATTGTTGCACTGTGTTCTCGCGAACTGAAAAGTGTGTGTGTGTGTGTGTGTGTGAGGCGCCATATAGCGAATCTATTTTTTTATATATAGCATTTTGATTTAAAAATGAAATAATAATATACCTGTACATATTTAAAAGAAAAAAGAAGAGAAGGATGCAGCTACTATTGTTATTGTTAATTATTATTTTGATGTTGTTGTTGTTGTTATTGTTGTTGTTGTGTTAAATGAGCAGGACCACGCGCGCACAGAGGAGAACTTTTCCGGAAGTGCTCTTGTCCCGGAAGTGCTTTAACTGACTGACTGACTCACTGCCATGCTGCCTACAGCTTTTATATCCTATTAATAATCAGTAATAATAATAATTATTATAATAGTAATAACAAGAATGATTATAAAATGGAACATTAAGGATGAAATTCTATATTTTAAGCGTGAATTAAGTATTTTGTTGTTGAAAAAAAAACAAATAGTATTTTAGTAAACAGAATGTGTTATGTTTATTTATTGTTGTAACTTGTGTTGAGTGTAGAGACAGAAGTAAAGCGAAACCAGAGCACAAAGCTATCAGTGTAAAAATGCCTTGGAGACACAGTTTAGCAATAAAATCTCTCTGATCAAGTGGATACAGTGTGTGTGTGTGTGTGTGTGTGTGTGTGTGTGTGTGTGTGTGTGTGTGTGTGTGTGTGTGTGTGTTATCACAGTGTTCAGTAATGTTTTACCGGACGTTGATGTTGACGGATGTAGCAGTGTGTTTCTCAGACACTGGGCCTCATTTATCACGCTGTATATCAGCTAAATTATTCATAAATCATTCATAGGAGTGTTTATGAAAATCCAGTTAGTTTGGACAAACGTTCACATTTCCCTCCTGAGGTTATGTAACTTTCCATATAAGGAGACTAACTAATGTGAACCTCTATTGATCATCTTCAAATCGTACAAATGTCGATGAGTTACTGTGATTTTATTTATATACGGATTATACTATCAAGTTTCATATAAATCAACATTTATTTACTTCAGTTACAAACCAATTTAATGAACTTTGTGAAACTCAGTCACTTCATATTAATGCCATATCAGAGACTAGCCTTTCAATTAGGACAAAAGTAATGGCACCCTATAAGGAGGAGAAGTTTTGGTTATGATCTATGTTAGCCAGCGCACTGTAGTGGCTGAGCTGCATTACTGGAAGATTTAGTGCACGCCGTGATTAGGAGGCACTAATCATGCATGAAGGGGCTTTGCCTTTTATGGAGTTTTATGGGTGTGGCCAAATGTAAATCAGCTGTGTAGTAAATGTGCTTGTTAACTTATGCATGATTGGCGTTATTCAATATACAGATGTGAGTACAAAGAAAATGGGAAAGTTTTGCAAATCTTGGTGTGAATTTTTTGTTTGGTTTGGCCATAAAATGAAACTGTAACAGACTGATCAATCAGGTCCATTGTTACTAATTACAATTTTAAATGAGAGAAACGATTATGTTAATGTTCCTAAACAATCTCTCAGAACTCACAGAAACCTTCAAATATGTGCTAATTAAAAATCAGTAGCTGGGTTAGTAATTCCCAGAACATTTAATTTGTCAAGCCGCGCTCGACCTAACAGAGAACATTACCTGAACATTCAGTACCGTATTAAGTTCTGAAAGTGTACTGAACAAAAATAGTGTTCCTGCAATGTTCTGAAAATGTGTAATATATTAAAAGTGTTTTTGCCATAAAACTGATATTTTCTGAGAACATTTTCTATATAACATGCACAAACTTGCACAAAGTAAAGGTTAAAGTAAAAGCTAATGTAAAATGATGTGCCCAATGAGACAGGCTCCATTTTGTAAAAAAAAATTTAAAAAAATAAAGTAAAAGCTAAAGTTAAAGCTCTGCCCAACGAGAAACGTTGGCCTAAACGTAAACGAAAGTTAAAGTAAAAGATAAAGTCAAAGTTCTGCGTTATGACACCGGTTCCTTTTCAGGAACAGTGAAAAAAAAAAAAGTTTAAAAAAAGTTACAGTAAAAGTTAAAGTATGTTTTACTAAAAGTGTAGCTGTGTCTCAAATCCTGTACTGCACCAACCACTTTTAGGTGACTCTAATCTACTGCATTAATAATGCACAAATGATGGACTGGACCACCAGACAGATTTTGTGCTCGGTGTTAACTCGCTGCTCTACATACTACAAACATCTCCGACAGTCAGCTACGTAATGTGTAGTGCAAGAATGTAGTGCGTAGTGTGTGATTTAAGACAGAGGCCCATGTGTACCGTGATATGTGTGTTTGTGTTTGTGTGTGTGTGTGTGTGTGTGTGTGTGTGTGAGTGTCATTACATATCTCTTTGGAATATTTGTGCAAATATCTGAAAGAGTGTACAGTCTACATTTAAAACTTGTTGACTCAGTGTGTGTGTGTGTGTGTGTGTGTGTGTGTGTGTGTGTGTGTGTGTGTGTGCATTGAGATGTGTGAGGAAAGTCGCATGGGCATGAAACAGAATGTCTCAGAGGACGCATGTTTGATTTACGAGGCTGCACGTGGAGTGAGCGCCGGCGTGAGGCTGTTATTCATTGTTTGATGGCGTCGTCGGGCTGCAAGGCAACTGAACATAATCTCTGCTCATGAGGGTCTAGTGTGTGTGTGTGTGTGTGTGAGTGTGTGTGTGTGTGTTTGGTGGTGGGTTCGGGTGGGGGGAAATCAGAGTTAGTGCATGCACAGCAGTGTTGACATTAACAGTAAAATAATGACGCAGTCACTTTCAAACACTGTCACTGCTGAAAGAGTGCAGGGAGAGAGAGTGAGGTGGAGAGATTAAGAAGTTGAGCTTAATATAACAAAGAGGAGAGAGAGAGAGAGAGAGAGAGAGAGAGAGAGAGAGAGAGAGAGAGAGAAAACCTGAGCAGGAGCTCCATCCAAAAATGACTCCGTGAGGGAGAGAAAACAAATACTGCTCCTTCAGACTGAAAGGTAACGCGGCTCCTGGCTGCCGAGTAGTCACATGATAATGTAGTGCACTAGTACTACTACATACTACTATGATGAGTAATATAGAGCATGCATGAATACTCTGCTGGAGTATGCAAGTATATAAATATTTGTAATATTTGCAAGTACTATATAAATACAGTTTATAAATATATTACACAGTGCACAGTGTATTGAACAGAGTGTCAGTGTATAAAATGTCTATAAAGGTATGCACTGTGTAGTGATAAAGTATGCAATGAACAGGATACAAATATGCAGCATGAAGTAAAAGCATGCATTATATACAAGTATGCAGTATGAACTGTAACAAGCATGCTCCCTACACTTACACTGTACAGTATGTAGTATACATGTATGCAAAAAAAGAGTATTAAAGGCATGTAGAATTATGCAATAAACAAATATGCATTTTACAATTATGCAGTATACAAATATATAGTGTACAAGTATGTACTATACAAGTACATAGAGTACAAGTATGTAGTGTGCACTATACAAGTATGCAGTGTACAAATATGCATTATAAAAGTGTGCACTATATAAGTATGCAGTGTACAAGTATGAAATGTACAAGTATGCAGTGTAAAAGTGTGCACTATACAAGTATGCAGTGTACAAATATGCATTATAAAAGTATGCACTATATAAGTATGCAGTGTACAAGTATGCAGTGTAAAAGTGTGCACTATACAAGTATGCAGTGTACAAGTATGCAGTGTACAAGTATGCAGTGTAAAAGTGTGCACTATACAAGTATGCAGTGTACAAGTATGCAGTGTACAAGTATGCAGTGTAAAAGTGTGCACTATACAAGTATGCAGTGTACAAGTATGCAGTATGCAAATAGGCAATATAAAAGTGTGCACTATAGAAGTATGCAGTGTACAAGTATGCAGTGTAAAAGTGTGCACTATGCAAGTATGCAGTGTACAAGTATGCAGTATGCAAATAGGCAATATAAAAGTGTGCACTATATAAGTATGCAGTGTACAAGTATGCAGTGTAAAAGTGTGCACTATGCAAGTATGCAGTGTACAAGTATGCAGTATGCAAATAGGCAATATAAAAGTGTGCACTATATAAGTATGCAGTGTACAAGTATGCAGTGTAAAAGTGTGCACTATACAAGTATGCAGTGTACAAATATGCATTATAAAAGTATGCACTATATAAGTACGCAATGTAAAAGTGTGCACTATACAAGTATGCAGTGTACAGCTATGCAGTGTACAGCTATGCAGTAAAGTGTGCACTATACAAGAATGCAGTGTACAAGTATGCAGTGTACAAATTGCATTATAAAAGTTTGCACTATATAAGTATGCAATGTACAAGTATGCAGTATGCAAATATGCATTATAAAAGTATGCAGTGTACAAGTATGCAATGTAAAAGTGTGCACTATACAAGTATGCAGTGTACAAATATGCATTATAAAAGTATGCACTATATAAGTACGCAATGTAAAAGTGTGCACTATACAAGTATGCAGTGTACAGCTATGCAGTGTACAGCTATGCAGTAAAGTGTGCACTATACAAGAATGCAATGTACAAGTATGCAGTGTACAAGTGTGCACTATACAAGTAAGAAGAAGAAGAAGAAGAAGAAGAAGAAGACGTTTTATTTATATAGTGACTTTCCAAAACTCAAGGTCGCTTAAAGTATGCAGTGTACAAACATGCATTATGCAAATATGCAGTATGCAAGTATACATTATAAATGTATACAGTGTACAAGTATGCAGTGTACAAGTATGCAGTATGCAAATATGCATCATAAAAGTGTGCACTATACAAATATGCAGTGTACAAGTATGCAGTGTACAAGTGTGCACTATACAAGTAAGAAGAAGAAGAAGGTTTTATTTATATAGCGCCTTTCCAAAGCTCAAGGTCGCTTAAAGTATGCAGTGTACAAACATGCATTATGCAAATATGCATTATAAAAGTATGCACTATATAAGTATGCAGTGTACAAGTATGCAGTTTGCAAATATTCATTATAAAAGTATGCACTATACATGTATGCAGTGTACTGGGAAAAGCTGGAAGCTCCACAACACCTTCTTCACTTCTCAACCCACTGCTTCCTCTTTCACCTTCCTGCCTGACTGCTAATGACATTGGCATCTTTGATGAGAAGATTAGTAAACTCTACCAGTCTTTCCCTCCTAATCCTAATCCTACAGTACACATTCAGGATTCCCCATGTATTTCTCTGACATATTTTTGTTCTATATCAACAAAAGAGATCCTGCAAGTCATCTTGTCCTGCAATCCCACCACCTGCCTGCTGGATCATATTCTTTCCACAATGCTCCAGACCATCTCACAAGACTTTCCCCCCTTCATCTTTTCCATCATTAAAGGCTCCATAACATCTGGTCATGTACCAACTGCATTCAAGACAGCAAGGTTATTCCGATCATGGAGAAACCCACTCTGGGTACCTTTTTTGATACTGTCAATCACAAGGGACTTTTGTCCATCTTGGAATTCATGTTGCAGCTCTCAGTGAGGTCGTGTCCTCTATGTCCACTCTATCGGGGAGGTCATATCCTCTATACCCGCTCTCTCTGTGAGGTCGTATCCTCTACAACCACTCTCTTGGTGATGCCATATCCTCTACACTGGCTCTCTCTGCGAGGTCGTATCCTCTCTACTCGCTCTCTCGGCAATGCCGTATCCTCTCTACTCGCTCTCTCGGCAGTGCCGTATCCTCTCTACTCGCTCTCTTGGCGATGCCGTATCCTCTCTACTCGCTCTCTCGGCGAGGTCATATCCTCTACAACCACTCTCTTGGTGATGCCATATCCTCTACACTGGCTCTCTCTGTGAGGTCGTATCCTCTCTACTCGCTCTCTCGGCAGTGCCGTATCCTCTACACTCGCTCTCTCGGCAGTGCCGTATCCTCTACACTCGCTCTCTCGGCGATGCCGTATCCTCTCTACTCGCTCTCTCGGCGATGCCGTATCCTCTCTACTCGCTCTCTCTGCGATGCCGTATCCTCTATACTCGCTCTCTCGGCGAGGTCGTATCCTCTCTGCTCGCTCTCTCGGCGAGGTCGTGTCCTCTCTGCTCGCTCTCTCTGCGAGGCCGTATCCTCTACAACCACTCTCTTGGTGATGCCATATCCTCTACACTGGCTCTCTCTGCGAGGCCGTATCCTCTCTACTCGCTCTCTCTGCGAGGCCGTATCCTCTACACTCGCTCTCTCTGCGATGCCGTATCCTCTATACTCGCTCTCTCTGTGAGGCCGTATCCTCTCTACTCGCTCTCTCTGCGAGGCCGTATCCTCTACACTCGCTCTCTCTGCGATGCCGTATCCTCTATACTCGCTCTCTCTGCGAGGCCGTATCCTCTCTACTCGCTCTCTCTGCGAGGCCGTATCCTCTACACTCGCTCTCTCTGCGAGGCCGTATCCTCTACACTCACTCTCTCTGCGAGGCCGTATCCTCTACACTCGCTCTCTCTGCGAGGCCGTATCCTCTACACTCACTCTCTCTGCGAGGCCGTATCCTCTACACTCGCTCTCTCTGCGAGGCCGTATCCTCTACACTCGTTCTCTCTGCGAGGCCGTATCCTCTACACTCGCTCTCTCTGCGAGGCCGTATCCTCTACACTCGTTCTCTCGGCGAGGCCGTGTCCTCTACACTCGCTCTCTCGGCGATGCCGTATCCACTATACTTGCTCTCTCTGCAAGGTCGTATCCTCTATACCCTCTATGTATGCAGTATTGAAATATGCACTATGCAAGAATGGAATACACAAATATCCTGTATGCAGTATACAAGTTCACAGTATGCAAGTATGCAGTAAATCTGCACTATACAAATATGCACTCTAGAAGTATGCAATGTACAAGAATGCAGTATACAGAGTACAGAAGTATGCAGAATCCAATATGCAAGTATGCACTACAGTATGCAGTACCCAAATATACAGTGTAGAAGTATGCAGTATAAAAGAATATAGTGTTTGGTACATTATGTAGTATGCAAGTACGCAGTGTGCAATAAAGTGTACATGTATACAGTACATTTTACTATACTGTACACTATACAGTATGAAGCATAATTATGCAGCGTGCATTATTTTGCTGTACCATTCTGTTTACACCCAACTAAATAACAGTTTCAAATAATACACCACTATAGTGCACACTATATAGTGCAATATTGAGAGGATTGGGACACGGCCTCGGTCTGTTTTTTCCTACAATGGCAGTGAAACTGTCGGTGACGTTACCGGACTGTTAATGAGAGAGAGAGAGAGAGAGAGAGAGAGAGAGAGATTAGAGCACTGAAGTAAGGCGACTCTCCGCGCTCGCGCGTCACGGCATGCCAAACCCGCGCGCTTCATATTCCTCCCTGTCTCAGCTAAGTAGCTGTCATTTAAGTGTTAAGCGCGAAGACAGTTTATTATATATAAACAAGCTCCGTGTCGTGTGCGTGCGTGTGTGCGCGCGCCGGAGCTTGTTGTTCTCCTTGCTGTCAGCTCTTTTTCTTGATGATGTCTCGAGCGTTTTGGACGCTCCGTCTCTCCCTCTCGGCATGTGTGTGTGTGTGTGTATGTGTGTGTGTGTGCTTGACGCGCCGGCGCCACTCGGCCGCGCTCTCCGGCGGGCGCAGAATAGAGCGTGAGCTCGCAGAAACAGTAACCCTTTCAGCGCTCGTGCGCACTCCCAGCCTCGCGCTGCCGTGTGAAAGCCAATCCGGCGCTCGGTAGGACGAAAACACACACACACACACACACACACACACACACACACAGAGACGTCTGACTGGCGAAGTACTTTAGCCTGTGTGTGGGTTTGTGTGTGCGCGCGCGCAATATTAAAAATATCTCCGTATCTAGGCTGTAAATCTCTCTCTCTCTCTCTCTCTCACTCTCTCTCTCTCACTCACTCTCTCACTCACTCTCTCTGTAGCGCGAGCGCGTCACTGAGATTCTCATTCACCGTGTGGCACGCGCTCCTTGGCCTGCGCCGCGCGGCGTGTGTGTCCGCTGGCAGTTAGAACGTTCCCTTTCAAATATGTGAAGCAGCAAATAGCGCGCGGTCAGGAGTCCACATAGTACACACACACACACACACACACACACACACACACACACACAAACGCAGACTTTTCTGTGTTACACTTTCGGGTGGTCTTGGGGATGAGACTTCACCAACAGCTGTTTTCATTTGAAGACGTGTGTGTGTGTGTGTGTGTGTGTGTGTGTTGCTGAGGATGACTGTGGTGTGACTGAGTGTGATTTTTTAGTGATGTGTTTAACCCACATCTGTCTGCGGTTCTCTCTCTCTCTCTCTCTCTCTCTCTCTCTCTCTCTCTCTCTCTCTCACACACACACACACACACACACACACACACACACACACACACACACACACACAGATAGAGGATATCAATTTTCATATAATAAAAACAATTAATCCATAATGTGTGTGTGTGTGTGTGTGTGTGTGTGTGTGTGTGTGTGTGTGTGTGTGTGTGTGTGTGTTGAACTATAAATATCAATTTGACTCTGTTCTGGTAATACTGAATACCCCAAACCCTGTTGCCATAGCAACATAGCATTTTTTCCATATACAGAGTTTATAAGACTGCTGCTGGAGAGAGAGAGAGAGAGAGAGAGAGAGAGAGAGAGAGAGAGAGAGAGCATTTTATTACAATTGCTCAAAACATAAAACTTTAACTAGATGAATAAGTAATAATTTAAAAAAATTAAAAAATAAAATAAATAAATAAAAAAAATAAAGTAAAAGGAACCCACACCATATCAGGATACGAACATGTACATCATAAACAAGACAACACAGCACTCCTTCATTACATCAAATTCTTTCAAACAATATCATGTTTTTCTCTCAAATTATAAAAAAGAAAGAAAAAAACTCAAATCCTGGATTTTATCATCACTGTAGTCAAGGTAGAAGGTAAAAATGCCTGTCAGAATGGAGGACATCACCAGAATAGAGATAATTCCATGCAGGTTTCTCTACTGTATATCTCCAGCTCTTTTAGTGAGCGCCTGCTCATCCTTGCTCACATCCTTGGGACAGAGCACCAGGGTGTGTCAACTCTACCATGGAGCAATTTCTTATTAAAAACCTTCACACAAGCCTTATAAAGGTTTTTTTTTTTTATTTTATTTTTTTTACCAGAGACAAATTGCAAGTTCATATTCACGATATTTTTACACTCTGAAAAGTGACCAGTGCTTCCCTCTAGGCCTGGAGAGGAGACAGCTCAGGGAAAGGATCCTCTTCAGCAGGAAACTCCATTCCTCCACAGTACTCCACCAGCATCTCTTTTTAGAAAACATAGAAATCAGGTAGTCTGGAGGTGTTTTGTCTTCTTTTATCCACTAGGAATAGAGAATTGTTAAGTCTCAGGTCTCCAAAAGTTCTTAGAATAGCACTGGTCACAGGTTTCCAATAAAAAAAACATTGAACTAGTTAATAATTTTTGTAAAAACTGTAAATGGAAGGCAGTGGTTCTGCTCTGTAGGTGCACAAGGTCTTGCCCACCTTCTTTTTTTATATAGGAAAATATAGAACACTGTGTGGCACCCAGTGTAGCTTGTCCCAAAATAAAATCCAATAAAATTGACTGAATTTTTGCTAAAAGTGTCATTGGTGAATGCATGCAGGCTATTTTGTGCCAAAGAGAGAATGCCACTAGATTATTAATAATTAGTGTTGGGCCCCCTATAAGACATTTTGTGTATTAACCATTTCCATTTGTCTAGGCAACCTTTTATTTTTTCAACAGCCCCTTCCCAGTTTTTTTTTTTTTTTTTTGCACAACTAAACTGTCTCCCAGATACACTCGTATTTAAAACCTTCTTTTTTCCCAAAACAATCCTCCTGGGAGTTTTGGCACATCACCTGACCACTGCTCAACTAACAGGGCCTCACTTTTGCTCCAGTTAATTTTTGCTGAGGATATAATTTCAAAATCTTTAGAAATATTAAGCAATATGTTAACAGCTCTCTGTTCATCAATCATTATCACAATGTCATCAGCGTAAGCTGACAGACGGAAGGTGTTTTGACAGTCAGGCACTGAAAACCCTTTTAATTTAGCTCTCATGTCCAAATTCTCATCTGAAGTGACTTCTGCTAAGACTGCCTTCTACAAAGAAAAGCTGGAAACTACTGCACAAGACCCTCACAAGCTCCACAACATCTTTTCTTCACTACTCAGCCCACCAGCTCCTCCTGCACCATCCTCCCTGACTGCTGAAGACTTTGCCACCTTTTATGATGGGAAGATTGAAAAAATCTGCCAGACCTTCACTTCCACCACAACTCCTACACGACCCACTGAGGATTCCTCTTCTCCTTCCCTGGCACATTTTTCTAATCTAGCATCAGAAGAGATCCTGCTTGTCCTGCAATCCTACCACCTGCCCATTGGATCTAATCCCTTCCACAATGCTCCAGACCATCTCACAACACCTCCTCCCCTACATCATGAATATCATCAATGGCTCCATATCATCTGGACATGTACAAACTGCATTCAAGAGAGCAAAGGTTATTACCATTCTGAAGAAACCCACTCTGGATCCCTCGGACATTGGCAACTCCCGATCGGTATCACTTCTCTCTTTTCTTTCTCAAATCCTTGAATGCACAGTTTACAATCAACTGTCTCTCTGTCTCTCACATAATAACCTCCAAGATCCCAACCAGTCTGGCTTCAAAGTGGCACATTCCACAGAGACTGCCCTTTTGCCTGTCACTGAGAAGCTACATGCTGCTAGATCAGCCAAACAGTCATCGGTCCTCATCCTCCTTGACCTTTCAGCAGCATTTGATACAGTCAATCACAAGACTCTCTTGTCCACCCTCACGAGTCTCGGAATTTGTGGTGCAGCATGGCTTTGGTTTGCTTCCTACCTGGAAGGTCACTCATACCAGGTGATGTGGAGAGGATCCATGTCTGCTCCCCGCAGACTCTTCACTTGTGTCCCACAAGGCTCAGTACTTGGTCCTCTTCTGTTCTCCCTCTATACTCGATCTCTTGGTGAGGTCATATCCTCACATGGGTTTTCACACCACTGCTATGTGGATGACACTCAACTCTTCCTCTCCTTCTCTCCCTCTGATCCTCTTGTTTTTGCTCGGATCTCATCATGAATGGCAGCTCATCAGCTGAAACTTAATCCCAGCAAAACTGAACCACTGTTCATCCCAGGTGATTCATCGCCATGTCAGGATCTTGTGATCTTTCTGGACAACTCTCTGATCCCACCTTCAGTTATTGCACGCAACCTTCGGGGTAACCATGGACAATCAACTGTTCTTCTCCGCTCATGTTGCTAATCTGACACACTCATGTCGATTTCTCCTTTACAATATCAGACGTATTCGTCCATTTATATCCATACAGGCCACTCAAGTGCTGGTTCAGTCTCTCGTCATTTTGAGACTGGACTACTGCAACTCACTCCTGGCAGGTCTTCCTCTGAGAGCCATTCGACCTCTGCAACTGATCCAGAATGCAGCTGCTCGACTTGTTTTCAACCTTCCTAAATTCTCCCACACCACTCCACTGCTACACTCCCTCCACTGGCTTCCTGTAGCTGCCCGCATCAGATTTAAAACACTGATGCTTGCCTACAAAGCCAAAAATGGACCAGCACCCACTTACCTCAAATCACTTATCACACCCCGCACCACACTATGCTCCCTCTGATCCTCTAGCACTTCTAGACTGGTGCCACCATCTCTCAGGGTACAAGGAAGGCTGCATCAAGACTCTTCTCTGTTTTGGCACCTAGGTGGTGGAATGAACTTCCCCTAGATGTCCGAACAGCTGAGTCACTGGTGGTCTTCAAATGATGTCTAAAGACCTACCTCTTCCTAAAGTACTTAAATTAGCACTTTTCATTCATCATTCTCTTACCATTTTACCTTCCAATGGAGTTTTTAGACTGATGGTATTCTTAGTCCGTGAACCAGTATTGGGATGTATTTGATGATAAAGACTCAACGCACTTCTGAAAGTCGCTCTGGATAAGGGCGTCTGCCAAATGCCGTAAATGTAAATGTAATAAAGGCTCTATAGCTAAGGAAAGAGAGTACCAGACAGAGAGCACCCCTGCCTTACTCCCCTACACACCTTAAAAGGAGCACATAAGCTGCCATTGAACTTCAGCACACTTTCAATGTCACAATATAAAACTCTTATTTTGTCAAAAAATCTGAGCTAAAACCAAAAGCTTTAAGAGTGTTCCACAGATAATTGTGTTCCACCCGATCAAAAGCTTTTTCCTGATCTGTGGAGATCAAACCCACATTCAGCCCAAATAATTTTGAGATTTCAAGAATGTCTCAAACTAAGGTATGCATTAGGTCTGATCAGTATGCACAATCTCTTCCAGAACACTTCACAGTCTCGTCGATAAAACTTTAGAGAGCAGTTTACAATTGCTGCATACTAAGGACACAGGTCTCTAGTTTTTTTTTTTTTTATATATCAGTGAGATATCCTCTTTTTGGCAGCAGCGACTGACAAATGACCACCCTCCTACAGCTCAAAGGTAGCAACCCTCTGGTTAAACTATTGTTCAGGACTTCCAGGATGTCCTCCACTATGACAGCCCAAAGACTTGTAAAATTCCACTGGAAGTCCATCTATACCAGGTGATTTACCACAATCAATACTCTGTAGGGTTTTCTGCAGTTCTTCTATGGTTCTTACCCCACTGAGTGCTGCATCTACGTCTTGCAAAAGACTGACTGCTCTTTGGCATATTTCTGCTGCCTCAGATAAAACGGCTCCAGTTTCATAGGACAAGTTGTAGATAAAACTTTTCTGTCCATTCTTTTTCTTGAGGCTAAAAAAAACATAGAAGGTGCATCCATTTGGTCCATGTTCTGGAAACATGATCTTACTAGTGCCCCTTGTACCTTAAATCCTAGGAGGTCTGATAGCTTTTTTCTTTCAGCTGTGAAGGTCTGAATATTGTTTTGGTTACCTGTGACTATGCCAGAGACTGAAGTTCTGTAATATCATTTTCTACTTTCATGACTGAGCCAATTCCCTTGTGACACTGACAGTGTACTGTTGACACAATTGTTTAGTTTGTATTTTACCAAGGTCCCACCACTGCTGTAAGGACATAAAGCCTCTTTTTCTTTTCTAAAATTGTTCCAGAAAAAAATAAAAGTGTCTCTAAAATGTTGGTCATTTAATAATGCTGTGTTGAAATGCCAGTACGCACTCTGGTTTAATAGAACTCAAACCTACTATGCATGAAACATTACTCTTACTTAATTTAATTGAAGAAAGTTTATACACAATTTAATTTAGTTCATTCAAAATAAATCAGTTTAATTGGGTCAACACAATTTAATTGGTTTAGGTCAAATTAATTTACTCTAGTATGTTTAATTAATTTTATTACATTTGTCAAACTAAATGTTATGTTGGTCCAACTTAATTTTTTAAATTAATTTACTCAGGTTCCATTAATTTTCTTATGTTTTAAACAAGCAGTTTCATTCATCATTATACACAATGTATATTCAATTCAGTTCAGTTTTATTTGTATAGTACTTTTAACTTTTAACTAGTACTTTTAATGGACATTGTCCCAAAGCAGCTTTACAGAAATATATAAATTCAGGATATAGATTTTAAATGTATGAATTTATCCCTAATGAGCAGCCAGAGGTGACGGTGGTGAGGAAAAACTCCCTGAGATGATATAAGGAAGAAACCTTGAGAGGAACCAGACTCAAAAGGGAACCCATCCTCATCTGGGTGACACCGGATAGTGTGATTATAAATAAATAAATCCCTTCTATAAATATGCTAATACTACATGGTTAAATAGTACAGTATATAATGAACAAACGAGAAAAGACTGGTCTCAGTACTGACATTAGTATAAATTACTGAGGGCCCACAGCCTAAGCACAAGCATCACTCTTCAGCACAATGGTAATCACAAAATTCAAAAACATTATAGAAACTCCTTCAAAAGTCCAACATAACTGAACAATAAACACTAGCACATCTTTCCCTTTACTGAAAAACACATAAAACAACACTTAATCCCTAAATTTACTCTCCTAATGCAGTCCCTTGCAAAGCATGCTGGGAACTACAGATCCACTGCCCAGTTAGTTATGTCAACAAAAATGATAACACAAATTAATAAAGTAAACTTCAGCTATAATATATTAGGTGGATTGACCACAATGAAATTAAGTTGTGACAAAATGTTAAAAAATCGTGTTACTTTAGCTCATTCTAATTAATTAAACTGAACAAAAGTAAAAAAACAAACAAACATTTTTTGAGTGTGTGGACCGAGAGGCCAACAGGTCTAATGAAACAGCATTTGATAATGTTTAAATAATGTTTAAAAACATTACATTTACCAGACACCCTTATCCAGTGCGACTTACATTTATTTCATTTATACATCTGAGCAGTTGAGGGTTAAGGGCCTCGCTCAAGGGCCCAACAGTGGCAGCTTGGCAGTGCTGGGATTGGAACTCACGACTTTCTGATCAGTAGCCCAACGTCTTAAACACTGAGCTACCACTGCCCTATAAACATATATGCCTTATAAACATAACATAAAACCTGTCCAACCTTTCTAGAGACATGAAATGGGCCGTTTGCAAGAAGGCATGTGCAATTGAAATCTCCACCCACAAATAAATATTCTTCATTATTACAAGTTTCAAGTGTTTTGCATAAAAACTCAATCTGTCCACTGGTGAAGTTGGGGCATATACACAAATAAAAACAAAAACATGATTATCAAATTGGGCTCTAACTTTTAACAGCCTGCCATCTACAATCTCCTCCACACTGTAGGAGACCGTAGTAAAACGGTAAGAATAAAATAGCTACTCCTCCACTAGTGGAAGCGTAGTGGCTCAGGCAGGAAAGGCCAGCCCATTCTGGTGTCCAGTCAACAACATTTCTATTATCACTGTGAGTTTCTTGAACAAACAATATATCCATTATTTTCTGCCTCATCATTTCGTACAGCTCCGCTCTCTTCCTACTGTCTCCTGCCCCATTGGCATGCAAAGATGCAATATGAATGTCCTCCATGACAAACCAGAAGAGAGTAATCATCAGTAAGGAAGAGTACAGCCCATGAGGACTGAAAGAGCTAAGACATTTCACTGTCATCATTATTGAGCAGATTGTTAAGTTTTGCTACAGTTTTCTTTAAATGATTTATCTTCAAAGCACCCCTCACTCATTAGTCGCTTTATGGTTTCAAAAAGTCTTTTTAGAATCTGGGAAGTAATCACTGATTTTTACCATTATCATGTTTTTATTCACTTTCAGAAAATGTTTAATTTCATTTACGTTGTAGTCCTTACTAACTAAACTGCCCACAGAAGTGACAGAGACATTAGTGTCAGAGAAAACAACCTCGCTTTCCATATCATCACATTCACTTTCCACCTGCTCTCGCTCTCTCTGCTTTTTTGTGCTTGTTTCATTACTGCATCTTTTTCATTCTTTTTCCTCTTTACAGGTGTTTTAAAAACAATCTGGTCTGTTTCCATCATTGCAGAATCTGTATTCCCTCCTAAAAGGGAATCGATATCATCAGTAGTGCTATCCTGTGCGTCAATTACAGCATCATCAGTGAACTCAGCTCAGCCTGCACAGTACTCTCAGTAGTACCAGTTTTACATTTATAGCATTTGGCAGACCCCCTTATCCAGAGTGACTTACATTTATCTCATTCATACATCTGAGCAGTTGAGGGTTAAGGGCCTGGCTCAAGGGCCCAACAGTGGCAGCTTGGGGGTGCTTTGAACTCATGACTTTCCGATCAGTAGCCCATCATCTTAACCACTGAGCTACCACTGCCCCTACCACTACTCACCCTATCGCTTGGTACTGGGTCAGTCTCAATGCTTAATACTTCAGCAGATCTAACTTCTTGCACAGCAGGTTCCTCGGTTGTTGCTTGCACAGACACCACACTAGCTGTTCCTGCTCCATCCGAGGCCGGAGAGTCCTCCCCAACCACGCCATCTGCCTGAGCAGTCTGTTCTGGGCTGTCACTGCCCTGAGCCAAACTTTCCCTGCTTTCACCACCTGCACTCTGGGTGATGCATTCACGAGGTGCATGTGAGAATGTAGTCAAAATCGTCAATCTTAAAAGTTAATGTGCACTCTAGCTTGGTGTTATTATTCTTAAGGATCACGTATGTGAATCTTCTAAAAGACCACCCAATTTGTAGGCAAGCAAAAAATGGCAACATGTGACAGACAGGTGTTTCTTGTTACCCAGGTGTGTCCTGTTAGATTGATTGTTTAAACAATAAATAAATCTGAATATCTACTCTTGGTTTTAGCCTTCGGTTTCACCTGTGAAGACTGCATTTGCTGTTAAAAGGGATAAACCAACATGAAGCTAAGAGAGCTGTCAATGGGAGCAAAGCAAGACATTTTGAAGATGATAAAAGAGGGAAAATCAATCAGATGCAATGCACAAACATTGGGCGTAGCCAATAGAACAACTTGGAATGTCCTGTAAAAGAAAGAAACCACTGGTGTACTGACAACCAGACATGGAACAAGTTGACCAAGGAAAACAACAGTCGCTGATGACAGAAACATTGTGAGAGCTGTGAAGAAAACCCCAAAAACAACAGTCAGTGACATCACCACTAACCTCCACAGGTCAGGGGTGAAGGTATCACAATCCACCATTCGAAGAAGACTTCGAGAGCAGAAATATAGAGGCCATACCACAAGATGCAAACCACTCATCAGCAGTAAGAATCAGAAAGCCAGATTGGAATTTGAAAAGAAATACAGAGATGAGCCACAAAAGTTATGGAACCAAGATGAACCTCTACCAGAGTGATGGAAAGGACAAAGTGTGGAGAAAGAAAGGATCTGCTCATGATCCAAAACAAGCTCATCTGTGAAACATGGTGGAGGTAGTGTCATGGCTTGGGCTTGCATGGCTGCTTCTGGAACAGACTCACTAATCTTTATTGATGATGGAACTCATGATGGTAGCAGCAGAATGAATTCAGAAGTTTACAGGAACATTTTGTCTGACAATTTACAGAGAAATGCCTCCAAATTAATCAGGAGGAACTTCATCATGCAGCAAGACAACGATCCAAAACACACTGCCAACCCAACAAAGGACTTCATCAGGAGGGTAAAGTGGAAGGTTTTAGACTGGCCAAGTCAATCACCAGACCTTAACCCAACTGAGCAGCATTTCACCTCCTAAAGAGGAGACTGAAGGGAGAAACCTCCCGAAACAAACAACAACTGAAAGAGGCTGCAGTAAAAACCTGGAAGCAACAGAAAAGAAGAAACCAACAGTTTGGTGTCAGTGAGTCTCAGGATTGATGCAGTTAATGCAAGTAAGGGATATGCAACCAAATATTAAGTGTTAATTTATGGGGCAGTGGTGCCTCAGTGTTTAAGGTGCTGGGTTACTGATCAGAAGTTCAAGGGTTCAAGCCCCAGCACCACCAAACTGCCACTGGAGTAAAGCCTTTAACCCTCTCTGCTCCAGGGGCCATATCATCTCTTACCACAGCTTCCTAACAAGTTGGATATGCAAAAAAAGTATTTCACTGTGCTGTAATGTATATGTGACAAATAAAGGCCTCGTCATATTTACTTCAAGACTGATTTGTTCCTATACTTTTGCTAGCCTAAAATTTGGGTACAAAAGGTTCTATGTTTTATATTGTTTAACACGTCTAGATGTAAACACCAGGAAATAAAGTCTGAAGTCCTAAACTCTCATCTCATCTTGTGATCTCAGTTATAAATAATTATAAATCATTACTCTTCTATAACTGTATTGCAATATAAGAAGTGCTAAATGTGTTGAAATGAGTTTAGGTCTTTAAGTCTGTAATATCAAAGTGAAGTTAATGAGTGTTCAGTGATTGAGACTTGAGCATAAATAGATTTTAGCAAGTACAGGCTTTTGGTTATCCAAATAAGAGTATCCACAGCCATCTTCAGGGTGTCTATGTGATCAACAGCAATCTCAGGGTGATCTTTTAAGAGACCATAGCAGTAAATGGTCTGCTTTTATACTTTTTTTTTTTTAGAAGTATACTTATATAGCACCTTTTAACCTTCACAGTTCTACAAAGCATTTTACACTGTTTCTCATTCACCCATTCACACACACACACCAATGGCAGCAGAGCTACCATGCAAGGCACTAGCCTGCCATCGGGAGCAACTTGGGGTTCAGTGTCTTGCCCAAGGACACTTCAGCATGTGGATTCGTGTGGGCCAGAGATCGAACTGCCAACCCTGCAATTGGTGGACAACCAGCTCTACCACCTGAGCCATAGCCACCCATAGCAGTAGTCATATTCCTATGGGTGTTAAACGACTGCTACTGTAGTCACTTGTGGCTGTGGCCTGTCTAGCAGAAATGGTAGTAGCTGTAAAAATTTTGAAGCTAACTAGTTAAACACAAAGTAAAAAATTGTGAAAATTGTTTGTGTGACTTACATGCTACATGCTCCAACAATCTCTGCTACTTCCTTCCCAGCTTTATTTTTCTTCGTACTGTCTCTACACACATTCACTGAGAGGTCATATACGACAGTACAATATGAAACCACTGTTATAAGTGTTTGTTTTCCAGTTTTATGCATCAGCCAGTAAATGGGAATAATTACAGGTAGGAACTAAAGATGTTAGTGGGGAACTGAAGAACTGTCAGACCACACTCACCATAGGATTGGTCCGAGGAATGATTCAAGACAATTGTTTGGATCTGTCGCTTTATAGAGGCATACCCTATTTGCAAAAAATTGTTGCTGAAATCACAGCTCTGTGTCATGCATGAATGATATCTTGAAAATGAACGATATCTTGTCACTTTGTTTCTTGCGAATGGGAACATATATACATTGTTTTTGTGGTGCTGTCTACACCAGTGTTTAATTCGCTTTGGATGAAAGCGTCTGCTAAATGAATAAATGTAAATGTAAATGCAATTCAGGAGGAGGTTCCCTAGCTAGGCAGCATCTTTGGACTGCACTTTTGCTCTAGAGTTAACATCATGTTTTATTTGGTAATATGTTGAAAGTCAGGTTTTAAACTGTGACAAAAGGTTTGGCAACACTAAGGCAGTTGGTATGTGATGAGTAGCATTGATATTCACACACAGGACGCTGAGCTTCACACACTCCTTCTGAATCAGCAAACACGTCACTGGTGTAGAATTTCCTCTTTGTCCCTTATTTCAGAGCTGACACTTTCCCACTCTCCTCTGCGGGACTCTGAAAAAATTCAAATGAGAATCTGAAATATTTCCAGATGCAAAAATCTGAGTTGGTGTGTGTGTGTGTGTGTGTGTGTGTGTGTGTGTGTGTGTGTGTGTGTGTGAGCAATAGGAAGATGAGGTCAAGTGTCACTCTACCCATCATTAGCATGGAATTCAGCATCATTAACACACACACACACACACACACACACACACACACACACACACACACACACACATCCGGAGAAGTTTAAAATACCACCCACTTTGCCTCAGAATCCTTTCAGTGATTGCATGCATTGTCACCTTTCATACAGTGTGTGTGTGTGTGTGTGTGTGTGTGTGTGTGTGTGTGTGTGTTTGTTCATGCACTGCTGAAAGCTGTCTGTAGTTTCATCAGCCCGTACTTGATAAAAAAGAGAGTAATGTTTACTTCACTAGTCCGCTTATAAAGAGTTCGGTTGTGATATTATAGCGCCCTCTGCTGGCCACATAAGTGAAACCCATATGAACAACACTAACCCTTGTGTTCTCTTAAAATTAAGCCAATTCTAAAAACAATTATTGTCCCAGAACTTTTTTTTTTTAATCTCTCTCATATATATATATATATATATATATATACACACACACACAGTGGGTATATAAAAGAATCACCCCCCTTTAAAATAATCACATTTTGTTGCTTTTCAGCCTGAAATGAAGACAGACACAGTTTTTGTTTTATCCAGCTGTATTTACTCAGTGCAACTTATAACATCCAAGTGAAAGATATAACACCAACATGTCAGAAAAAAACAAAACAAAAAAAAAACAAACAAAAAAACAACAGAATCACTGAGTTGGAAAAAGGATCACCCCCCCCTCCTAATAATGACTTGTAAACTCAATAATGTGTAGCTAATCACCTTCTCAATGGCACACAAAGCCATTTGACTTTAAACTGTGATCAGCTGTGGTCATTTGATTACCTCAGCATGAAAAGAGCTTTCCTGGAGCATTTTGTAGTGCAACTGAAGCAAACAATCAACTATGGGTGGCAAGGCACTGTCAAAAGATCTCCGGGATAAAGTTGTGGACAGGCCAGTTGTGCACGCTTATATAATTTGTGCACTCATATAATTTTATAAATAATATAAATCTCACTGAGTTTCCAGTTAATTATAATAACTTCACTAAAAACAAATACAGTGATAAAGTATAGATATAAGGTACTAAGGCAAAAAAGTATACATTAGGGGTGTACCTGAATACGAATATATTATTCAGGTTGAATAATGTGTCCTAAACAAATACAAATACAAAAAACAGGTGGAAAATTATTTTTAGAAAGCTAGCCACCTTCAGGGACTGGGATCTCGACAGATGAAAAAAAAAAAAAAAAAAAAAGTCCCGTGATTGCAAGTCGTTTGTTGAGATTTAAAAAACAGAACAACTCCAAAACTCCAAAAGACCTGAAATTAGTCGAAAATGTTCAGGTATAGGAAAAGGTAGATGCATTTTTCTTAATTTTCTCAGTCGTTTCATGGGGGAAAAGAAAGTAGACCCTCCTTCAATTCTATGTTTTATTTATCAGGCCCTAAATAACAATTGTGTGGTCCTCACCAACTTCTATATACAAACAAATAACCTCAGGTGACAATAAAAAATATAACAAATAAACCAACATTCAGAAACCGGGAAACAGCAGCCCTTTTTTCAGTGTTTGTAGGTCATAGTGGTAAAGTTAACATTAAAAGAAAAATTAAAAACCCTTCTAGTAAAGACCACACCTATTTTCAGTTTAAATCTGAATACAAAAACAGATTTGGATATTTTGAGCAATAAACAGATATGGGATACAGATAATGGCATTGTTACAATACAACAATTTTTTAATCTGTTAAGAAATAAAAATGTATGTCTTCTGGAACACACGTGAATTTTGGAGTGTCTGTGGAGGCTTTTTAACATTAATTAACTAACTAACTAAGTAATTAATTAATTTTTTCATTTTCCTGTCTGAACTGTAAATAGAGCTCTGGATTTGGTGATCTTATGTATCACTGTCTGCTTTATTCAGTGTAACATTCTAATAGATAAGATGCTAGACTAGTCATGGCTTAAAAAAACAAATAAAATCTGGTGAAATGCTGCCATTACTGTCGTAACATTCACTATCGAACTGTAATGTCACTAAGATATTTTGGGGTAATTTGTGAGGATATCTTGGGATAAAGGATTGTTATCAATATGAAACTTCAGGTTAATGTCAAGGACACATTATATCCTTAGAGTCAAGGATAAGAATGATAACATAGCTGCAAACAAAATGAACTGAAGAGGCTATCACTCTTGATTTATGGTATAAGTTACTCTCTAGTGAATTTTTTTTTTTTAGTAAACCCTGCACGAGGCAGTTGAGAGTCAACATCATCCAGTCACTCAGCTTACCAGCCCAACTACATCTTAAAAACTGCACAAAAAGACCTACAACGAAAACCAAAGCAAATCTGGGCACTGGAAAAGAGACACATTTTTCTTCTTTTCCTCAGACTTTGTATTTCATACAAATTCAAATCATAACTGTCGATGAGTTCCTGAGATTTTATATATGGACTACACTGTCAAGTTTAAATATCTTCTTTATTTACAAAATAAAGTCAAAGTCTACTAAAGGAGGAAGAGCTTTTTCACATGCAGCTCCTAAACTCTGGAATAGCCTTCCTGATAATGTTCGGGGTTCAGACACACTCTCTCAGTTTAAATCCAGATTAAACACACATTTATTCGGCCTAGCGTTCACCTAACCGCATCTCATGACCTTGTACTTCTGTCATCGTTGATAAAATGATAGCAGATGCACATGGTCATTTTGCCTGACATACAATGAACAGCAGCCACGCTTAATCCTTTTCCATCTGTTTCCTGTTCCTGCCTCGGGATGCCCATCCCGAGGTAATCAGTGAACGTGCCGGCTCCAGTACAGAACCAGCCTCTGAGACGATTCCAGATGACGCCAACGCCTGAGAAGATTTTGGACGATACCAACATCAAATCATCACATCACAAGTTCTACGGCTGTTGCTCCTGGGGTGGCAATGGGCCCGACCCGTTCTGCTCTCTGAGCCGGCCCGGTCCATCCTGGTGCCCTGCTTTTGGAGTTCTCATCACTGGGGGTCGCTCGCTGTTGCTGAGGATGGGCCCATATGGACAGCCTCCACAAACAATTCACAAACAGACTTTGCACTCGGGTCTCCATCGGTGGACAGTTCATGATTTCAGCAAAATAGACTTCATGTTGAGACTGTGGTGAATCTCCTGACCACACAGTTTCACTTTATATCATGTATCATACAGTTATAGAAGGGATTTATTTATTTATAATCGCACTATCCGGTGTCACCCAGATGAGGATGGGTTCCCTTTTGAGTCTGGTTCCTCTCAAGGTTTCTTCCTCATATCGTCTCAGGGAGTTTTTCCTCGCCACCGTCACCTCTGGCTGCTCATTAGGGTTAAATTTATCGATTTAAAATTTAAATCCAAAAATTATGTATCTCTGTAAAGCTGCTTTGTGACGATGTCTATTGTTAAAAGCGCTAAACAAATAAAACTGAATTGAATTGAACTGAATTTACGTTTACAGCGTTTAGCAGACGCTCTTATGCAGAGCGACTTATAGAAGTGCTTTGGAGTCTCTATAAAAAAACGCATCCTTGTGATAGTTCACTAGATCATACACTGAAGTGAATAGGGTACATGTTATTTTAGTCTTTTCACTGACATGCTGCACTAATAAAACTGAACACATTTCACTAGATCAAGGACTAAACAAGGATGGAATACCATCAGGGTAAAAACCCTGTATTTCATTTAAACAGACAGAATGAATGATTAAAATTAAGGCTCACTTATGAGGGAAATATGTTTTAAAGACTGGTATGAGCTTTTTTAAATTTTAAATTTATTGGTCAGACACGCCACACTGAAAGGAATAATGAACACATCTCTCCGTCCATCTGCCTCCGCTAAACAAACTACTATTGTTTCTCAAATCCCATAATTATAATTATATACTTTTCTAGACTGTAATTGAGTAACCGATTTTCCTATTATAGTTAATGTTTGAATTTTAAAAACTCCAGTGAAGTCTTCAAACCTACCGAAAGGTCTGTTTTGACTCAATAGGCCTCTATGAGCACTTGTTGCAGTTCCCAATTTTGACCACTAGGTGCAACAATAAATCTATGGTGCTCTACGAGGCATTGATCACGCAACGTCTAGAAAAGTGAGCAGATCAACAGAACATCAGCTGATATCTTTCACACAGCAACATTTTTAGATTGTTGGCCAAGAAAAAGAGGTAATTAGAGTTTCAACATAATGTCTTTAATGTGAATGAGGAGTTTCTGAGGATTCATTTGTAATATTATTATTGTTCTGCACTGTTTAATGCTATGTGATGAGTTTAATTCCTGAAAGGCACTTTCAGCTATACACTGTTTTCCCTTCATCTAGGAAATAAAAAAAACACACAATATTCATATAATAATGAAAAGAGAATTCATTATATTTGTTTATAAAAATGTGTGCGTGTGTGCGTGTGTGTGTGTGTGTGTGTGTGTGTATGTGTGTAACATGACCAGTAGATGGCAGGCTTGTTTCACACACTGCTGATAAAATCCTTGTGTGTGAGAGTGACAATCCAACCATACACACATACCATACATTTCCCATAGCTATAGTTTGTTCACACACACACACGTGTACAGATTAACCCAGTATGACTTCCTCTAAAATGTTAGACCCATTTGTGTGTGTGTGTGTGTGTGTGTGTGTGTGTGTGTGTGTGTGTGTGTGTGTGTGTGTGTGTGTGTGTGTGTGCCCTCTTTGTGTTTGACCCATTTTTTACTCCTAATGAGTGGTGTGTGTGCTCAGCTTTGGCACTCGGGGATTAACACTGTAATTGATATAATAATGAATACGATAATTAGGGGACGATAATACAGTTGCATGTTTTTCTGTTCCGGTTACACATGCCTGGATTAGAACAGAGGGATATGCACACAGACATGCATTCAGTAAATCCTTATTTTAAAAAATCTATAATATCTATAATGACAATTTCTGTCACATCGTTTCATCCTGACACATTAAAAGATGAGAGGGAACAAGTTCTGCTGAAAATCACAGGTTTATATTAATGTGTTCGTTCTACTGTGTTATCATTTCTATAGTAACAGCTCATACACAGGGACTTGTACGGCGGACGCGCCACATAAACGGACTAAAAGACGTGCAGTCATTGATATGGTGAAGTTTTCTGTAAGGAGATGTTTATGTAACATTTATGGAAGGAGTCTCCAGTGTCAGCGCTTGGTAACAGTCAGAGGTAACGCTGTAAATGTAAGTTTTCAGACATCTTCAGGACAGAGGACTTTACGTATTGTGGTTTCTCCATAATGACACATTGAATTTATAGCTGCTGTAATGTAAGTGACAACAGGAACTAACTCGTTTCACCGATATAAAATATAACTACAAATATATAACAAGTATGACGTGTCTTGAGTAAAGTTTTAAAAACTGTAATCATGTTCAAATTGCCGTAGTATAAGAGGAACAAACCACTTGGGGATGTGCCGTTATAGGAAAATAATCAACTTCAGGTTCTAGACATGGACATTAATTTCTGTATTACTGTTACATCAATTTTAATATCAGGAAACTTTTGTCCAAATGTCTTTTTATTCTTAATCTCTTTTTTCTTTTCATCTTTCTTTCTTTCTTTCTTTCTTCCTTTCTTTCTTTCTTTGTAAATGAATGAACTCTACTACAAGAAGTGAATCAGTTTTTGCTTCTGGGTTTCTTTAATTATTTGCAGTGACAAAACAAACAGCCAAAAAGTAAAAGAATCAAAAGAATCAATTTCATCCTGATTCGAATAAATAATGTGAATGTTTAACAGCGTGCCAGCAGGAACCGATTCCTGTCATTGTGGTCCACTTAAGGACGGACACACACACACACACACACACACACACACACACACACACACACACACACACACACACACACACACACACACACACCTCCTGTGCAATGTTACAACGTAAAGTTACTCTCTCTCTCCCACGTTCTCTAGCGCGCGTAAAGTCTGGAATTTATGCTGTGAGCGTGCGCGTGCACGGGTCGCCGCTCCGCTTTGCGCGTGGCTCAGACGAGTCCAGTTTCTCACCTTGGCTCCCCCTCACCATAACCCCCCCTCCCACCGCTCTCTCTCTCTCTCTCTGTCTCTCTCTCTCTCTCTCTCTCCATCAGAGCGCGCGCGAGGCGGGACGCAGGAGAAGAGAGAAAGGGGCCCGAGAGGCGGAACGGTAACGGATCGATCGCGTGCGGGACCCTGCGGAGCGGAATACACCGACGTGAATGTCTGGATATATCACTATCACCTCTGCGCACGAGTAGAAGAGAGGCACGCTCGCACACACGTTTACACACACACACACACACACACACACACACACACACACACACACACACACGCGAGGGAAAGTTAAAGAGCAACGGACCGGACGCGCAAGAATTCCCGGTAAGATTTCAGAATGAGTGCTCGCGTTCAGTTTGTGTGTGTAAGTGTGTAAGTGTGTGTGTGTGTGTGTGTGTGTGTGAGAGAGAGAGAGAGAGAGAGAGAGAGATGTTCAATAATAATAATAATTTAGAAGAACAGGAAACAGGTTCCCTAAAGATTCTTTAGGTGATTAACGGTCATGATAAATGAACCCTATTCATGATTATTAAGTGCACAATAAACACTGTGTGTTGCTGTAATTGTAAAATAATGAGCGACGGGGTGGTGTGTGTGTCCTGACACTGGAGACTCCTTCCATAAATGTTATATAAATCTCCTCACAGAAAACTTCACCACATCAGCGGTTACACGTGTTTACTAATCCTTTAGAATTAATGGAGCGTCCGCTGTCCCTGTGAATGAGCCGTTACTATGGAAACGATAACTTATTAATAACGAACGAGTGCATTAATATAAACCTGCGCTACTGTCAGAGCTGCTGTTATAGAGAATTAATCAACACCTTCTGACCAATCAGGATCCAGAACTCAGCAGCAGTTTATTTATCTCATTCTTGTCAGTTATGATGATGATGATGATGATGATGATGGTGATGATGATGATGGTGATGATGGTGATGATGATGAGTGTTTAGCTGGTCCTGTATGAGGCTGTTGAGCAGGACACGGACAGGTGGCGGATCAAAGCTCCCGTTCGCGGTGTGACATTTCCTGCATTTTTTTTTATTCTGCGAGGTCGCGAGAGCAGGGAATTTAATAACGGCAACAAAAACGGGCTGCGCACTCTCAGTTTCCTGCCAGCGCGTGCTGCCAAACAAAGCAGCTTTGCTCGAGAGGAACAGCACAGCGCGAGGTGTGTGTGTGTGTGTGTGTGTGTGTGTGTGTGTGTGTGTGTGAGAGAGAGAGAGAGAGAGAGAGAAATTCCAGTGGATTTTTATTTGGGACAACTAGACGTCCGATTTGTTTCCACACACACACACACACACACACACACACACACACACACACACACACACACACACACACACACACACACTCCTATCAAGGTTATAGAATGAAACGGAGAGAGGCTGAGGACGTGTGTGTGAGAGACAGAAGAATCTTACCATCATTAATGCACTTGTCAGAAAAAACACCCATTAGGGGAATGTAGCAACCCCCCCTCCCCTCCCCCCCTCCCTCCACACACACACACACACACACACACACACACACACACACACACACACACACACACACACACACACTTTTTCCATCTCCCACTTCCAGACACAGTGCTTTGAACTCAGGAGGAAAACCACAAATAATTTTATTAAGTAGTCAAATACAGGCAAACACTTGCACAATCCCCCAACACACACACACACACACACACACACACACACACACACACACACACACACACACACACACACACACACACACACACACACACACACACACACACACACACACACACACACACTCACAAACACATTCAAGGTGCCAAGGTTTTCACGAAACAGATTGAACCGTTTAACACAGCTCCCTCTCTCTCTCTCTCTCCCTCTCTCTCTCTCTCTCTCTCTCTCTCTCTCTCTCTCTCTCTCTCTCTCTCTCTCTCTCCATGTCCTTGTAATAGCACACCACTACACTTCAGCAGGATAGCCTGAAGTACTCTCTCTCTCTCTCACACACACACACACACACACACACACACACACACACACACACACACACACACACACACTCACTTCTACTGTTTTATTGTTGTCACCTGCTTGACCTCTACTGTGTTACCATATGCCACCACACCCACACATGTGTGCACGCACACACACACACACACACACACACACACACACACACACACACACACACACACACACACACACACACACATCTGGAGAGAATCTTCGACATTAGAGTTGGGAGAAGTCGTAAAAATCCAGAGAGGGACAGAATCAACAGGCAGAGTAAAAGAGAAAGTCTGGATTTAAAGCAGAGGGAAAGAAATATAAGGACATAGAAGTGTTAAAAAAAAAAAGGAGAGACAGACCGGATGACAGAGACAGGGAAAGACAGACAGAAAAGTGTTAGGGAGAGAGAGGAAAAACAGACAAGGAAAATTATAGATAGATGGAGTGTGAAAAGGATCAATATAACTCGACAGATGGGATAAAAAGACAGAGAGAGTGAGAAAGAAACAGTGCATCGAGAGACAGACAGATAAACAGTGAGAGACTGACAGACTGACAGACAGACAGATAAACAGCAAGACAGAAAGAGACAGATAGGAAGAGAAATAGAGAGAAATAGAGAGAGAGAGAGAGAGAGAGAGAGCTATGCACATAAGGAAAGACAGGATGCTCATTCTTTTTATTTATGTTCTCTTCATAGGGACTAATCACACACAAGCCTTGGGCCCCAGTGGGAAATGTGTTGAAATGTTAAAACAGTAACTGCAGCTTTGTAACCTGATCTGTGTCCCTGTACGTGTCTTTACCCAACCTGAATTACTGTCTTGCCCCCTGATCTGTGTCACCCTGTATCCTTACCTGATCTGTACCCCATTTGTCTGTACCTAAGCTGTACCACCTGCATAGTTACCTGATCTGTGTCCCCTGTATCATTACCTGATCTTTGTCCCCTGCATCGTTACCTGATCTGTGTCCCCTGCATCATTACTCGATCTGTGATCCATGTGTCATGTGTCTGTGGCTTCATCTAGGTGCATCAAGTAATGTGACTCAAAATGTGTCACGTGTTCTTGCCTAATCTAAATGCAATCTCCGTTCCCTGCATCATTACCCGATCTGCGTCTCGTGTTTTACCCAATCCATGTTGACTCTGTTGTTACCTAATTTGAGCTCCATGTATTATTATTATTATTATTATTATTATTATTAATATTATTTTCCTTCATAAGTATAAACAAGAAGCCAAAAGAATTAATAGTTTGTTTAATGATGAAGTTCATGTAATCATATATGAAATGTAAACTGTAGCAATAAAATAAATTTAGACTTGTGGAACAGCAGCAGGACCTTATACAGTCATGGGTAAAAGAAAGTACACCCAAAAAGTAAACAAACATTCAGAAACCAGGTGGGAAAAATAAGTACACTCTATAATTCAGTAACCCGTAGAACAACCTAGCAACAATAACTTGAAGTAAATGTTTTCTGGAGGAGTTTATCAGTCTCTCACGTCGTTTCAGAGAAATTTTGACCCACTCTTCTTCACAACATTGCTCCAGTTCATTGATGTGTGAAGGCATTCATTTATGCTCAGCTTTCTTAAGATCCCACCACAGCATCTCAACGGGGTTGAGGTCTACACTTTGACTTGACCATTCCTACACCTTGACTTTTGGTGTGATTGAGATCATTGTCCTGTTACATGACCCAATTTCTGCCCAGCTTAAGCTGCTGGACAGATGATCTCACATTTATCTTAAGAATATTCTGGTATAAAGTGGAGTTCATCATTGTCTCAATGACTGCAAGTTTCCCAGGTCCTGTGGCTGCAAAACAATCCCAAATCATCACCCCTCCACCACCATGCTTCACAGTTGGTATGAGGTGTTTGTGGTGATATGCTGTGTTTGGTTTTCACCAAACATGGCTCTATGACCAAACATCTCCACCTTGGTCTCATCAGCTCCAGAACTTTTGTGGTTTGTTCAGATGCAATTTTGCAAACCAAAGTCTTGCTCCATATTCTTTTTGGAGAGAAGGGTCATTTTGCTTTCCACCCTTCCATGAAAGCCATACTTCAGTCTTTTTCTGATTGTGCTGTCATGAACATAAACATTTAAGTCTGTAGTACACATGAGGTAGCTCTTAGGTTTTTCTTTATATCTCTGATCTTGGACTGAATTTGCTGGGATGCTCACTCCTGGGAAGATTGGCTACTGTTTAAGGCTCTGCATTTGTAAACAGTCCTCCTTACTGTTGAATGGTGAATTTCAAATTGTTTGGAGATGGCCTTATAACCTGTCCTAGATTGATGAGCAGCAACAATTGCTTCTTTGAGGACATGGCTGATGTCCTTTCTTCTTGGCATATTGTAGACACACACCTGAGTGCTCGAGAACACCAAACTGCCAACATTCTGCTTTTATAGAGGTAGTCACACTTCCTGCTGATTAACTAATCTTGTGCATTTCGTTAGTAACACCTGGCTGCTAATTTCTCTCTTAATGACTGTGGAAGTAGAAAGGATGTACTTATTTATTCCCACCTGGTTTTTGAATGTTGGTTTACTTTTTGGGGAAAAAATTATTACATGTTGAAATTTTTTGTGTTTTTGTTGTCACCTAAGGTTATTTGTTTGTTTATAGAAGTTGGTGAGGACCACAAATTGTTATTTAGGCCCTGAAAAAATCTCCCATAGAATTGAAGGACGGTGTACTTTCTTACTCTTAGTCCTTTTGTTATGTTTCCGTATTTGAGGGCATCTGGTCCTCACAGTTAGAGCAACAAGTACAGTATATGTTTGTGTGTGTTACCTTGTGAATGTCCACACATCTCTCTCTCAGCCTCTCTGTCTCATTCTATCTCTATCTTTCACCACTTCATGTAATTCTAATCTAGAAGGTCTGAAAGAAATATCAGGCCTAAAAGAGGGGATGAAAAGAATGAGTGAGAGAAGAAAGAGTGAGCAGTCAACATTGGATCATCTTCTGCTGACAGAATTCACCTGGAAAAAAATTACACAAGAATGTTTTCATCTCTCTGTCTCTCTCTCTCTCTCTCTCTCTCTCTCTTTGGACATTGCTCATCGCTCCGTGTCCTTCATGGTATAATGTTATGCACGTTGTATCTCTGAGAGAGATGATTCAGTGTGATGGTAAAATGTAATATAATTTTCTCCAATAATTCTAAATTAACTTTATATGATGTTAGTTTAAACATATTAGCACTGAGTTACACAATCTATGTAAATCAGATCTGTTGGCTACTTCAGTGTGTGTGTGTGTGTGAGAGAGAGAGAGAGAGAGAGAGAGAGAGAGAGAGAGATATTAGCAAATGTAAGTGAGTTACAAGCAATTTCATCCATCCATGCATCCATCCATCCATTTTCTGTACCGCTTATCCTACACAGGGTCACGGGGAGCATGGAGCCTATGCAGGGGACTCTGGGCGCGAGGCAGGGGACACCCTGGATGGGGTATAAGCAAATACAGTCCAAAACAATTGTATTATACTGTCCATGCCAGGCCTTTGCCCTTTTTATTTTCTTCAGGTCACTTGCTGCCCACAGTTACAAACACAATGCTGAAACTCGAGTGGGGTTGTTCTTTTAGGTGGAGCGCTTGCTGGTGGTCTCCTTGCTGTGTGTTGCAGTGATTTAGGGAGTATTCATCACAGGGACCAAGCAACTACACTCCTGATTAAGGTGATCTACTTTGACGTTAGGATAATAACCGGATGAGTGGTTTACATTAATGTGGAGCTGCCTAAAGGATTGTGATGTGTAACAGCTGTGGGAAGTGGTTCTAACAGACTCATGGGAAGTTGTCTAGAGATTTTTATAAAGCTTGCAACATCTGTCTCAAGGGATGCCTGAATAGGGCTATGGGACATAGCTTTGCAGTTTTTGCATTACCTGGTCACAAACTGCTCTAGAGACAGAGGACATTCTGGAGGAACTGGCTGTGTCTTGTGCAGATAATCAAACTGTCATGATAAGGTGCTGACCTTGTTTAGAACTAGGTCTGTGGGTGAAAGTGAAGTTGAACTGGGCCTGACAGGAATTTAGAAATTTGTCTTATATCAAGAATGTCGAATGTTTATGATTAATGAACATGGGTAACACCTCTGCTATGAATGGTAATGACTGGTATCGGCTCCAGTTCTTCAAGGTAGATGTCTGCATCGGGAGTGGTATCCCATGGCACCCAACAAAAAAGTCATAGGAGTGAACATTTTTAGTTGCGAAATTCGGAGCTGGTGGTTAGAAGAAAGGCCCAAGTTAACATGAGAGCATATATGGTGGCCACACTGCACTGCATGATGCATTTGCTGATTTCATTCATTCATTCACTCACTCAGTAACTACTTTATACTGGTCAGGGTCACAGTGGTTTAAATTACTAGCTTATATATTCAGAAATAGAATCAACTAGATTTGTCAGAAAACATCACAGGCTGGTGCAAACAATAATAACTGTGGGAATGGGTGGGATTGGTCAAACTTTTTGTGGGAATGGGCAGGGTTGGTCAAGAATGTCTAAAGGAGTGAGTACTGATCAAAATTCCGGTTTGAATAAGATTATAAAACAGTCCACTACACACCTCTAATTCATGGCCCTCATGTATTTTCAGTTTGCTTTTAAGCAGTGAGGGGCATTGCTACAGAGCCAAAGCCATTAATGAATTTGCAAGAGAAACTGGCAAAGCCGAGAACTGCAATTCCTTAAGAGTATATGTTGGCCATTTGATGACCACCTTTTCCTTTTCCTTTTCCTTTTCCTTTTCCTTTCCGTATGTGAGAAATATTTTTGTGTCTTGTGAACACTTCCTAGGCACGACTATTTGCGTCTACTCTGAAGCAGAATGAATGACGATGTCATCGATGTAATCAATGATAATTTGTTGGCAATGGCATGGAAAGTAGAGGGGGCACATACCATACCATATGCCATTAAAGCTATTCATAGTGTTTTTAAAGCTGTGATGAATAAGGAATTCCATCTAATAGTTATATGCATAACATGGAATTTCTCATTCACCACAGCTTCAAAACACTATGAATGAGGAATTCTGTGTTATGCATATTACCATAACATGGAACGCATCCTTTATAGTGCAGAAGGGGAAGGCATATCGAGATTTCACAGTCACAGAGTTAAGGACCCTGTGGTTGATGCATAGGCGTAAGTGTCCATCATTCTTTTGTACAAATAAATCATGCTGCGAGCAACAGGGATTCCATCGCCTGTGTCCTGGGAAGTGACAGAGGGTAAGTTGTGCTTAGTGGGGGAGTGGCACCAGGCTGCAAGTCTATGGAACAACCCCTGGGGTGATGAAAAGGCGTATTCTATGCCTTTAGCCTTACTGAATTCTTCAGCATGATCCTGGTAAACGAGGGGAAATCAGAAACCCTTCGCCAGACCAGGGCTTTCAATATGGGAATTCCATTTCCAGCACTAAGTTCTGTTCAGCTCCAGTTCTGTAGTAGAGGTGCAACAGGCTATTTGGCTCTCTGACTGTCTGCCTCTCAAGTCTGTCTCTCTCATTCTCTGTTTGTCTCTCTCTATATGTCTCTTGTTTTCTCTCTCTCTGGAATAGAATTGAAGGAAGGTGTGTGACACCAGTCACTAGTCTGGCATATTAACCACAGTTCACTAGCATGAGAGAGGCAGAAACACACACACACACACACACACACACACACACACAGGGTTGATGGGTGAAGAAGTGTGTGTATTTGGGAGAGTGATAGTGGATGAGACACAGTCACACACACACACAGTTCAATGTTGCATTTCATTTCTGGTAAATTACGCCTTTCACTTACACTTGCCAGCAACAGACCTCATCTCTCTCTCACACACACACACACACACACACACACACACACACAGAGAGAGAGAGAGAGAGATCATTTCTCCTTATTTAGTCATCCAGATACAGTCATCCTTCACCTTAATTAATCTCTGTCTCTCTTCCTGCCCCACTCCCTCATTTTCATCACAGTTTATCTGTCATGTCACACTTCATCTCTCTCACTACCTGTTCACCTCCATCCCTCTTTACCCTTCTTTCTGTCTTATTACTCACCTTTTCCATATCTATCTATTTTTATGTCGGTCTCCATCTTAGCTGAGATGAGAAAAAGAACTGGCTGTTTCTGGGCTTCATACAGACTCACATTGTTGGCTGTGTATGAAATTGAATTGTTTTGTGTGTGTGTGTGTGTGTGTGTGTGTGTGTGTGTGTGTGTGTGTGTGTGTGAGAGAGAGAGAGAGAGAGAGAATTGATGTCTGAATGAACGCTTCAGTGTGTTTCTTGTTTCAAGCTTCAGATCTCCCACTCACACATTTTTTGAAGACCCTCTGATCTGTAATGGCCCTGCCAGGTGTTTCTCTGTGTGTGTGTGTATGTGTGTGTGTGTGTGTGTGTGTGTGTGTGTGTGTGTGTGTGTGTGTGTGTGTGTGTGTGTGTGTGTGTGTGTGTGCATAGTTAGCATTTTTGGATTCAAAAGTCTTTGTTACAATATGAATATATGACAATTTTGACCATGTTGGAACTTTTGGTTGACCTCGAGCCAAAAACTAAATGAGTGAGTGTGTGTGTGTGTGTGTGTGTGTGTGTGTGTGTGTGTATGTGTGTGTAATAGTGAACCGAATAAAGTGTGCAATTTGTGTGTGTGTGTGTGTGTGTGTGTGTGTGTGTGTGTGTGTGTGTGTGTGTGTGTGTGTGTGTGTGTGTGTAATAGTGAACCGAATAAAGTGTGCAATTTGTGTGTGTGTGTGTGTGTGTGTGTGTGTGTGTGTGTGTGTGTGTGTGTGTTTGATGATGAAAGACTTGGAGTTTAAAGAGGGGTGTGAAAGAGATTCATACAGAGAAAGAGAGAAAAAAAGACAAACAGCGATTCAACAACTGTGCTGAGAATCTTTCTCATGACTCCACAATCTCCAGCATGATTCTAACATTCTCACTGGGGTTTTGTAAAATGGACTGTTTCTCCATATGGTTCTGCACAATAAAATTGTTTCTAGAGTGTGGTTCAATATTCACTGTTACGACAATCTTCATTTTTGTTCTATAATGTTTAGTGTGTTTCTAAACTTCTCCGTGTGGTTCTGTTTTTGTGCATGTAAATATGGATTTTACTATACTGTGTGTGTGTGTGTGTGTAATGTGTATGTAGTGTGTGTATACTGTGTGTACAGTATAGTGTGTATAGAGTGTGTATAGAGTGTGTATAGAGTGTGTATAGAGTGTGTATAGAGTGTGTATAGAGTGCCGAATGACACTTAAATAGAAACAAAACACATTCCTGAATATTGTATAAATGTATTTAGAACCATCAGTGTGGTTCTACAGGCTGACTGGTGCGGTATTAGAGATGAAAAGGTTTGTGTGTGTGTGTGTGTGTGTGTGTGTGTGTGTGTGTGTGTGTGTGTGTGTGTTCCAGTGTATTCTGAGATCGTGTGTAATCGGCTGTTGTTCTTCTGATGTCCTTTTGTTGCTCCACTATGGAAAACATGACAGGACAAGATTTTGAAATTCACTTAAAGTTTGGATTGGAACATTTGGAAGGAAATGAATACAAAGCAGCAGAAACACCAGAAGTGTATATCATGTTACACCAAACTGCTGGTGTTCCTGATTGGTCAGAAAGTGTTGATTAATTTTCTATAACAGCAGCTCTGGCAGAAGTGCAGCTAAAAATCACAGGTTTATATTAATGTGCTCATTCTAATATGCTGTCGTTTCTATAGTAACAGCTCATTCACAGGAACTTGAACAGTGGACGCTCAACATAAACATATTTTATGTATATACATATATATATATATATATATATACGATAACAAGACAAGTCGTGTTTTTTAACTAACTAATAACTAACTAACTAACTGTCATTCTTTGAGCGCCAGGACGACGTGTGAACGCTCGCACAGGGTTACGCATTCATACTTACACCTAACATGAGCATGGCCTCTAGGAGGCACTGTTACATGAACTCCAGCAGAAGTTACTGAATTGGTGAAGAAGAGCCAAAAACAACGTGAGTTCCACGTTTCACTTTAGGAATAATAAATAGAAGATAGCACAGGCTTAATTTTGTTTTGAAAAGTGCTGGGAGAAAAGAAACCTCGCATGATTAATGATAAACTGAGTGAATCCTCACTGAAAGCGTTTCTGAAGTGTTTAACTCGTCTGTACTCAGCAGTCTGAGCGGCTCTCGGATTGGAGCACTTCAGTATAACTAGTGTTTAAATCCACAATCCTGTTCCTCATTGAGTGACGATGTTTTAGTCTTTATTGTTATTGCATTGCTGTGGTTTACACACCTACACTGTGTGTTTATTAGGAGTGTGTTAGAAGAAAGCATGTGATCCTGCAGGATTAAACTGGACATTATAATGAACTACAGCCGTAATAACGCCTCACACTTTATATCATATATTTATATTAACACAATATAATGATTGAAGTTTTCTGTAAATAAAGCCATTGTACAGTAATGTGATCATATCACTGTATCACTGTGTGAAGGAACCATGAAGCACAGGGAAACTCGCTCTGTTCGTTTACACTCGGTGTTCAGTGTGAGAGTTTCGTCAGAGAGGAGAAGTGTTCTGAGACACTAACAGAGTCAATATGTTTAAAACTGAGATTTATACACAGAGCGTTTCATACGGTTCTGTCATGAGCTGTTTTAAGGTTTATAACGGACTACACTTTCAGAAAGCAGTTTCAGATCACCAGCTCGTCTATAGAAGAGAGAAAGTTCTGGATACGGAAAGGGAAAATTAGATTGTTTACACTTTGGGTTTACTTTAAACAATATCATATTAATCTAAATTTGATTAAACCCACAACAAGAATTTCACGACATTTCATCAAACCATTTCCGTCTACATAACTGACACACCTCTCCGCCATCCAATCAGTGTTCGCCCAAAGCACAGCAATGAAGAGACACACAACATGTTAATTTGTGTTAGGACTGCACACTAGCATGTCTCTGCATGCCACGTTTACCCATGATCCCTCTCTATGTGAGGCAATGCAAAGACGCATATACTTGTTAACGCAGAAGTATAGACTGACCATAACTTTAATTCTGCATTTATTATCTTACTATAACAGCAACAGAGAGAGAAGAGTAGTAGAGGTAAATATTGTTGAGCAGGAGGTAGAAAGGATTAGCAAGGGTGAAGTTAGGAGAGCTTTGAAGAGAGGAAAGGCGGTTGGTCCTGATGACATACCAGTGGAGGTATGGAGGTGTCTAGGAGAGATGGCAGTAGAGTTTTTAACTAGGTTATTCAACGAGGTCTTAGAGAGTGAGAGGATGCCTGAGGAATGGAGGAGAAGTGTTTTGGTGCCGATTTTTAAGAACAAGGGAGATGTGCAGAGTTGTGGAAACTACAGAGGTATTAAACTGATGAGCCATACAATGAAGTTGTGGGAAAGAGTAGTGGAAGCAAGGCTAAGGGGAGAAGTGAGCATTTGTGAGCAGCAGTATGGTTTCATGCCAAGAAGGAGCACTACAGATGCAATATTTGCTTTGAGAATGTTGATGGAGAAGTACAGAGAGGGTCAGAAAGAGCTGCATTGTGTCTTTGTAGATTTAGAGAAAGCGTATGACAGGGTGCCAAGAGAGGAGCTGTGGTATTGTATGAGGAGGTCTGGAGTGGCAGAGAAGTATGTTAGAGTGGTGCAGGATATGTATGAGAGCAGTAGGACAGTGGTAAGGTGTGTGGTAGGTGTGACAGAGGAGTTCACGGTGAAGGTGGGACTGTATCAAGGATCGGCTCTGAGCCCCTTCTTGTTTGCGGTGGTGATGGACAGGCTGACAGATGAGGTCAGACAGGAATCTCCATGAACTATGATGTTTGTGGATGACATTGTGATCTGTAGTGAGAGCAGGGAGCAGGTGGAGGAAACTCTAGAGAGGTGGAGGTTTGCTCTGGAGAGAAGAGGAATGAAGGTTAGTCGCAGCAAGACAGAATACATGTGTGTGAATGAGAGGGATCCAAGTGGAACAGTGAGGTTACAGGGAGAAGAGGTGAAGAAGATGCAGGATTTTAAGTACTTAGGGTCAACAGTCCAGAGCAACGGGGAGTGTGGAAAAGAGGTGAAGAAGCGTGTGCAGGCAGGTTGGAATGGGTGGAGAAAAGTGTCAGGTCTGTTGTGTGATAAAAGAGTACCAGCAAGAATGAAAGGAAAGGTGTACAGGACAGTAGTGAGACCAGCGATGTTGTATGGTTTGGAGACAGTTGCACTGAGGAAAAGACAGGAGGAAGAGTTAGAGGTAGCAGAGCTGAAGATGTTGAGGTTCTCTTTGGGAGTGACGAGGATGGATAGGATCAGGAATGAGTACATCAGAGGGACAGCACATGTGAGATGTTTTGGAGACAAAGTTAGAGAGGCCAGGTTGAGATGGTTTGGACATGTTCAGAGGAGGGAGAGTGAATATATCGGTAAAAGGATGCTGAGGTTAGAGCTGCCAGGCAGGAGGCCGAGAGGAAGACCAAAGAGGAGGTTTATGGATGTAGTGAAGGAGGACATGAAGGTAGTCGGTCTGAGAGAAGATGATGCAGGGGATAGGGCTAGATGGAGGCAGATGATTCGCTGTGGCGACCCCTGAAGGGAACAGCCGAAAGGAAACGAAGAAGAACAGCAACACACACAGTGGTTCATTCCTCATATAGCACATGCCTAAACTCACAATAATGACTGTGTTCTGCAGGAATTTAACTCATGTAACTCCTGTCTGATGAACAGAACAGTGCATATGCAGCTACATCAAGCTGTCCTTCTGAGTTCTGTCAATGTTCAGGTCAGTCTGTATTTTTAAAGATGCACTTCCCCTCCAACTGCATGTGCAGGAGTAAAAGTGGCCTCTCGCTTGCATTGATATTCAGCACACACACACTCGCACGTCAAACACACACACAGACGCAGTGACAGGTCTTAAGTGAGGCTCTTTAGTGCACTTTCACGCTTTGTCACTCTTCCTGTAGCTGTGTGAGGCTCAAATTCAACTCTATCATCTGTTTTAAACATTTAAACCTGATGAACTTTTAACTGAATTCTCTCTGAAATCTCACAGGACTATAACAATTACTTAAAGGTACCGTAAATATATAATATATATGAGTGTTGACTTCACATTGTTATATATATTACATTGGGTGATGCACTGTGTAAATTATATATATATATATATATGAAATATTAATTCCTTTTATAGGACCTTGCAAACACAAAAGTTCCTGAAGCAAAGAATTCTGGGATTGTCCTGAACCACTGCTGCAGAGACCACACCAGCAAACATAACAGACTCTGCCCACTACTGTAGATCTGCTGTCTGATTGGTCTATTGCCAACCTTCTCTTCCTTTCAGATACTTTGTATCATTTGCAACATGAAAGACATTTGTGAGCTTCTATTGGTCTGTTGGTTGGTGGGCGTGGCTTCAATGTTTCTGGAAGCCACCGCCCACGATGCAAACCCTTTCTCTGTGCAAGCATCATCCACTGACCCCTGCTACAGTGAATCAGGTTCCGCCCGCTACTGCATTCCAGAGTTTGTTAACGCAGCGTTCGGTCGGGAAATGATTGTATCGAGCACCTGTGGCCGTCGCAGCTGTGAGCACACCCACCTGACAGATCTAAACTCCGCCCAGAACCTCACCTGCTGGCAGTCGGAAATGCTTCGGTCTGTGCCGTTCAACGTCACACTGACACTTTCGCTAGAAAAGAAATTTGAAATCACTTACATTAGCTTACATTTCTGTTCTGAGAAACCAGATTCCATGGCTATTTATAAAAGCATGGACTACGGACGTAGCTGGACGCCATTTCAATTTTATTCTTCTCAGTGCCGGCGAGTTTACGATCGCCCGAACAGGGCGGAAATCACCAAACTCAACGAGCAGGAGCCACTGTGCATGGAAATGCCCAACAGTGCTGACACCAGCAATGCCATCCTTGTGTTTAGCACACTGGATGGACGACCTTCAAGAACAAACTTTGTCTCCAGCCCTGTTCTCCAGGATTGGGTCACTGTTACCGACATACGTGTGACATTTAACCGCCCGAAAATGAGTAAAGACATGCGAGAACCTGCCTACTTTTATGCAATGTCAGATTTCCAGGTGGGCGGCAGATGTAAGTGTAATGGCCACGCCCACAGATGTATGAGGGACAAAGATGGGAAGATGGTCTGTGACTGCAAACACAACACGGAAGGACCCGAGTGCGACCGATGCAAACCGTTCCACTATGATCGTCCATGGCAGCGTGCCACACCCAAAGAAGCTAACGAGTGTCTGCGTGAGTCCCAACACAAACACATGCACACACACACACACACACACACACACACACACACACACACACACACACATATATATATATATATATACAGATATTTATATGCATATAAACACATACAAACACCCCACACACTCACCTTCAGTTAGTAAAGCAATGAATGGAATTAAATTCCATTTATTTCGTGTTTGAACTTGATCATTGATTATTGAGCTTGAATCTGGAATCTGCAATATTAGTGATGCATTCCAGAGAGAGAGAGAGAAAGAGAGAGAGTGAGACAGAGAGACAGACAGACAGAAAGGACAACTGAACCCTGCAGTACAGAGACTAGTCTCACATTAAACTCCACAGTACAGATACTGAACAGCATAATACACTAAAATCCACAGCGTGTTTAATTAAGTGCACATTTGGATCCAAAGGTTAATGAATAAATTAAACAATCCAATTAAACCCTGCTGTGCAATTTTGATGAAACAAACACAGTGACCTCTGTGTGTGTGTGTGTGTGTGTGTGTGTGTGTGTGTGTGTGTGTGTGTGTGTGTGGTGGGGATGCTTTGATCATATTAACAAGGCTAATTAGATTGAGTAGCTTCATTAATTATAATTCTTCAAAGAACCAAATTCTCTCTCTCTCTCTCTCTCTCTCTGACAAACACACACACACACACACACACACACACACACACACACACACACACACACACACACATATATACCTGCAGGCTGTTTGCAGTAACCTCAGCCTGTTGACTTTAGCTCTCACAATTACACTACCGTTTCCTGTAGAACTCCTAATAGGAACTAACTGGTTTCAAATAGTACAAAAGTTTCATTATTTAAAAATTATAAAATTGTAGTCATTGGAAAATTACTGTAGTATAAGAGGAGTGCAGTTACAGGAAAATAATCAACTTTCGACTGGTTAAAAGTAACTTGTACATTGTATTGTTTCTGTTTTTTGTGATGATATGAAACAGGTTTCCTGCCATGTGATCAGTCATTGTCTCTCAGGTGACTTTACTCAATGTATTTATGTTCAAACTAAATTGAAAATAATGAATGAGTGCATTTTCAAGAGGAAGTGTTTCTTAGCAGAAAATAAGCTACATGGTTGTGCTTAGAGAAGTGTGAATTTTTTTTTAATGTTACTGAAGAAACGGCAAGATTTGTGTATTGCTAATGCTTTAAATTAATGCACACTTAACTACCATTATTTTCTATATTATCATTAACAATATTTTAACTTTAGCATTAAAACACCATCAGTAGTTAGCAAAATAATTATCCAAGTTCGCAAGTAATGTTTAAATGTTAGCTAACTATACAAGCATTAAATAATCTAATCTACAGTGTTGTGAAAAAGTGTTTCCCCCCTTTCTGATCTTCTATTTCAATAAGATTTGAGTCTGTAATTTGAACAGGCCATTCCAAGAGTTTAAATTTCTTATTTGTAACCATTGTGAGGTAGACTTGCTTGTGTGCTTTGGATCATTGTCTTGTTGCATGACCCAATTATGCTTCAGCTTCAACTCACGGACAGATGACCTTTTCTCTGATACAGAGCAGAATTTATGGTTCCCTCAATGATAGCAGGGTGTCCAGGTCCTGATGCAGCAAAGTATCCCAGTTGCCATGTGGTTCTTACATTGAAAAGCAGTGTTAGGTTTTTGCCAGACATAACAGGGTCCATGTCAGCCAAAAAGCTCCACTTTAGATTCATCTGTCCATAACACATTGTTCCGTTCCAGAACTCAGGAGGATCATCTAGGTGTTTCTAGGTGAACTTCAGAAGCATTTATATTTGTCTTGGTAAGCAGTGGTTTCCACTGTGCTATTCTGCCATGGATCCCATTCACACCCAGTGTTTTTCTGATGGTTGAGTCATGAACTCTGACCTTATCTGAGGCAAGAGAGACCTGCAGTACTTTAGATGTTGTTCTTGGGTTCTTTGTCACTTCCTGGATGATTATGGGAGGGCTTCCACTCCTGGGAAGAGTGACTTTCTCCAATTGGACAGTGTGGCTCTGATTGTAGTTCAGTGGAGCCCTGGAGCCTTGGAAATGGCTTTGTGGCAGACTGATAGGCATCCACCTTTTTTCTGAGGTCTTCAGGAATCTCTCTTCTCTGTGTCATGAGCCAAAGGTAGATTTAGATTGGAAAGTGCTGTCCCAAATCAAGGCTGAAGCACTCACAATTAACCCCTCAGTATAATTACTTTTGGTGGTGCATACACCTTTTCACACCTGAAGATTGCATAATTGATACCTTGCACACCAAAGACATGAAAGAAGTACCAAACTTTTGTGTCAGTTTTCCTGCCAGACTTTATCTATATGCTACTACAATCCACAATAAAATCAGACTAAATATAATGTGGGAAGTGTGCACAAATTCAGGAATTCAGACAGGGGGCAAAAACTTTTTCCCGGCATTGTAAAAATAAATCCAGGTGAAAAAGCCTAACTTAATGGTGCATTCAAATAAAACTCAGAATTTCTGAAGGAAAAATGAACAAAAAAACCCTCCTCCTCCTAATTGGAATTCCTACTCAGAAACTCAGGATGGTTTCCTCAACCCCGAGTTCAAGTAGTGATGTCTCCCAGCATTAGCAGCAAACGGAGCTCGTTGCGAAACAAAGACAAACATGAAGGCACTGAAATTAAATAATTCTGAATTCCAACTTTCAATTCCTATTCAAATGCAGAATAAATTTTCGGCAGCTAAACTCGGGTCAGTGAAATGCAAGAAACACTGGTCTCTGAGAGGACTAGTTTGGTTATAGTGTTGTTTATGTATCTATTAACAAGTAACCTGTAGATATTAATGAATGACCAAATAACCTCAATCACACATTCAGGAAAAAAGGAATGCAGGCCCTCTGAAACTACTGGAGTGGTAAGGCCAATTCATTTAGACGTGTTAAACAACTTACAACATGGCACCTTTGGTGGCCTAATTTTTAGGTTAGCAAAAGTATTGGAACATATAGTCTTAGCGCAAATTAAAGTAAATAACACTTAATATTTGGTTGCATATCCCTTGCTTGTAATAACTGCATCAAGGCTGCGACTCACTGACACCAAACTGTTGGTTTCTCCTTCTGTGAAGCTTTTCCAGGTTTTTACTGCGGCTTCTTTCAGTTGTTGTTTGTTTCGGAGGGGTTTCTCCCTTCAGTCTCCTCTTCAGGAGGTGAAATGCTGCTCAGTTGGGTTAAGGTCTGGTGATTGACTTGGCCAGTCTAAAACCTTCCACTTTCCCCCCTGACGAAGTCCTTTGTTGAGTCGGCAGTGTGTTTTGGATCGTTGTCTTACTGCATGATGAAGTTCCTCCTGATTAATTTGGATGCATTTTTCTGTAAATTGGCGACAAAATGTTCCATCATCAGTAAAGATTAGTGAGCCTGTTCCAGAAGCAGCCATGCAAGCCCAAGTCATGACACTACCTCCACCATGTTTCAGAGATGAGCTTGTATGTTTTGGATCATAAGAAGATCCTTTCTTTCTCCACTGTTCCATCACTTCGGTAGAGGTTACTCTTTGTTAATCCAGATCTTTTGTGGCTCATCTCTATTTCTTTGCAAATTCCAATCTGGCTTTCTGATTCTTAATGCTGATGAGTGGATTGCACCTTGGTATGGCCTCTATATTTCTGCTCTCAAAGTCTTCTTCAAACGGTGGATTGTGATACCTTCACCCCTGCCCTGTGGAGGTTGTTGGTGATGTCAATAAATGTTGTTTTGGGGTTTTTCTTCACAGCTCTAACAATGATTCTGTCATCAGATGCTGTTGTTTTCCTTGGCCGACCCATTCAGTGTCTGTTGCTCAGTAAACCAGTGGTTCTCTTTCTTTTTAGGACATTCTCAGGAAATTGTTAAATTTTCAGGAAATTGTTGTATTGGCTGTGCCCAATGTTTGTGCAGTGCCTCTGATCAATTTTCACTTCAAAATGGCTTGCTTTTCTCCCATAGACAGCTCTTTGTTCTTCATGTTGGTTTATAATTTTTAACACCAAATGCAGTCTTTACAGGCAAAACCCAGGGCTCAAACCAATAGTCAATCTAACAGGGCACACCTGGGCAACAAGAACACCTGTCAGTCACATGTTCCATTATCTTTGATCAAACAAAAAATACTGTACCATGTTCTAAGTTGTTTAACACATCCAGATGTACAACCCCAATTCCAAAAAAAGTTGGGACACTGTGTTATTCACAATAGAACATAGAAAACATATCAAATGTTTAAACTGAGGAAATCATTAACCATTTTAAGAAAAAAATAAGGTAATTTTGAATTTGATGGCAGCAACATGTCTCAAAATAGTTGGGACGGGGCAACAAAAGGCTGGAAAAGTAAGTGTTACTAAAAAGAAACAGCTGGAGGTTAATTGGCAACAGGTCAGTAACATGATTGGGTATAAAAATAGTATCTTAGAGAGGCGGAGTCTCTCAGAAGTAAAGATGGGCAGAGGTTCACCAAATTGTGGAATAATTTCAGAATAATGTTCCTCAATGTAAAATTGTGAAGACTTTGACTACAGTACATAATATCATCGAAAGATTCTGAGAATCTGGAGAAATCTCTGCACGCAAGGGACAAGGGTGAAAATCAATATTACATGCCTGTGATCTTCGGGCCCTCAGGTGGCACTGCATTAAAAACAGTCATGATTTTGTAATGGAAATCACTGCATGGGCTCAGAAACACCTCCAGAACTCATTGTCTGTGAACACAGTTCACCGTGACATCCACAAATGCTGGTTAAAGCTCCATTATGCAAAGAAGAAGCCATATGTGAACATGATCCAGAAACGCCGCCGTCTTCTCTGGGCCAAAGCTCATTTAAAATGGACTGAGACAAAGTGGAAAACTGTTTTGTGGTCAGACGAATCGAAATTTGAAATTCTTTTTGGAAACCATGGAAACGTCCTCTAAACTAAAGAGGACTAAAGAGGAGAGGGACCATCCGGCTTTTTATCAGCGCTCAGTTCAAAAGCCTGCATCTCTGATGGTATGGGAGTGCATTAGTGCCTATGGAATGGGCAGCTTGCACATCTGGAAAGGCTCCATCAATGCTGAAAGGTATATACAGGTTTTAGAGCAACATCTGCTTCCATCCAGATGACGTCTTTTTCAGGGAAGGCCTTCATATTTCAGCAAGACAATGCTAAACCACATGCTGCATCTATTACAACAGCATGGCTTCGTAGTAGAAGAGTCCGGGTGCTGAAGTGGCCTGCCTGCAGTCCAGACCTTTCACCAACTGAAGACATTTGGTGCATCAATAAATGAAAAATATGACAAAGACCCAGGACTGTTGAGCAGCTAGAATCCTGTATCAGACACGAATGGGACAACATTCCTCTCCCAAAACTCCAGCAACTGGTCTCCTCAGTTCCCAGACGTATGCGGACTGTTGTTAAAAGAAGAGGGGACGCTACACAGGGGTAAACATGGCCCTGTCCCAGCTTTTTTGAGACGTGTTGCTGCCATCAAATTCAAAATTACCTTATTTTTTCCTTAAAATGGTAAAATTTCCTCAGTTTAAACATTTGATATGTTTTCTATGTTCTATTGTGAATAACATCTGGGTTTATGAGATTTGCAAATCATTGCATTCTGTTTTTATTTACATTTTACATTACATTTTTTTATAATTTACATTTGAACTT
>CM042564.1:405000-420000 GCA_023630585.1 Cranoglanis bouderius | reverse complement strand
AAAACAGGTGTTGTCTCAAGCACACTTGTACTAAACGCAGGTTTCCATGCCAGAACTCCAACACGTACACCACTACTGACCCAAAAGCACAAGAAAAGTCACTCAAAATCATATAACTAAGCCACAGAAGTTTTGGGATTCTGTTCTGTGGAGCGATGAAACAAAACTGGAACTTTTCGGCACAATGGATCAGCGGTATGTCTGGAGAAAGAAGAATGAAGAAAGAACACTCTGTCCACAGTCAAGCATGGTGGTGGCTCAGTGATGCTCTGGGGCTGCTTTGCATCCTCTGGCACTGGAAACCTGCAGCGTGTGGAAGGCAAGATGGATTCATTGAAGTATCAGGAAATCCTAGGAGAAAACGTCATGCCGTCTGTGAGGAAGCTGAAGCTTGGGCGTCATTGGACCTTCCAACAGGACAACGATCCCAAGCACACCTCAAATTCCACCAGGCTTGGTTGCAGAAGAAGTCCTGGAAGATTCTACAGGGCCATCACAGTCACCTGACTTGAACCCCATAGAAACTCTCTGGTGGGATTTGAAGAAGGCGTTTGCAGCACACAAACCCAAGAATATTACTGAACTGGAGGCCATTGCTCATGAGGAATGTGTTAAGATTCCTCAGGAACGCTGCCAGAAGCTGGTGTCTGGCTATGCAACTCGTTTGCAGCAGGTCATAACAGCAAAAGGGTCTCTACTAAGTACTAAAGATGTTTGCCATGAAGGGGTTGAATAATTTTGAGACTGAAGAAGTCATTATAAGTTGCATTTTCAATGAATTTGGGGAAACCACTTGAAGCATTCGCTGTGTTGAACTATTTCAATTGCTTTTGTTTGATTTGTTCATCACAAACAGCTGAAAGTCTGTAAATTTTGACAATAAACCTTATTTGCAATGGGGGGGGTTTAAATAATTTTGATTGCAACTGTACCTTGTAACTAAAAGCTGAAGTGTGTGTGTATTGGGGGTATTTTTGTGAATGTGCATTTAATTGTGTATGTGTGTGTTAGTGTTGCATGTTTCCCCTTGAGGCTTTAGGTGTGTGAGCTTTAGTAAACTTCTATCATTTTGGTGGAACCAGATGGTGAATAATGAAGAGCATGTGTGTGTTTGAGAGAGATGAAGAAACACACACACACACACACACACACACACACACACACACACACACACACACACACACACAAATTAGGAGAGTACAGTACTGTGCAAAAGTTTTAGCACCCTATTTTTTTAGTACAAACTTTGTTACACATTTTTATTTTATGACGTCTACATGATCGAGTCGGTACAAAAAACATTTTAGATTCCCAAACATTAGTTTTCTAGCACAAAATGAAATGTTACAGTAAAATGTTTGTATGTCATTAAAGAAAGCAGCGTATTACGTAAGAGACACTTTTCAGACAGTAAACACAATGAAGGCTGCTGGGTTTCACTGCAGAAATAAGAAGCGAGTGCGAAAGTCAAAGTGTCCAGAAGAACTGTGTCTGGTTCTGCAAGATGCTCAATAAAACTTACCAGCTCATTTCCTTATAAAACTGCACACACTGTACCGGAGACTACAGTTTTTATTTTTATTTTTTTTTGTCACACCAAATATTGACTTTCTTCCATTTACTGCTGTTTATGTATTTTCTTTTAAAATGTAGAAACATTTCATTATTTTGAAGGCATCTTTGCTCTACAGCATTTCTTTGCACGTGTCTAAAACTTTTGCACAGGACTGTATATTGCACATCTGTGTCTGTGCATGATTGTCATTTTCTTTCAACCTCATTAAAGATGAATAAGAGTCTGTTCCGATTTATTTTACTCTCCCTTTTCATTTTCCAGCTTTCCAGCAGACTGAGATGCCACAATCGAAACACCACTTTTCCCTAAAAACATGCGTGCAACATTACATCCATATAAAAGTGTCACGATTTTATGTAATGCACCGACCATGACTGTCCAAAAAATTAAATGTATATTACAGAGAATTTGTATACACACACACACACACACACACACACACACACACACACACACACACACACACCTGGCCACCTGGCTCCATGACCATGGAATTCAGGGATACATGCTGCAGGTGTGCAGAGCTAGAACAAATCCTCACTGATCACTCAATTACATCTTACTGATGGACACACACACACACACACACACACACACACACACACACACACACACACACACACAATGCAAAACATTTCAGAGAGAACGTTTGTGAATACTTTGAGTTGTGTATATGTGAAAAAAGTCCCTAAATTTTAATCTCATTAATACTTGTGTTATAAAAAGATTAAACAAATTAAAAAAACAACGACCAGGGGACAAGTTAGGGGTTAATAGGGATAGTGACACATTTTGCTGTATGGACTGAGGTTAGAAGTTCATTCCACCACTGAGGGACAGTCAGTTTAAAGGTTCTGGAAAGGGACCTCATGCCTTGCTGAGTCGGCACTACCAGGTGTCGGTCGTTAACCGATGGCAGGTTACGTGAGGGAACATAAACCTCAAGGAGAGTGTTGAGGTATGGAGCTGCTGTTCCAGACAAGGTCTTGTACGTGAGCATCAAGGCCTTGAATTTACTCCGGGCAGCTACAGGAAGCCAGAGGAGGGAGATGAAGAGGGGTGTGACATGGATTCCTTTGGGCTGGTTGAAAACAAGGTGTGCTGCTGCATTCTGAATCATCTGAAGGGTTTTGATGGAGCTGGCTGGGAGGCCCAGGAGTAGTGCATCACAGTAGTCCAGTTTTGAGATAACAAGAGCCTGGACTAGTAACTGTGTGGTCTGATCAGTGAGATAGGGTCTGATTTTCTTGATGTCATACAGAATGAACCTACAGGATCGTGCAATTGTTGGAATGTGGTCTGTAAAGTTCAAGTGGTCATCCAAAGTCACCCCAAGGTTTCTGGCTGTCCTGGTTGGTTTGAGTGTGGTCGAGCCGTCTTCCAGTTTGAGATGTCGGACAGGCAGGAAGAGATGGATTGATCATCAGGCTGGAAGGACAAATAGAGCTGAATGTCATCAGCATAGCAGTGATATGAGAAGCTATGAGACTCAATCACAGGCCCCAGAGATGTAATATAAATAGAAAAGAGCAGTGGACCCAGAACTGACCCCTGGGAAACCCCAGTTATTAATTATATATTATTATTAATGTTGTGTGTTCAATAAAAATATTTTAAACTCACTGTATTAACATTATTGTTTAAGCTTAAAGAAATAACAGCAGCTGTGACAGTAGTGTAGCTGCGGAGCGCAGGTTTATATTAATGCGCTCGTTCTAATACGTTATCGTTTCCATAGTAACAGCCCATTCACAGGGACGTGTACAGCGGATGCTCCACATAAACGGATTAAAAACTTATGTAATCGTTGATATGGGGAAGTTTATGTTTATTTACCATGTATGGAAGGAGTCTCCAGTGTCAGCGCTTTGTAACAGTCAGAGGTGAAGCTGTAACTTTAAGTTTTCCGACGTCTTCAGGACAGAGGAGTTTACGCTTCTTTGCGGTTTCTCGCTAACACTACAAGCTGTGTGTTTATAGCTGCTATAATGTAAGTGACAACAGGAACTAACTCGTTTCACCGATATAAAATATAACTACAGATAGATAAGAAGTGTGACGTGTCGAATAAAATTTTAAAAATTGTAATCATGTTCAAATTGCTGTGGAACAAACCTCTCGTCCTTTCAAGGTACGGGTGCAATCTAATACTGTAGACAAACTTTACAGTATCACTCTGGAGAGAGAGAGAGAGAGAGAGATAGAGAGAGAGAGAGAGTGTGTGTGTGTGTGTGTGTGTGTGTGTGTGTGTGTGTGTGTGTGTGTGTGTGTGTGTTTTGGCTGTGTTTTTTCAGGTGGTTTGAGTTATTGACATTATCCTGCATACTCTGGCAGAAAGTTTAATAAAACACACACACACACACACACACACACACACACACACACACACACACACACACACTTCATCACTGTTTATACATCCAGTTTTAAAGCAGTTCCAGAATACAGTGTGTTCACACTCTTAACCCAGGACATGCTTGTGTTAAAGCTGAATGATTTGATTTGATTGGATTTTTCCTGTGAATGAAGGCTACTGAGCTGCACTCGTCTCACACTGTTGTGTATTTGCACTGTGTGTAGTGTTGTGTACCATTTCTGTTCGAGTGTATAAAGCTGTATAGACAGTCCATGCAGGATTTTGCTGAGATTTATTTATTTTTTTTCAAAACTTGCACTGTTTTCTGTGCTTTTTTGTGGGAAACTACTTGAATTGGTGAAATCGCAACTGTCGAAATTGTTGAAAAGACCATTTTTACACATTTAAAACACAATCACACCATGTCAGATTTCTTTTATACATTTTACACATCCTCATTATGTCAGAATGACAGTAATATAAACTTGGAAAAATGGAACTTAACGCTGTCCATCATGGAGACACGTTTTCCTGACATGGACAGAGACATACTGCAGGTAGCAATAAAAAACAGAAAGCTATTAATGATGTTGGATGATTAGGATGAGGAATGTGTGATAGATATAATTAAATCCTCAGCTTACCTTTCTATAACGGGACGTCACACACTGTCTGAAATTTTACAATTCTTTTACTGAGACATGAGGGTTTTTTTTTTTTTTTTTTCTTTAAACCAATCAGAAATCCATAATTGGCATAATTCCCAGATGATGTCACATTATAAATATTCCATTCAGGATGTCTAATCAGGACCTGGATGTTAGCCTGCAGCACTGCAGTATCTGGATCTCGAATCAAATGCTGAAGAGAAATGATAGAAATTAGAAATCTTATTAGAGACGGGAGAACAGAAAAGAACAGAGCAGAAGGATGAGAATACGGTGAAGAACATTTTAATGCCTAATCTGATATGCGGCTAAAAAAAAAATATGTACATTAAAAATGTTAGACCATTCCATTTTTTGCATAAAACAGTAAACGTGAACCAGTTGCAGGTAGGAACTGAAGTTGTGAGGGGGAACTGAAGAGAGGTCACACCCACGGGCTGAGAAATCATGTGGGACGATCGTTTGGATCTGTCACTATTTTACAGCGTCATACCTAATTAACCGACTGACCACATGAGCACCGACGCAGTGCATTCAGAACGAATTCAGCCCCATTTACCTGTCGAAACTGATTTTATTTTTTTTTGTAAAAAATAAAAACATGGAAATATATTTACACAAATATTTAGAAAGTATTCCATCTTCAAACAGACAGATTATTATTCTAAATTTTTATTTCACTAGTTACAGTGGATCATGTACCGGTTTTAATAACTTATCACTTTTCCTGGTTGAATGTTGAACTCTTTATAAAATTTGAAGTGAAAGAAGGTGAGGTTTATGTGTAAGTGTCCTATCTGAGACAGACGTAGTGCACTAGATAGCGATACAGTGCTGATATAAAACCTCTCATTAGTGTACACTCTGTAGTGTTGGAGCTGTTACACTGAACTGTAATGTGCAGTGTATAGCATGTACACGTGTGTATTAATACTGAGTGTGTGTGTGTGTGTGTGTGTGTGTGTGTGTGCGTATGAGTGGAGGGGGTTGGAGGAATTTCCTGTGTGCACAGGTCTTTGCTTCAGGTCTCTGGGTTTGGAACACAGCCATGTTGTGAATTCAGGGGTCAATGCAGAGTTTATAATCTCACACTCCTCCTCTCTGTCTCGGGGTTTAGGTTACACACTTTAAAGCAAATGCCTCATCCTTTATTTCAACACAACTCAATCAAACCGAGTCCTGAGGATGGGATTAACTAAAAACACACACACATACCTTCACACACACACACACACACACACACACACACACACACACACACAGTCCAATTGGTTTCCAGGTTCAATCACTTAGCAGCTACTAAACAGTGCTTCTAAACATGGAATAGATATAAAGACCACATTATCATCGTCATCATCATCATCATCAGTCCACTGTGGGCGTGTCCCAAACCACACACCTTATTCACTGTATACGCCACAGCATCATCATCATCATCAGTCCACTGTGGGCGTGTCCCAAACCACACACCTTATTCACTGTATACGCCACATCATCATCATCATCATCATCAGTCCACTGTGGGCGTGTCCCAAACCACACACCTTATTCACTGTATACACCACAGCATCATCATCATCATCAGTCCACTGTGGGCGTGTCCCAAACCACACACCTTATTCACTGTATATGCCACAGCATCATCATCATCATCATCATCATCATCAGTCTATACTCACTATACAAGGCACATAAACACCATTACGTTTTGTTTAACATTTCAAAAAAGCATTAATATAGATTGTTTAGTGTATATTTTCTTACATTCAATGTTGAAAAGGTTTTTTTTTTTTCCCCAAATGGGTTAATTGGCACTACAGTTGTGTTTTTCCACAGACTCTTGCCTGTTTGTGCTTGTTTGTACTTTTTAATCCCTTAAATAAGACAGGAAGGTAACACATGGAGACTTTTAAGATGTTAGACACCTGAATAAGTGGGAAACTCAGAATAATTAACCCCAGCATGTCAGTGTGGATGTAAACATTTGAGCTGGTTAAAGAAGATGACTACATATTGAGGTCTCAGTAATTCTATTGTGCATTTTTTTTCTAGCTAGAAACCCTGGATGAGGGGCTTTTGCATGCAACTATGTTCATTTAATTACCGAGCTGAGTTTAGTCAATTAAATACAAAACAAAGTGCTAGTTGTTCTTCATTTTAACTACAACAAATTTACTGTCTTCCTAAAAGGTCATGTGACATAATAATCATCATAAAAAATAATCAAATGAAGTATTTTATAAAACATCTGCTCCCCAGCAGACAGCGAATGTGTGATGTGAAGTATTTATTGTTGTTTGTGTTTCTTTAAAGCTGTGGTGGTTGTTATGTGCTTTTGCTAAATGAGGTTCATTTGGCTCATAATGAAAGCAGCAACAATAAAATCTGCACCACAGCGGGTGTGAGGACGGGGTAAAACACACACATGCTAACACGCTAACATGTGCTAAAACACTATAAAAACGCCTAATACTGGATTGTAATGATCATACACTGCTGTCGCTCTTAAAGTACTGGAAGTAACAACGCAAATACAACATGAGTATAATACGAACGTTGTGAGTCTGATCTCCACTTCCAGAATATTATTTAGACTATGTTTAATGTGTCTACAATTCATGCATATTACACTTTGTATGTCTGATCTACATTTCCAGAACATGATTTACAATCTAATCTAGAGGGTGTGATGTAGACTCTGTGTGTCTACTCTACACTTTTAGCCCACAATTTACACTTTGTCTCTCATCTACTCTTCCAGAACATTAGGCACACTTTTTGTGTCTGATCTACATACATTTCTAGTCATAAATTCAACTCCTTTGAAGTTCTTTACACTAGTATAACATATGTAGCCACAAAAAATAAATCTATCGAGTCGATTCCACTTATTATTATTTACAGACCCCCAGGGCCATACTCTGAATTCCTTGGTAAATTTGCAGATTTTATCTCGAACCTGGTTGTTTCTCTAGATAAAGCATTAATTGTTGGTGACTTTAATATTCACTTTGATAACCTGGAAGATCCTCTGAGAACAGCGGTTGTGTCCATTTTAGATTCAGTAGGGGTCAATCAGAATGTAATAGGACCCACTCATAAAGGTGGTCACACTCTTGACATTATACTAACATACGAATTAAATATAGAAAATATAGTCACATTTCCGCAGTCTGAAGCTATCTCAGATCATTATCTCAGATCATTATCTCATCTCATTATCTCAGATCATTATCTCAGATCATTATCTCAGATCATTATCTCAGATCATTATCTCATCTCGTGTAAATTGCGCATTGATCATAATATATGCACTTTGCCACGCTACTGTGTCAAACGTACATTCACGTCAGCTACTGCACAGAGTTTTATCAATAACCTCCCAGAGATATCAACTATGATTGGATCACCATCTGATCCAATAGAACTTGATCAGGCGACTGAAAGCTTAGAGTCAATGTTCCGCTACACGTTAGATAAGGTAGCTCCACTTAAAAGAAATATAATTAGAGAGAAAAAGCTAGCACCCTGGTATAATGATCACACACGCACCTTAAAACAGATCACTCCACAATTAGAACGTAAATGACGTCAAACCAAATTTCAAACAGCATGGAAGGAGAGCCTCCTGAACTATAGGAAATCTCTTAGTGCTGCTAGATCAGTCTATCTCTCTACCTTAACTGAAGATAACAAAAATAATCCCAGATTCTTATTTAATACTATAGAAAAATTAACTAGGAATAAAACCCCCACAGAAACAGGCACACAGTCATTATATAGCAGCGATGATTTCATGAGTTTTTTTATTGGCAAAATTGAAAATATTAGACAAACTATTCAGACTATTAATTTAAAACTAGACAGTTTTATATCTAACCCTGTAGATAATAATATAGCAATATCAGATCAACGATTAGAGTGCTTTACTCCCCTTAGAGAGACCGAACTAATTTCACTAATTTCTTCATCAAAATCAACTTGTATACTAGATCCCCTACCTACATGTTTCTTCAAACAGATTACTCCAGAAATAATCAAACCCCTTCTAAAAATAATCAACTCTTCCCTTAGCACTGGCTATGTACCTAAATCATTTAAACTAGCAGTTATCAAACCCCTGATTAAAAAACCTGACCTTGACCCCATATAATGTAAGTGAGAACATTAAATGTAACCATAAATGGATAAAAGTATGATGTAATTCTTAAATAAAATAAAAATAGTTGTTGCCAAATAGCTTTGGTAGAGGAACAGAACACTTGGGGAGGTGCTGTTATAGGGAAATGTTATACAAAAATCAACTTTAGGGTGGTGACAGTACCTCTGCTTCATCACACCTCTCAATCACTCAATATTTCCTTTCTCTCTCACACACACATTTGGGACGCTGTGTAAAATGTAAATAAAAACAGAATGCAATGATTTGCAAATCTCATAAACCCAGATGTTATTCACAATAGAACATAGAAAACATATCAAATGTTTAAACTGAGGAAATGTAACATTATAAGGAAAAAATAAGGTCATTTTGAATTTGATGGCAGCAACACGTCTCAAAAAAGTTGGGACAGGGCCATGTTTACCCCTGTGTAGCGCCCCCTCTTCTTTTAACAACAGTCCGTATACGTCTGGGAACTGAGGAGACCAGCTGCTGGAGTTTTGGGAGAGGAATGTTGTCCCATTCGTGTCTGATACAGGATTCTAGCTGCTCAACAGTCCTGGGTCGTCTTTGTCATATTTTTCATTTGCCAAATGATGCGCCAAATGTTTTAAATTGGTGAAAGGTCTGGACTGCAGGCAGGCCACTTCAGCACCCGGACTCTTCTACTACAAAGCCATGCTGTTGTAAGAGATACAGTATGTGGTTTAGCATTGTCTTGCTGAAATATGTAAGGCCTTCCCTGAAAAAGACGTCGTCTGGATGGAAGCATATGTTGGTCTAAAACCTGTATATACAGTGTGGGAAAAAAGTGTTTGATCCCCTGCTGATTTTGTACGTTTGCCCACTGACAAAGAAATGATCAGTCTATAATTTTAATGGTAGGTGTATTTTAACAGTGAGAGACAGAATAACAACAAAAACATCCAGAAAAACACATTTCAAAAAAGTTAGAAATTGATTTGCATTTTAATGAGGGAAATAAGTATTTGACCCCTTCGACTTAGTACTTGGTGGCAAAACCCTTGTTGTCAATCACAGAGGTCAGACGTTTCTTGTAGTTGGCCACCAGGTTTGCACACATCTCAGGAGGTAGGTCTGTAGGTCTACAATCTTGTCCCTGACATCCTTGGACAGCTCTTTGGTCTTGGCCATGGTGGAGAGTTTGGAATCTGATTGATTGATTGCTTCTGTGGACAGGTGTCTTTTATACAGGTAACAAACTGAGATTAGGAGCAGTCCCTTTAAGAGAGATCTCCTAATCTCAGCTCATTACCTGTGTAAAAGACACCTGGGAGCCAGAAATCTTGCTGATTGATAGGGGATCAAATACTTATTTCACTCATTAAAATGCAAATCAATTTATAACTTTTTTGAAATGTGTTTTTCTGGATGTTTTTGTTGTTATTCTGTCTCTCACTGTTAAAATACACCTACCATTAAAATTATAGACTGATCATTTCTTTGTCAGTGGGCAAACGTACAAAATCAGCAGGGGATCAAATACTTTTTTCCCCCACTGTACCTTTCAGCATTGATGGTGCCTTTCCAGATGTGCAAGCTGCCCATTCCATAGGCACTAATGCACCCCCATACCATCAGAGATGCAGGCTTTTGAACTGTGCATTGTGCCACCTGAGGGCCCGAAGATCACAAGCACGCAATATTGATTTTCACCCTTGTCCCTTGTGCACAGAGATTTCTCCAGATTCTCTGAACCTTTTGATGATATTATGTACTATAGATGATGAGATATTCAAAGTCTTTGTAAATTTGCATTGAGGAACATTATTCTGAAATTGTTCCACAAATTGTAGATGCAGTTTTTCGCAGATTGTTGAACCTCTGCCCATCTTTACTTCTGAGAGACTCCGCCTCTCTATGATACTATTTTTATACCCAATCATGTTACTGACCTGTTGCCAATTAACCTCCAGCTGTTTCTTTTTAGTAACACTTACTTTTCCAGCCTTTTGTTCCCCCGTGCCAACTTTTTTGAGACGTGTCGCGGCCATCAAATACAAAATTACTTTATTCTTTTTAAAAATGTTACATTTCCTCAGTTTAAACATTTGATATGTTTTCTATGTTCTATTGTGAATAACATACGGATTTATGAGATTAGCAAATCATTGTAATCTGTTTTTATTTACATTTTACCCAGTGTACCAACTTTTTTGGAATTGGGGTTGTATATCCAATGCAATTATAACTTTTGTGCATATATTTTGTGCAATATGCAACGAAATTCTGTTATCATTCCATCAGAAACCTGTGAAGGTTCTGTTAGAATCCTGTGAAAATTTCATTAGAATGTGTTGCAGTGTGAGTTAAAGTTTGTGAGTCCAGAGTCGTGCTAAAACTTACAGCTAATTAAGAAAGAGAGAGAGAGAGAGAGAGAGAGAGATAGAGAGAGAGAGAGAGTGTGTGTGTGTGTGTGTGTGTGTGTGTGTGTGTGTGTGTGTGTGTGTGTGTGTGTGTGTTTTGGTGTTGGAATGAGCAGCTGAATCCAAAGAGTCTTTGTACTGTTATCACAGCCTGCTGAGTGACACGTACACACACACGTACACACACACGTACACACACACGTACACACACACGTACACACACACAGGAATTGCAGGTGCAGGATGATGGAATGTGTTTGAAATGCTGTTCACCTGCTCAGACTGTGAGAACCTTAGAGATTCAGCTATGACCCCGGAAGGGATGAAAGGTCAAAGGCCACCTTCCTGCTCTCTCTCTCTCTCTCTCTCTCTCTCTCTCTCTCTCTCCAGACTCAGTGAGCTGCAAATTCACAGATGCGCTTACATTATTGCTTAAGCAATCACAGGAAAGCAGAGCCATAACTAAAGGCAAAGGGATTCAGGAGTGAGTTATAGTTTCACTCATGCTGTGTAGGTTTTGTCTGCGGACAGGGTAGAATTTTCTGACTGTAAGAGAAAAGGTCTAGATGAGCAAATGGGCAGCAGGGTGTTATAGCTGCTGCAGCTGCCGCTACTGCTGTGATCTGTGGTGTTGTCTGTTGCTACTTTGTGCTTTGCTTTTACCTGTGGTCATAATTGCTACTGCTCTGACCCAATAATGTTTCTTCTTGCAATTTCAAAACATCTAAGGTATTTATGATTTTTTTCACCAATCTGGGCCTTTTTCCCCACTTTCTGCAAGTTTTGACAGGTCTCAATATGATGTGACCTAAATTTGGTGAAGATTGGACAAAAATAGAAGGAAGAGTATCAAAAATGGCACTTAGATGGAAGCATTTTCAGCAAGTTATTGTAACTTTTGACCAGTAGGTGGTACTGTTACGAAATTTGCTGCATAGCCTCAGGTCATGGTCCTGAAGATGCTTTCAAATTCAAATTCAAATTCAAAACCTTTGTCTATCAGCCAGTGATAGAAATTTATCTGAGGTAAAAAGACTCACATACAATACATATCACATATATCAAACAAAGACACAATTGTTCTTACCAAGATTTGTCAGTATGCAAGGCCGTTGCTGAGATACAGCCTAACTTCCTGTTTGCTGGCTTTGCCCTCAGGTTGGCACATTACGGGCAAACAATTTGGAATATCGCCATTCTTTTGATAACTTTTGTCCAGGTTCAAATTTGGTGTTGATTGGGCATTTGTAGGAGGAGTAGCAAAAAAACATTTTTTGACAAAATCTAAGATGGTGGAAAATCTAATTATGTGGGGATTGATGTCATAGGGTGCAGTGAACTTCAATCCAGAGAACCCAGGCTTTTATATTTTGGACACATGGTTCTAAAGTTATGACAATAAACATAATTCAAAATTAGGCCCAAATTCGACCCGATGATGGTGCTAGAGCGTTGGCAGCACTTGGCCCATATTTGGTCAGAATGTTCCTTGGGCCCTCCCTAATAAAATTTCACAACTTTTTACGGGTCTATGGGCTGCCATAGCCACTCTAGGGTAATAATAATAGGGTGACTACACACCTTCAGTGCTTGGCCCCCTAATAATAATAATAATAATAATAATTTGCTTTTATAAATTTCTTTTTTTGTTTTTAAATTAATAACATGCAAACTTCTATAAGGCAGTTGTATGAGGACTTAATTTCAGTAGATCCAAAAATAAAAGAATGATATAATTTAATATAATATAACAAACTATAATATTTATTTTTATTAAATAAAATAAGAATTAACAGAGAATTCAATTTTAAAAGGACACAAAACATAAAAAGAACATAATATAATAACGCAAAAGTAATGCGTAATAATGTGAGAAACACAAAATACAGTTACAGTTGAGGCAAACAGTTTAAAAACACATTAGACAGGTTAAAGTCGTTCAAATTTTCACAACCGCACAACTTTCTTTAAAACAAACAAACAAACAAACAAAAAAACCCTTACCCTTTGCAGCTAGTCTCTGGTCTGATGAGCTCTTTTAAATACAGCTGTGATTAGATGAACCAGAACAGAGGATCTGCTGGAGAACTAGTTCATGTTCTTTGAACTATGGCCAATTTTTAAAAATATGTTTATCAGTTCTGCTACAGTTCCCCCCCCCCCCCCCAAGTACTTGGTCCAGTCAACTGAAATACTTTACTGGGTCTGTATCTGGACTGCGGACTGTCAGTGGATGACCCTGCTTTAGAGTCTCTCAAAACCTGCACCACCAGTTAGCAGATCACTGATCAATGTGTTCTATATATTGTAGCGGGATAAATAACACTTGGGGGTATTTTAAGTGTTACCTGTATTCTTGGTTCTTTCTGTTATTCAGTGGTGTAGCAGAACACAATAACACACAAGAATGTACGCTGAGACACACAGTAGGGTAAAAGGGAGAAAGACTGTGTTTGCGTCTGTGTCAGACAGGTGTGGGGATGTTTAAAGGTAAAGCCATAGATCTTTATTGCTTCATAAACATTCCTGTCCTGGTTGGAGTGTATCTATACATTCTATATACTATTATATTTAGAACACCCGGTGTGTGTGTGTGTGTGTGTGTGTGTGTGTGTGTGTGTGTGTGTGTGTGTGTAATGATGCACCAACATTCCTGCACAGGTGACCGGGCTCACCTGAAGATCAGGTATCACCATGGCAACGCTTCACTGCTTTAGATCAACAGACCTGAATAAAACCTCTTAGTAAAAGATCAATGAGAGAGAAACAAAGACAGAAAGAGTACAGATACAGAGAGACAGCAACAAAGAGAAAGAGAGAGAGAGACGACAGACACAGAGAGGAGAGAGAGAGAGAGAGAGAGAGAGAGAGAGAGAGATGGAGAGAGAGGAGGAAAGACAGAAACAGAGAGAGAGGGAGAGAAACAGAACTCAGGTTTGAGTGCAGTAGGATTTTTTGTACCCCTTTAATCAAATCCCTCCATTACTGTTTCTCTTTCTCTGACTGTGACAGGTCAGGACACAGAGAGACTGATGTGGACACAGAGAGACTGATCAGGACACAGAGAGACTGATCAGGACACCGGGAGACAGGTCAGGACACAGAGAGACTGATCAGGACACAGAGAGACTGATCAGGACACCGGGAGACAGGTCAGGACACCGGGAGACAGGTCAGGACACAGAGAGACTGATCAGGACACCGGAAGACAGGTCAGGACACAGAGAAACTGATCAGGACACAGAGAGACTGATCAGGACACCGGAAGACAGGTCAGGACACAGAGAGACTGATCAGGACACAGAGAGACTGATCAGGACACCGGGAGACTGATCAGGACACCGGGAGACAGGTCAGGACACAGAGAGACTGATCAGGACACCGGGAGACAGGTCAGGACACAGAGAGACAGGTCAGGACACAGAGAGACTGATCAGGACACAGAGAGACTGATCAGGACACCGGGAGACAGGTCAGGACACAGAGAGACTGATCAGGACACCGGGAGACAGGTCAGGACACAGAGAGACAGGTCAGGACACAGAGAGACAGGTCAGGACACAGAGAGACAGGTCAGGACACAGAGAGACTGATCAGGACACAGTGATATAGATCAGGACACCGGGAGACAGGTCAGGACACAGAGAGACTGATCAGGACACCGGGAGACAGGTCAGGACACAGAGAGACAGGTCAGGACACAGAGAGACAGGTCAGGACACAGAGAGACTGACCAGGACACAGAGAGACTGATCAGGACACCGGGAGTCTGATCAGGACACCGGGAGACAGGTCAGGACACAGAGAGACTGATCAGGACACCGGGAGACAGGTCAGGACACAGAGAGACA